>PVLA01001053.1:0-412159 GCA_004027455.1 Hydrochoerus hydrochaeris
CAGATGGGGGCTGGAAATTTAGCTCAGTGGCAAAAGCACCTGCCTGGCAAGCACAAAGTTGTGAGTTCAATCCCCAGTACTGGGAAAAAAAAAAAAAAAAGACAACAGGAAACCAACAATAGCTACCATACTGTCTCTCATTTTCTTCAAAACAGCTGTCCATACTATCACACACAATAAAATCAAACAAAACAAAACAGAACAAAGCCAATCAAAGAAAAGAAAGCATTATAGGACTTCAAAACAAGACAACAGGAAATCAACAATGGCTACCACAATACATCCTGTTATCTTCAAAATAGCTGCCCATACAATCAGACACAGTAAAATCTAACAAAACACGACAAATAAAAGCAAACCTAACAAAATTATGAAACTAATACAAGAATTCAAAACAAGGTGATAGGAAATCAACAGGGGTTACCACTTTCCCTTTTTAGGGGTTTCCTCCCCTATCACTTTCATAATATCTACTGTGCTTTTTGGATACCGCTAACTCCTTCAGTTTTTTTATGCTAGGGAGATAACTCAGTGTTCACATGTATCAGTCCAAACCAGTTCACCAGTGAGCATGATCTCCAGTTGCATCCATTTACCTACAAAAGCCTTGAGATTATCCTACTTTATAGCTGAGTAGCTCTCCATTGTAAGAAAATACCGTATCTTTCTTACCCATTCTGCAGTTGATGGGCAAGTTACCCTTGCTTGTTTCTCGTCTCTTGTTGCATGGAACAATTACTTTCTCTCCTTTGATTTTCCATCTATGAATTTCCTTTCTAGTTAAATGTTTCTTGTATATAGTATATTGATGGGTCTTGTTTCTTGATCCGCTCCCCCTGTGATTCTTTTTATTGGTGAACTGAGGCATCTACATTAATGGATATGACTAGTGGGCATCGGTCTGTCTCTGTCCTGCTGTCCTCCTGCTGTTGGCCCTCCACTTATCCCTGTCATTCAATGGCCTGTCTTGTTTGGTGATCCCCCTCTGCTGCTGTCCCTAGAACCATGGTCATCTTTATCCTGCTCTAGAATATTCTTCAGCACTCTCTGTAGGGTTGGTTTGATGGTCATGAATTGCTTCGGTTGTTCTTTATCATGGAAGTATCTTATTTTTCCATCCATTTTTGAAGGATAGTTTTGCAGGGTACATCAATCTGGGTTGAGAGGGTTGCTTTCTTTCAGGATTTGAAACGCTTCACACCAAAACTTTTCTTCACTTGATGGTTTGTGTTGACAAGTTTGCCATGATTCTGATTTGGTTTTCCTTTATAGGTGATCTGTTTCTTTTCTCTAACAGCTTTTAATATTCTATTCTTGTGCTGAATTTCTGGGATCTTGATCATTATATGTCTGGGTGTAGTTTTATTTTGGTTATGGCTAGTTGGAGTTCTATATGCCTCACTTATCTGTGTGTCAGATCCTTTTCCCATGTTTGGAAGGTTTTCTGCTATTACTTCTGTAAATAGTCTGTTTATTTTATTTGTGTTGACTCTGCTTTTTCACTGATACCAGTCACTCTGAAATGATTTTTCTTTATGTCACCTTGCAATCACTGAATTGTTATTTCTTGGTTCCTTGTTATTTTTAAGAAATCTTTCCTTTCATGATTGCTAGCTGTGATCCTGTCTTCAAGGTCTGAAAATCTACCTTCAGTTTCTTTCAAGAGGTTTTGCCAGCTTTTGATCGACTTTTTAATTTCCTGGTTATCTCTTTGAAACTCTATCATGTATTGTAATTCCTTCCTGTATTGTTCATTCAAGGTTTCCATCATTTTCCTATACTCTTTTTTATAAAAATCTGTTTTCTTTTGATATCCTCAGCAATTCTTTCATTTTGTTTTTGATATTCTTTTTTACCCGAGATAGTGCTTCTGATCTGATTATTTTTACAGTCTCATGAACTTGTTTCTTTACTTTAGTTATTATCCTCTCAGAGATTTCAGGCATGTGACTTCCATTTTCTTCCATGTCTATATCTCCCACATTTGTGTGTGGGCTGGAGGTCTGATATTGTCTTTTGCTCCTTCATCTTGAGATTTTCCTGAGTTCCTCCCAACAAGCCAGTTGTGGGTCCCAGGCACTTCCCACATTGGCTGCCCATCTGTGTTGTAGGGAAATGGGACAGACACCTGGGTTTCTCTGAACCCAGGTTCCCAAGGAGGTAGTAGAGCATGGAGTGGGCTTCTCCAGATCCATGCAGCTACACTGAGGCTTCCCTGATGACCAGGGTTGTGTGGTAATGGGGCTGTTTCTTCTTTCAGCCTGTGTGTCTACACCAGGACTCTTCCAATGGTGGCAGACACTTGAGGGTGTATTTGTCTGATTCTCCTGGTGGGCGCTGGCTGCCCAAAGGAGGCAAAAAGCAAGAGTCTCCAATGGTGGCCTTTAGGTGCATGGGGAATATCTGGCTGCTTCTCCCTGCCTGCACTGGTTATCTAAGAGAGGCAAGCTTTCCAGGGGCAGTGGTGGGAACGCACAAGTGTGTCTGGCTACATCTTCCTACCCTCACTGGTTGCCTGCAAGAAGCAAGTCTTTTGATTTGGAACTTGTTTCTTAATCTATTCTGTCATTCTGTTTATTTTCATTGGTGCATGGAGACCATTTACACTGATGGTTATAACTGATATGTATTGACTAATCCTTGTCATAGTATTTTCCTAGTGTTCGCTTCCTCCACTTTCACTACTTACCTTGCCTGATGGACTTAATCTCTTGGGGTTCATAGAGTTATAGTTCTCATTATCTCCTTCTGGAATGTCCTTTAGAACATTGGAATGCTTATGTGGTGGTCATGAATTTCTTCTGGTGTTGTTTGTCATAGAAGTATCTTATTTCTCCATTCATTTTGAAAGATAATTTGTGGGGTTCATCAATCTGGGTTGGAGGTTTTTTTCTTTGCTCCAAGCTTTCCTTCACTTGAGGGTTTGTGTTTACAAGTATGTTTTATTCTGATGGGCTTTTCTTTATAAGTATTTCCTTTCTTTTCTCTAACAGATTTTAATATTTTGTTTTTGTGTTGAATTTCTAGAATCTTGACTTATATGCTGCCTTGGTACAGCTTTTTTCATCATGAGTAACTGAATTCCTATATGCTTCATTTGTCTGTATATCAAATTCTTTTTCTATGCTTGGGAAGTTTTATGCCATTACTTCTGTGAACAGGTTTTTTATGTTGTTTGTGCTATCTCTTGCTCTTTCACTGACTCTGACTAGTCTTATGTTATTTTTTTTTTACATCATCTAGCTGCTGCTGTATTGGTTTTTCTAGGTCCCTTGCCTTTTTTTTTGGTACCCAGGATCAAACTCACAACCTTGCACTTGCCAGGCAGGCACTTAAGCAGCTGAGCTAAATAAATCCCTGGCCTCCCTTGCCATTTTCTTTTCATTATCACTAACCACAATCCTGTCTTCTATATTTTATATGCTTCCTTTTATTGGCTCATCCTGTTGCATATTCTAATGGAATGTTTAATCTCCTGGACATCTGCTTGAATCTGTTTCATGGATTCCATTTATTTCCAGTGTTGGGCATTCATGGTTTCCATAATTTTCCTAAGCTCCTCTATTTTTTTAATCTTTGTATGTTCTAGAATCACTAACCATGTCTTTTTCTTTCTTTCTTTCTTTCTTTCTTTCTTTCTTTCTTTCTTTCTTTTTTTTTTTTTTTAGACAGGGTCTTGCTTAATAGTTCAGGCTCACCCTGAAGTCACTATGTGGTCCATGCTGACCTCATACTCATGACAATCCTGCCTCAGCCTCCCAAGTTCTGGGATTACATGTGTGCACCACTATACCTGGCTTAATCATGCCTTTCATTATGGCCTCTGTAGTTATCTGAGAGAGTATTTATGATCTGACTTTTCCTAGGCCTTCATTCTTCTGATTTATTTCCTCTGCTGTACCAGAGAGACCAGATAGGTATCTTTCAAATTGTTCTACTTCATTGCTCCCTGGGTTTGCCTTTGGTGAGGTGGAAGTCTGGGGCTGCATCTTGCTTAAGTGTCTTCTCATTGTATATATATATATATATATATATATATATATATATATATATAAATTTTATTTAAAGAGGAAAAAAGCAAAACAGAAAATGGTAGAATACAGAACCTCAAAAAAATAAATAGTAGGAAATTACTAGTTGATGGATTACATATTATCCTTTTAGAAATAGTTGTTCAAGTTACAAAATTAAAGCATACAAAGTGGACATTCAAACAGTGAGACTGCAAACAGTTCTGTTCAATGATCCAACAAAAACTTAGTAATATGGTTATCAATCCTACACACTTAAATGTACATGCAGTTATATCCTTTAGAGCACTTTCTTTTCCTCTTTTTTTATAATAGCAATTACATATTTTGGGTTTTATTTCTCCTACAGTTCTTATTACCTTTTATAGTAGAGAAACAATGTGATATTTATAAATATGATTCTTATTTATTTCAGTTATGAGGATAGTCTCAAGTTGTCTCCATTTGCCTATGAAGGTCTCAAGATCATCCTTTTTTATAGCTAAGTAACAATCCATTGTATAAAAATACCACATCTTTTCCAACCACTCTTCAGTTGATGAGCATTTTCATTGTTTCCAAGATTTAACTATTACAAATTGTGCTGCTATGAACATGGGTATACATATAGCACTGTGACATGACTTTTTCTGTTCTTCTGGGAAAATGCCCAGGAGGGGAATAGCTGGATTGAATGGAACTTCCAATCCTAGTCTTCTGAGAAATCTCCATATGGATTTCCATTGTGGTTGTACCAGTCTATACTCCCACCAACAGTAGTGCAGTGTTCCTTTTTCCACACAGCCTCGCCAACATTTGTTATCAGATGATTTCTTGATGGCAGCTATTCTTTCTGGGAGTGAGATGAAATCTCAATGCTGTTTTAATTTGCGTTTCTCAAATGACACCAGGCATTTTTATCTTGGGTATGCGCACAGCTTTCAGTCTCCATCCAGTGATCTTGGTAGAAGACCTCCAGAGTCTGGTACAAGCTCGTGTCCTCTAAAATTGCAGAATGAATTTTAGGAACAATGGAGGTTAAAGAGCAGAATATATTTATTGAGAGAAAGAAAGCTTCTGTCTGAGAGAGACAGAAGGGGTCCTGAGAAGGTTGCCTCTCATTGTATATTTTTTAAAAATTCAATTCCCGGATTTATGTTTACAAATTTCTTATGGCAGTTAGCTTTATTGGTAGTACTTAGAACTCTTAGGAAATGACTACTTCTCAGCGATGTCCTCCAGGTGTAGCTGGCTTTTGAGTTTTGAATCTGTTGCAAGATCTTACCTCTTCAATTATTGTGGATGAGAAGTTGCTGCCTATTTGGACTAGTCCCTGGTTGTTTGGCACTTGCCCATAGTATTATTTATGACAGTTAGGCAATCTCAGTCTTGACATACCAGTAAGAACAATTGATTAGAACAATTGTGTCAGCTTGGCTAAAGTAGTACAGTCAACAATACCAATAGCATTGAACACAGCCTGGAAAATGACACTGTGGTAACTATAAATTTGCTGCCTTTAATTGTGTGAACTAGATTTGTGGTTATTTAACAAAATCTAAAATGCACCAGAAAATTGTATAGAGTAAATATGCCCTCAGCATGGTGATTTTACCTTGGGAGAGAAAATCTAAAAGCGGGTACAGGAAAATAGTTAAATAGAATAGGAAGAGATTAGAAGCCAGGCTAGAGGCAAAGGAAGAACATGCCTGTTGTAGCTGGCATAACTGATGCCCTCTTGTGCCCTGTATTTGACCCAAAAGAGTGAAAAATTACTCATGGTACCAGTCCCATGAGAAAAGCAGAATGAGCTGTACCCACAAGAGACAAAAATTAACCTGCTCAACAAAGAAGCAGGATACAGGTGTCAACCAAAATTAATGTAAGATTCTGGCTAAATTGTTTCCAACAGAATGTCTTGCTTTGTGATTTTTTTTGGCTTTAAATGCCCTGTAACCCTCCAGTTCAGGGCCACTCATTTTGACCCTGAAACAGAGGTCTATGGGTGGTCGCTGAGTTCAGCTAATAAAATTCCAAATTTATCAGTTTGGCTGCTTGGATTCCAATATTGTTTATAAGCCCCCTTTAATGCCAACTTTGGGAAACTGGTGAGGTGCCAAAAGGAAAAAGGAAAATTAAAAGAAAACAGAAGAAAAGAAAATAGAAGGAAGTAAGAAAAATTGTCAACTTCAAGGGATTTTTGTTGCTGTTATTAGTAGACAAATTTGGCAGACAAAGTCTAGACCTGTGTTGATTAATCCCACAGAGTCAGCCATAGGTTTGTGGTGGGGTAGAGGGTAATCCTAGCAAGTGTGCACTTTGGTTCCACTGAAATTTAGGCTGCTTTCTGGCTGTGAATCTAGATCCCAATTTATTTAGCCTGTCACACTTTGTTTGTCTCCTGCAGGCCTGAACTCAGCTTCCTGAGACCTTGAACTCAGCTCCTTGACCTCCTGCTGACTTAAACTTTATTCCACCCCACCCTGACACTGGGAACCACTAGGTGGAGACAACCTGCAGGTGCTCTGAGCTGTAGTTCATTTGACCTTGCTTCAAGATGGCTACCAGTCAACTGCCCCCTCCTGGGGGACATCTGAACCCGAATAACTCATCATCCATTGCAGTCTGCTGCATCCATTGCTCTATTCCACAGATGTGTTTCTCTGTGGAGGCCTCTGGGGTTGCCGGTTATCACTGCGTGTCTGCAGGTTTGAGCTGGCCCTTGCAGGTAGTGATAACTCAGGATAATGCACCACTGGTCACTTCCTTCTTCACTGAAGTCTGTCCCTTCCCTCTCCCTGTGGGCTTCAATTCTCACTTCACTTCAGATCCTTGCTGGGTTCCAGGGACCTACTTCTCTCTTTTGTCTTGTCCTCACATTGTCACATTCCAGCATTTGGGCACCAAACCTTGGAAAGATCCTTTCTGTGCTACTTATTGCTCCACCATCTTTCTGGAAGTCAAAATAAAACATTTTAAAAACATCTGGAGGACAACCCATTTGGGACCCCTCTGTCTCTCAGAAGCTATTTCTATTTCCCAATATATTTTCCTATCTGAAATAAATAAATAAACTAATAGTACTAATAAAAAATAAAAACATCTGGAGATCTAACTCAGCACAAAGGCCCTGGATTCCATTCTCAGTTCCTTTCCCTTCAAGAAAAGATATTAAGAAAACCAGGTTATAAAGAAAAATCTCATTAAAAACATTAAAGGAAAACATTTTATGGGCTTTATTTTCTGTCCATAATTAACACATTTAGGCATAATGTTTTCATAGAAATAGTCTTCAGTAACCTATAAAGATATTCCTCCCAGATTAAAAAAAATGATACAAAAAGAAAAAGAGAAGAAAAAAAGGTTTTTTATTCGGTATGGGGAATTGAACTCATGACCGCGTGCTTGCAAAACAGGCACTTATGCCACTGAGCTAAATCCCCAGCCCTCAGAAAAAAATTTTTGAGAAGTGTAAAAATGAGTGCCTTTGTAGCAATGAAACTATGAGAAGTATCCATAACTATTATTAGTTACCTATTTAAAATAAAATACCAAATTACCTAAATTTTTGTAATAAAATCAAAGTTGTGTTTGGAGAAGATATTACCTTTTGAGAGGCAGAAACCATAAATGATTTTTTAAAATCCCTAAAACAAATAGGATAATTAAGACCAAAGCAAGGCTGTATGTGGTGGCACTCAGGAACCTGCGGGAGCAGAACTGCTGTGAGTTCAAGGCCACCCTTGCTACACAGTGAAATTCAAGGCCAGCCAGAGCTACATGGGGAGACCCTGTCTCAAAAAATAAAGAAAAAAAAAAAAGAGACCAAAGCAAAATTAATTAGAAAATTAACAAATTTAATTATGCTAACATTATGAAACAAGTTTGCTTCCAGAAAATCTAACTTAAAAGATAAAATCTACACAAATACTTTAAACAAGGAGGTAAATAATATATAAACATGTTAAAATTTTCCCTTTCATAAGGGAAAAGAGTCCAAATTTTCTTTTTCTATAGTTTACTTTCTATTTTTTTTTTTGAAACACCCTTTCAATTCCAAATAATCTTTTGGAAATTATATACTTCCTGATTATAAAATAATACAAAATTTACAATGATGTTAGTGCAGCACACTAGATATTAGAGGATTGAATCCTCTCCCAACATCAACCAAAACTACTGATTTAAAAAAAGTAGTGTATTCAGAAGCTGACAATAAAAGTAAAGATTATTTAACATGTTACAATTATTCTAAGGAACAATTAGTTTAAAAATACACCATTACTTTCTTATTAATAAGAAAGAAAAATCTAGTCAAACTCTGCTGTGACTTTTTTAAAATTTTATTTTATTTTTATTTTTTGGTATTGGGGATCAAACTCATGACCTTGCACTTGCCAGGCAGGCACTTAAGCCGCTGAGCTAACTCCCCAGCCCTGTGACTTTTTTTTTTAACTCCCAGCTGGGCAAACACTTTACCAATAAACTAACCCCCTCTCTTGTAACTTTTATTTTATGCTTATTTAAGGAGATCGTTCAAACTTTTTTTAATTTTTAATTTTCTTAGTAATGTATGTGACGCATACTGATTACATTGAGCCTGGGGGCTGACGCTGACACATATCACAGGGCGATCATCTTTACGCTCTCCTCCCCTCTGCTCACTCTCCTTTCCCAGATGCTCTGTCCATCTCTACGAATTCTATCTCCCTGTGTCCTAACTTGGCTGTTTATTTTATTCCTTGATTATATTTTGGGTCTCTCATATGAGAGAGACCATTAAGATGTTTAACCTATTGTGACAGACTTATTTCACTAACATTATAGTCTCGAGTTCTATCCATTTTTTAAAATAAATGATTCAGATTTATCTTTCTTAATGCCTGATTATAGACATGTATATATGTTTTTAATCCACTCATCTGCTGATGAGCCTATAGGCTGTTGTCCCCATCTCGCCATTGCGAGCTGTGCTCCTGTAAACAGGACACGTGTGTATCGCCATAGTATGAGTTTAGTTCTCTCAGGAAGCTATCCAGGTGAGGTAGAGCCAGGTCAAATGAAATTTCTATTTTTCTCTTTTGGAGAGTCTCCACACTGAGTTTCAAAGTGGTTGTGCTTGTTTACATTCCTGCCAACACTGTAGAAATGTTTTTCTCCCACATCTTTGCAGCATTTGTTTTTTGAGTCCTTGATGAGAGTAAGGTAGGATCTCAGCGTTGTTTTGATTTGCATTTCTCTAATGGCCAAAGATGTTGAATACTTTTCACGTATTTATGGGCTACTCTTTGTCTTGCTTGTTTTGCAAAGGGTCTATTCATGTAAATTGACCATATTCTTATTGCGCCTATTATTTTTGGCAGTCCACTTTTTTGATTTATTTATATATTCCAGATATTATACTCTGTCTGAGGAGCAGCTGGTAAAAATTATTTCCCATTGTGTAAGCTGTTGTTCATGCTGTTGTTTGTTTCTTTTGCTGTGTGGAAGCTTTTTAATTTGATCTAATCCCATTTGTTGATACTGGCTATTATTTCACGTGCAATTGGGATTCTGTTCAGGAAGTCCTTGGCTATGCCTATATATTTAGGAATCTCCTTCCAGTAGAATCAGTGTTTCTGTTTTTATATATAAGTCTTTGATATATAGATCTTGGATCCATTTTGGTCTGATTGTAACACAGGGTGAGAGGTACAGATCAAGATTTATTTTTGTATGTGTGAATACACAGTTTTCCCAGAACTATTTGTTAAAGAAATCACCATTTTCCTGGTGTATATTATTGGTCCCTTTGTCAAAAATCAGCTGGCCGGAGGTACTTGGAGTTGTTTCTGAATCTTTTTATTGTGTTTCGTTGTTCAGTCTGTCTGTCTTGGTGCCAGTGTCTCTCTGTTTTCACTGTTGTACCTTTGTGGCATGAAGTCTAGGATTGTGCTGTCCTCTGCCTTGCTCTTGTTGATCGGAATTCTTCTGAGTCTCTTCTGGTTTCTTATAAACTTTAGGATTTTTGTCTAGATCTCTATAAAATGCTAACGGTGTCTTAATGGGGCTGTGTTAAATCTATATATCACTTTTAGTAATATGGCATTTTGACATATTAGTTCTGTCTACCCAAAAATAGGCATGTCTTTCCATTTTCTAATGTCTTCAATCTTTTTTCTGAGCAATTTAGTTTTCATAATAGTTTTCACTTCCTTGGCTAGGTTAGTTCTGACGTATTTAATTTTATTTGTCTACTGTGAATGGGATTATTTTCTTAATTTCTTTCTTTCTTTTTTTTGGAAACTGAGTCTCACTACACAGTTCAGGCTGGCCTTGAGCTCACTTTGTAGCCCAGGTTGACCTTGACCTCCCATCGATCCTCCTGCCTCAACCTTCCAAGTGCTGGGATTGCAGACATGTGCCATCATGTCCAGCTTGACTGCTTTTTCATTTTGGGAATGCTATTGACTTTTGCGTGTTTATTTTGTAACCTGCCACTGAATCCATTTATTAGCATTCATGGCTATAAACTTCCTTCTTAGGACTGCTGTCTTGTATCCCATAGATTCTAATGTGTTGTACTGTCATTACCATTTTATTCTAGGAAACATTAAATTTATTCTATGACCCACTGCTTACTCAAAAGTGTGTTATTTAATTTTCACGTGTTTGCATAATTTCCATTGCCATTATTTGCTAGTTTCATTGGATTATGATCTGATAATTGCATGAGATTATTTTGATTCTTTTGTATTTACTTGAGTATGACTTATAACCTAGCACATGATCTGTTTTAGAGAACCTTTCATGTGCTGGTAGGAAACATGTGTATTCTGTTGTTGGGTGGAACACTAGATATATATTAGGTCAATTTGTAAAAAGGTGTGGTTCAATTCTGATTTCCTTTTTGCTTTTTTGTCTAGCTGATCTGTTTGTGAAGGCTGATTGTTGAGGTCCCTCACTATGATTGTGTTGTTTTTCCTTTTTGTCTTTTTGAGACAGGGTTTCACTATGCAGTTCAGACTGACATCACACTCACTTTATAGCCAGGCTGTCCTTGAACTTGCAGTGATCCTCCTGCCTCAGCCGGATTACAGGCATGCACCACCATGCTCAGCTTGATTGTGTTGATTTTTATCTGATCTTTTATGGTCAATAGTATTTAAAATTGAATGTGTTAGTATTTGACATAATATATATAAATATATATATATATAAATACAAATATATATATATATATGGTTATCTCTTTCAGTTGAATTGTTCCTTTACCAGTATATAGTTTCATTCTTTGTTTCTTCTGATCAGTTTTGTCTTGAAGTTTGCTTTGTCTAAAATAGAATACCTACTCCTGCTTGCTTTTTGGCTACTTTTGTATGAAAAATCATTTTCCATTCTTTGATTTTCAGTTAACAAGTTTTTTTAATGGATGAGGTATGTCTCTTGTATTTATTGTATTTTTCACTAAAATCTTTAAAAATTTTCTCATTGTGTTGGACCACTGGTTATTTAACTATAATTTGCTATGGAGAGATTTTTTTTGATCAGAGATATTGAGGGTTCCTTTCCTCTAAGTTAAATTCTTTCTCTATACTTGGAAAAATTTCTCCTTTGTTGTGCATGAATAGATTTTTTTATACCTTTTTCTCTGCTTTCTCAGTTTTATTTAATGCCTATTGTTCTTAGGTTAGTTTTTTTTTTTTCTTGAGCCATCCATGCAGTTGTTGGATCCTATGTTCTCATTTTCATGGTATATGGTTTTCTGCATTTACCCTGTCTTCTAGCTCTGACACTCTCTTCCCACTGGTACTTTTTTCTACCCACACTTTCAATAGAATTTTTTATATGCTGAGTTTCTGTTTAATACCTGCTAATGGACTCTTAATTCTTTACTAGTCATTCACATCATATATTGGCATGGTTAGTTTACCTAGATTTTTATTTGTGTCTTATTTAAGCTCACTGCTCATGTTATCATTAACTATACCTGCTTAATTACATCATCTTTTTGTTTGTTAAAAACTTTATTGATCCATTGGGTTCTGGTTTTGGTTTGTTTGTTCTTTTGTTCCTTCATATATTTCAGCCATTTGGCTCTTGACTTCCTCTTCATCAGTGACCATTGGATCAGCTTGGAGGGTTAGGAATTTTTGGAGGCACCATCTTGTTATATTTTTTCATGTTTTTTCTTGCTTTTTATACTGAGAGCTGAGGCCCAGTTAGAGTGGAAAGACAGTTTCTCACATAGAGGTCTAATAAGTATCTACTTCCCAGTGATGTGATCTCAGCTTTGGTTATATTTTAATGTTTATACACCTCTTCAACCTACTCAGCATAATACATGAAACCTAATCACTATAATACACAGAAAGAGTGAGCACCAGTCATATCAACACCAACACATCCAACCATGTATCAGTCGTGTACATTAATGCTTGTTTCAATAATGTCACGCTTTCTTCAATGACTCATAAAGACTAGGTAGGGTGCACTACCACAGCCAGATAGGCTGGAATTGGAGCGTGACAGAAAGGAAAAGGATGAGAGTGAGGAACAGGTTAGAACAGATAGTAAAGGAAGGATGAGGGAGAACAACAAATGAAAGTCAGAAGAAGCCAAACTTTGTTGATATTATTCTGAAAACTGGAGGAACGGGCTGGTGCAGGGGAGGCCTGAGAGATTATTTGCGAGCAGGATAAGGGCTGCAGAGGGAGGGAAGGGTGACTGGAGACCCAGGGCAGCTGTGAGAATGTCAGGACTTGGTATTATTTTAACCCTTTATACCCAATTTTGGTGAGAATCACTCCGATTTCCCATAATAGTACTGTTTAGATTAAAGCAATAGCTACTTCTTATTTTCTTTTCACATACACAAACAGACACTTCCTGTACAGTGCATACACTAGGTGAAAGAAGGAAAGGAAAATAAGGAAGTAAAGAATAAGAAAGGAAAATAGAGGAAAAAGTCAGCATCTCCCAACAACTGGCCATGCTGGGACTTGGGGGACCAACCAAGAGATCAACTAGCCAGCCTTCCTGGTAAGCTATGCAAGCCACGCACGTTCAGGCAGAGCAAAGGCAGCACCTCCCGTGAGCCTACGCACCTGGGAATCAGTGCCATTCATACCCCACCTTAGCAACCGGATGGCTCCGAGGGCAGCCTGGGTTGACAGCAGCTAAGGCACATAAAGCGACTAAATGCTTGTATTGTTGGGTTGATTATGCTGACGTGGGGCCAGAGGTCTGAGCATATCTTGGGAGGATGACAGTATGCAATATAGCAAATATGGAGGATTTCCTTCCGTCTTGTCTTTGAAGTCCAACATTGTTCTCCTGTTTTGCTTTGGTCTGATGAATTGTTTCACTTTATTCAATATTATTTCAATTGGTTTGATAGCGTTCTGGTTTTGGTTTGATTCTGCTATACCTGATGGAATGGACAACTATTGTGAGGATAACAAGATACACTATCGTAGCTATTGTTGTTTTCCTGATATTCTGCTTTGAAGTTCTGAACTAATTTTGCTGCATTGTTCTGCTTGGCTTTGTTCCTTCTTGTTTTGTCGGATTTTACTATTTTTTTCTTTTAATAAAAAAAAGAAAGGAAAATAGAAAAAGAAAAAAAGAGAGAAAGAAACCATCATCAACATATCAAGTAATTACAGGAAGACAAATTTAAAGTGTCCTCACGCGCTCCGCCGAGGTCACTGTGTCACAGGTCCTTCTTCTCGTCCTTCCCAGGCCACAGCTTGTCCCATCTGATGAACTGCTTAACTGCCTGCCTGCGAGTGAAGGGACGGAACCAGGATGGACCCAGGACGGCCTCCCGTGGGAAGGCGCCAGCTTCAGTCTTTGCTTTTGTGGACCTGGCTGTCAGGAGGTTTTACCTTGGTCTCGGGATGCGACACCTTCAGTGAAGGCAGAGGCAGCTGGGGGTCGCTGGCTTGGCCCAGTACCCAGCCTTTTGCTGAGACCTGTAAGGGATTTTTCTAGGTCAGCTTCCTTCCCCCCATGACTAAACCCCTGGACGATCCTCTGTTCTCTTTCTGGAAGGTTCCAGATAAGCACACTGCGGCACACCCTCCGCTTACACTGCTGCTCTCTGGCTCTGGGCCCAGTGTCTCCCTATCCACAGAGTGTCGCTATCCAGCCCTGGCATCGTGCCTCAGGGCTCGCAGTGCTCAGCACCCTCCCACGAGGCCAGAGAGAGAGTTCCCGTGTGGGAACCACAGTGGGCAGAGGGCAGTGGGCAGGAATACCCTATGGGCACAGTGCTCCAGGGTCTGGGGGAACATGGGTGTCATTCTGAGGCTGTTCCTACTACTTTATTCCCCAGGGTCTCACTGTCGCCTACTCCCACAATTCCTGGAGCTTCAGCTTCTCAGTACTCAAATCCAGGTCCCTAACCAAGACTGTGCCCTTCTTTTTTACTTTCCCAAGGGCCCTACCTTGCTTTCAACCACCGCTTGCTGGCCTCCAGGTTCTCTGGCACCCTGATCTGCCAACACCGGGTCCTTTTCCCAGTGGGGAGGATCCCTGGCCACCACTGTGATTTCTGGTTCCTTTCCTCACAGGTTTACCAGAACTGGAGTGTAAGGGGTCCCACAGTCCAGGGGTGGGCACTCTCTGGGTTGCCTGCCCATATCTGGCTGTATTTTTAGCCTCCTGCTTCTAACTACTTCCCAGCACAAATCTTCTGAGCTTCCCTCTTGCACCGTTGCCTCTAGTCAGTCATATTATCTCCTGTTTTAGGCTATTTAGTCACAGAACATGCTTGGGCACACATAAAAAGTAGAAGTTAGTGGAAAACATCCTGGAGGAATCAAAGCATGATGGCACATGCTTGTGACATCAGCAGTCTGGGAGGCTGAGGCAGGAGGATCACAAGTTTGAGCCTGGCCTAGGCAACCTAGTGAGACTCTGTCACAAAATAAAAATTTAAAAAGGCTGAAGATGTAGCTCAGTTTGAAGGCCTTGGTTTAAGCTCTAGTACTGGGGACAACAAACTAGAAGTATGCCTAAATCTTCCTCCCATTTCATAAAACTCCTTCACACAATGTTCTGTGCTATCAAGAACGTGGAGGAAGGCTGGGGATTTAGCTCAGTGGCATAAGTGCCTGCCTTGCAAGCACGTGGTTGTGAGTTCGATCCCCGGTACCGATAAAGAAAAAAACATGGAGGATGTATTATTTCATAAAACAGTCAATGAATGAAAAACTATTGGTGCTGTGCTTTTAAACATGACCTGGCAAATTATATATCATTATCCTAATTTGACTTATGTTTCAGGAATATTGCTGAGAAAGTCTGATTCAAGATTATGACATTCTCTTATCCCAAATACTTGATTCCTGAGAATTAAAAGAATACTCCACTTTTAGCCTCAAGATTTTCTTCCAAATCAGTGATAGTTATAATTTCTAGTGCTGCATTTTGATATTCATACATGCATAAATAATGCCATCTATGTCATTATCTGATCTTGGATGAATGACTTTAGATGCATGCAGATGTCAGAGATGTTCAAATGTAAAGAATATGTTTCAAGTAAGGAAACATGATAAATTAAATTGGAGATGAAGTGAAACATGGGGAATAAATATTAAAATAGGAAAAACTGAAGCCTCAATTTTGATAGCATTGTGCAGCATTCAAGTTAAAAATCAAAGTTCATGCAACCCTGAATTTTATCAGAACTTCAGGGGAGAGTTACTGCCAGTACTCTTTAAATTATTTCATGAATCTAAAGAGAAGAAACACCTAAGCACCTGCCTGGCAAGTGCAAGGTCATGAGTTTGATCCCTGGTACCAAAAAAATAAAAATAACCCCAAGGGGGATTTAGCTTAGCAGCATAACTGCCTGCCTGGAAAAAAATACCCCAAAATAAATAAATAAATAAAGAGAAGAAACAATGCTAAACTCATTCTTTCAAGGTATTATTACCCTTCTGGGCGTGGTGACACATGCCTGTAATCCCAGCACTTGGAAGGCTGAGACAAGAGGACCGCAGTGAGTTCAAGGCCAGCCTGGAGTTCATAGTGAGTTCATGCCAGCCTTAAAGAGAAGGCATCTTTACCCTGATATCAACAGAAAACCACACACACACACACACACACACACACACCCTACAAACTCCAGAAAACTACAGACCAATTTCCTTAATGAGCATAGATGGGAAAACATTCAACATGATACCTGCAAACAGAATACCATATCAATCAATCAATCAAAAAGAACACAAATCATGATCAAGTTGGCTTTATCCCAAAGATACAATCATGATTCAATATATATAAATCAATAAATGTAACACATCACATAAATAGAAGTAAGGATAAAAATCATCTCCATAGATGCAAAAAAACCTCTAGCTAAATCCTATATCCATTCACCATAGAAAACCTTCATGAAAACTGGTATAAAAAGACTTTACCTTAAAATGATAAAAGTCATTTATGACAACTGTATTCCCAACGTTATACTACATGGGAGAAAAACGGAACACATTGCCACTAAAATAACAAGACAGCAATTTTTGCTCTCAGCACTCTCTCCTGTTGAGTATGGCACCCAAAGCTGTGGCCAGAGCAATCAGGCAAGATAGGAAATTAGGGGTTAGAATAGGAAAGAGAGAAGTCAAGCTATTTTTATTTGCAGATGAAATGACCCTTTACACGGAGGAGTCACAGAACTCCACCAGAAGACTTAGAATTAATAAACAAATTTAGCAAAGTGGCAGAACACAAAATAAACACACAACAATCGATAGCATTCAGTATCAAAAATGAATACACTGAGAAAAAAAATCAGGAAAATAATCCCATTCGCAGTATCTTCCAAAAATTAAATAGGAATTAGCCTAACCAAGGCAATGGAAGATCTCTACAATAAAAACTGTGCCTTTCTGAAGCAGAGTTTGGTGGTGCACACCTGTAATCCCAGCACTTGGGTGGCTGAGACAGGAGGACTCTCATGAGTTAGAGGCCAGCCTAAGCTACTTAGTGAGTTCAAGGCCAGTCTATATAGTGATACTTTATCTCAAAACAAAACAAAACACCACTATATTGCTCTGAGAAAAGTGATTGACAAGGACATTAAAAAGTGCAGAACTGGAAGTTTAGTTCAGTGGCATAAGTGCCTGCCTGGCAAGTGTGAGGTCATGAGTTCGATCCCTGGTACAAAAAACAAAACAAAACAAAAAAGTCTAAAAAGTGCAAAGATAATGAACACTAGAGAAAAGATAGCCTTTTTAAATAAATGATGCTGGGGAAACTGGTTATCCACAGGGAGAAGGATGAATCTTGATCCATATTTCCCACCTTGTATGAAAATCAATTCAAAATGCATTAAAGATATATATGTAAAAACAGAAACACTGAATTCACTGGAAGAAAAAACTAGTAGAACTCTTGAATATGTATGTACAGGTAAGGACTTCTCCAACAGAACCCCAAGTACACAAGAAATACTACCCAGAATCAACAGAGATTATATGAAATTTAAAAGCCCTGCACATCAATGGAAACAACCAGCAGATTAAAGAAACAACCTACTGAATAAGAAAAAAAAACTCACCATCTACTCTG
Source organism: Hydrochoerus hydrochaeris (assembly GCA_004027455.1). Lineage (NCBI taxonomy): Eukaryota > Metazoa > Chordata > Mammalia > Rodentia > Hydrochaeridae > Hydrochoerus > Hydrochoerus hydrochaeris. Next base: position 17,580 of record PVLA01001053.1, read on the forward strand.
ACAGAATACTAATATCTAGAATATATAAAAACCTCAAAGTAGACAACCAAAAATGGGGGCTGGGGATTTAGCTCAGCAGCATAAGCACCTGCCTGGCAAGTGCAAGGTCGTGAGTTCAATCCCCAATACCCCACCCCCCAAAAAAAGACAACCAAAAATGGATCATGAATAGATACTATATAAAAGAGAAACTACAAATGATCAATAAATACATGAAAAAAATGTTTGCTATCTTTGACCATTACAGCAATGCTAATCAATACAACACTGAGATTTCATCTTACTACAGTAAGAATGACCATTATCTTTTTTTTTTAATTGTTACTGGGGATCAAACTCATGACCATGTGCTTGCAAGGCAAGTGCTTATACTGCTGAACTAAATCCCAGCCCCAAGAGTGACCATTATCAAGGACTCAAAAAACAACAAATGCTGGAGAGGATTGGAGAAAAGGAAACTTTCCACATTGTTTGCAGGAGTGTAAGCTGGTATAACTATTTTGGAAATAAGCATGGAGACTCCTCAGATACTAAACATAGAAATTCCACTTAACCCAGCTCTACCTCTCCTGAATATCTTCCTGAAAGAGGTAAAGTTGTCGTCCTGCAGGGCCTCATGCACACCCGTGTCTAAGGCAGCTCAGCTGACAGGAGCTACATCACAGAAGCACCCTGTGTGCCCATGGACAGATCAGTGAGTAAACGGTGCGGTACATATGCACAGTGAAGTACTACTCTGCCGTAAAGGGTATCTTTGAGTGTGCATGTGGCTGCATGCCTCTTGGGGCCATGGTACCAAGTGGTATAAGTCAGTCACAAGGGTTAAGTATAGCATGGTCTCTCCGAGAGGCTCAAAATACAAACAACTTCAAGAGCAAAAATACAAGTGAGGTATTCTCTGCGGAGATGGGAAGGGAAGTGGGGATGCAGGGAGAAGGGAGCATAATTCAGGCATGGAGAGTAAAAATGACCAAATGTGATGTGCACATGTGTCGACCTCTAAACTCAAGGCAATCACTGTGCGCCATAAACACATATCAAAAAAAAAACAAAACATGAAGTCAAAACTTACTGTGAGGAGAAATAATTCTCACAATCAGTCAGATTCCATCACTTTTCAATAATCACAAAACAAGTAAAAAATTAATATGCACCAGGTATGGTGTCACACGCCTGTAATCCCAGCACTCAGAAGGCTGAGTCAGGAGGATTGCCATGAGTTCAAGCCCAGCCTGGGGTATGTGGTGAGTTCAAGGCAGGCCTCACTCCCCCAAATCCACCCCCAAATAAATAAAAATAAAAAATGAATATGGCCATAAAACACTTGCATGAAGCTATCAATTTGATATAATTGATATTTATAGCATACTCAGCAGCAGCACAAAACTTCTCAAACATGCCAGGAAGTTTTATCAAAATAGGCCACATTCCTGGCAACAAGACTAAATAATGTCCTTCTACATGGTCCATGGTGCAAAAAATTCCAGGGGAAATTGGGTCCTACTTTGAACTGAATGAGGAATGAAGACAGGCCAGGTGCAGTGGTCCATGCGTGTGATATCAGTTATAGGGAGACGTGACTAGGGTCAAGAGTTTCAGCTGATCACGGGTAACTTAGTAAGATTCTGTGTCAAAACAAACAAACAAACAAACAACAACAACTATATATCTATTATAGATATATTAGCATGCTGTAACAAAACACCAAGACTGGGTGGCTCAGATAATAGCAATTTATTTTCTCACAGCTCTGGAGACCACTGTCCCAGATAGAAGCCCTGGCAGATTTGGTTTCTGGTGAGGCTCTCCTGGCTCACAGATGGCTGCCTGACCCTGTGTCCTCATGTGGCCCTTTCTTCTGTATTTGGAGAAAAAACTTCTGCTGTCTCTTTCTGTCTTTATAAGGACACCAGTTCTATAGATTTGGGTCCCACCTTTATGACCTCATTTAATCTTAATTGCATCTTAAAGGCCCTACCTCCAAGCAGAATCAAGTCAGGGACTGGGACTCCCACGCACAGATCTGAGGGTGACACAGTTCAGCCTGCAACGGTCATCCTGTTTAAGGTCAATACATCTCCATACTGAACAAAATCCTGGTTCTGTCACTGCAGCCAACTCTAGCAATGCCCAGCCCGTGACTCTCTGGGCCACCCAAGGACACATGCAGACCCTTTGCTGTAGTAACAGCCATGTCTTGTGTCTTCCCTGGAGGTCTCTCTCTGGCCACTGAAGCACACTGGATCCCCATGCTGCCCAGGATTTCATGCTTTTTGAGCAACTCTCACATAGTAAAGACCGGAAGTGGGGAAAAGTTGACATAATTCTAAGGCTATTCTATTCAGTCCTTCAGAGCATCCCCAGCAGCCTTGAACCCCATTTCCCCACAGTGGTTTACCAGCTTATGAAAGCAGCCTTGATTAGCCTTTCTGCTATACTCTCATATTGTACAGTTCTTCCTGGGATCATCTCCCAAGTAAACCATTTGCACACAAATCACCTCAGAGCTTGATTTTTATAGGAACACAAACTAAGATAATATGTGGAAAGGGAGAGTGAAAGGGTTAGGAGTGTAGCTCAGTGGTAGAGTGAGCTTCTACTTTAAGAATATAGTCTAAGAGATGTGTACAAAATTCTATAATTTACTACTTCTTTCTTTGGTAATCTTGGGCAATTTACTTAAATTTACAATTTACTTAAATTTCTTTATTTATAGGATGTGATAGTAAAATTAATTCTTTCACGTGGTGATTGTAAGAATAAGTTAATTCACATAAAGTATTTAGAACAGTGTCTGGTGCATAGCACTTAATATATTTCATTTGCCACTACTATTATCTCCCTTTAGAATGTGTGTTATGTTTATCAAGACCGTATATGTGTAATAAACTGAATTGATAGCTTTTTTTAAAAGAAGAAATGACAAGCCAGAATTAGTGGTACATGCCTGTAATCCCAGAATTTTGGAGGTTGAGTCAAGAGGACCGTGATTTTGAAGCTAGTCTGAGCTTTAGAAAAAAACACACAAAGATGAAATTACATGAGATGGAATTTTTAAATTTCTTGGAAGTTTTAAATGATTTACTTGTGAATCCAATAGGCCAAGGTAATTTTTTTCAATAATTTTTAAAAAGAGATTAAAGCCAAAGAAAATGAAGCAGAATAAGGCCAAACAAAACAAAATAATGAAAATGATACAGGAGTTCAAAACAAGATAATAGGAAATCAATAATGGCTACCATAATGCATCTTGTTATCTTCAAAACAGCTGCCCAGACCATCAAACATAATAAAACTAAACAAAACAAGACAGAATAAACCAAACCAAACCAAACCAATGAAAGCGATATAGGAGTTCAAAACAAGATAATAGGAAATCAATAATGGCTACCATAATACATCTTGTTATCTTCAAAATAGCTGCCCAGACCATCAAACATAATTAAACAAAACAAGACAGAATAAAACCAAACCAAACAAATAATAAGAACGATACAGGAGTTCAAAACAAGATAAAGGAAATCAACAATGGCTACCATAATGCATTCTGTTATCTTCAAAATAGCTGTCCAGACCACCAGACATAATAAAACTAAATAAAACAAGACAGAATAAAACCAAACCCAACCAAACAATGAAAATACAGGAGTTCAAAAAAGATAATAGGAAATCAACAATGGCTACCATAATGCATCTTGTTATCTTCAAAATAGCTGCTCAGACCACCAGACACAGGCATGAAAATTGAATAATACAAGAACTAAGTTAAAATTTCAGGTATGTGACCTCTAATTTGTATTGTCTGTGTCTCCTGAACCTGTTCTGTGTGGGCTGAGGACTGAGATTGTATTTTGCTCCTTTGTCCGGACATTGTCCTGTGTTTCTCTGCATCAGCCCATTGCTGCATCCCGGGCTCCTGCACTGGCTGCCAGTCCCTCCGTGCAGTGGGCTGGAGTAGGCACCTGGGTCCCTCCATCCGGGGCTCCTGGAGTGGTGGAGAGGCCTGGGGCAGCGGTTCACTGATGCTTCCCTGATGGCAGCGGGGCCTTGGGGTGTGCCTCCCACCCCCACCCCCACCCCAGGCTCATGCTTGGCTCTAAAGCTATTTCTTTCTAATGAATTGACCATTACATTTCCAAAGTTGTGAAATGGCCAACAGACCCTAGAAAGACTTCTCTTTAGGCTCCTGTTTGAAACCAGCAGCTACATCAAACTGCTGGCCTTGATCAAGGACCACTTCAATAATTTCTAAAATTTTAATTTTCAGGAAAATTGCAAAGCTAGTTGAGAGTTCCCATATATGTCCAATCAGCATTCCTATATAGTAACATCTTTAATGATTATAATTTAAAAAAAACTAACAGATTAACATTGGACTATTACTGTTACCTAAATGCCAAACTTTTAACATTTTACCAATTTTTCTACTGCCATAATTTTTCTGTTCTAGGAACAGAACATCACATTTTATTGTCATCTTTCCTTATTCATCTCTGGTCTGTAACACTTTAATCATTCTTTCCTTGTTTTTAATGACCTTGACAACTATGTAGAATAATAGTCAAGTATTCTGTAAAATGTTTTGTAGTTTTGTTTTTTTCATGATTAAAGTAGCCTAGAGAGCTGGGGATGTAGCTCACCAGCATAAGTACCTTGGCAAGCACAAGGTACTGAGTTAGATTACTGATACAAAAGAAAAAAGAGAAAGAAAATCTCCTTAGGTAGGGATATAGCTCAGCAGCACAGTGCCTGCCTGGCAAGTGCAGGATCACGAGTTCGATCCCCAGTACCAATAAATAAGTAAATAAATAAATAAGCCTCTGAATTTGAGAGAAGAACACAGAAGCGAAGCTTTCCCTCCCTGGAGCACATGTGATATTAACATGATGTCTCACTGGCCTTACATTAACCTTGATCCCTTGATCCCTTTTTCTTTTTTTTTTTTTTTAATCGGTACCGGGGATCAAACTCACGACTGCGTGCTTGCAAGGCAGGTGCTTATGCCGCTGAACTAAATCCCCAGCCCTCCTTGATTAGAACAGTGTCTGTCAGGACTTTCAGACATTTCCCCCTTCTCACACTATGCTCTTTGGAAGCAGAAGTCACTTAAAGTTGCGGGGAGGGGGGGTTAACTTTACTTCCTGGGAGGAAAAATATTTGCATGTATTATATGAAATTTTTCTTTTAGGAGAATTCTTTGGTCTCTTCTGCCTTTATTCTTTCATTCATTTGTTTATATCCATGTAAACTCATGAATACATTATGCTTTGGGTTATAATTCAGCACCGTGCTATTTATTGCATTGTGTAAATTGTTCCAGCTTCGGTTGGTTGGTTGTCAGTGGCCCCCAAGCCTCATGAAATTATGGACTCCAACAAATCTAGCGTTTGTGATTGGTTTGTTGTCTAGCGCTGGGATTGGTGGTATGTTTCACCCGCCCAGGGGTGGAGCTAAAATGTGATATATCGGTGGGAAGAAGGTGTGTGTCTCTCTCTTGCTGGTTCATGCCTTGCTGTTTGCAGCGGCCATGAACACTGCCTTGGCGCCAACTGAATATGGACTGAACCTTTCCTTCCCTAACTTTGGGCGTCAGGTATTTTGTCTCAATAATGAGTAAAAAGTAACTAAGACAGTTGGTTTCCATGTTCCTTTCACATCATATGTCTTTTCAAAAGTCCTTACTTTTGGCATGAAGAGATGTTTCAGGCTTGCAAGTATTTTCCCAAGCCTTAGAATCATCACTTTTTAACGAAGACCTGTTTCACTTTATTGGAGAAGGATATTTAGATATCAAGATCTGGACACAGATACACTTATTGCTATAGGGATATCACTGCTTCTAGACTACAGAGACAGAGCTAGGAAATTAAGTACATATTCTAGCAGATGTGCGCTCCTATATATTATCTACATCAGCACATGAGTGTAGATGCTGCTATCGCTAATCCAGCACCACAGAGATATTTCTAACCTCTCCTACCATCCTGGTTTTACTTTTGCTTTTGAGTTCCACTAGCCATTTCCTACTTTGTTAACTTTATCAATCTTCCCCCTTGGATTTTATATGTTATAAAGCTGATTGGATCAATGTGAGAAGTGCACACTTTGTAAGTAATCATTTCTTTCATTGTGGCAGGTAGAGTTTATTACCTAATACCTACTATTTATAGCCTCCTGTAGAGATTAGTAACTATATTCACTTTCTGTCTCTTTCAGATGGAATAGATAACTTGGTTGTAGACAGTGAAAAAGAAGTGGTTGTTGACTGAGGTTTCTTTCTTGATCAAAAGGACAGATTCCACGTTCATTGCCGTTTCCTCCTCTTCCTGCCACACAACTGCTGAAGTGGCAGCAACCGTATTTTGACTGGTTTTCCCGCACACCAAGGCTGGGGAAAAAGGACAGAAAAGGCCTGGGTCCCTGATGGGCTGACTCAGGGGCAAACACCTTTCTTGCCGATGTAAACAAAAAAATAAAGTTTTTAATTTATTGTCTTACTGATATATAAATACATTCTTTATTTTATTTTTTTATTTTTGGTACCGGGGATCAAACTCATGACCTAGCACTTGCCAAGCAGCTGCTTACATTGCTGAGCTAAATCCCCAGCCCCATGAGCTATATCCCCAGCACCCTTTCTTAATTTTACACATTTTTATTTTTATTAGTGCATGTTTGTGGTATATAATGACATTCATCTTGGGAAGCTGGTACATATACGTGACACATCCTAATTCTTTTTTCAAACCCCCATCTTTTGCCCCTCTTCCCTTTTGCAAAAGATATATCTCCCTGCTTCCTATTATTTATTTCTTAATTTCTTTTTATTTAAAAAAATGAAACAAAAAGACTAAAAACAATGGTACAGAATTTCAAATCAACATAATAGGAGATTAACAATGGTTCCTAAATTGCATATTGTCTTCAAAGTAGTTGCTCAGATTATAAGATATAGGCGTGAAAACTGATTGAACAACGAAAACACAAACCGCTCTTTTGGTGAACTAACAGAAATTAGTAGTATGATTATCTGTCATATATATATATATATATATATATATATATATATATATATATTCTTTTCCTTCTTTCTTTTCTCCTTCCCGATTGTTCTTTCCTTTTGAGCAGCTGCTTCTTATCCTGGTAGACAGGGAATATTCAGCCCCTCTTTTCAGTGCTGGATCTAGGCCACAGAGCAGGGGTTCACGTGGGCTGTGGACTTAATGTCGTCAGGTCTGTAGTCTGATTGTTCGCTTATCTTCCCAGTGTGGTGCTGGCCCAGGGTCGGGCTGGCTGGTTATTTCCTGCCTCTGCAATGCTCTCCTCCGGAAGGGTGCGCTTGACCAGTGCGGTGCTCTCTGCTCGCTGCTCTCGCTGCACGCTCCTCCAGCCAGGGTCAGTTCAGGCACCGCGTTGGAGCCTGACTTCCGGTGCAGGTCTACGCACTCCCCTGGGGTGGCGCTGCTCCTCTTCTACCGGCTGTACCTGCTCAGGGTGCGGCGGGCGCCACTCCTCCAGCGCTGGTCTGCTCTGTCCCCTGAAGGTGGGCGCTGCAGGCCAAGTCGGCCCTGTAATAAGTCCTCTTTGCTGAGTCATAGGCAGCAGTAACAACGACCCTGTGCCCGACAGCAACTGACTCGCAGCAGCGGCACACTCGAAATCCTCTTTCTTAATTTCTTAATATAAGCTGAGAGTGGGAGCATGAGTCTAATCCCAGTGACTCAGAAGGCTGCGGCAGGAGGATCACAAGTTTGAGACCAACCTGGGCAATTTAGAGATTCTGTGTCAAAATAAAATATTAAAATGGCAGGGGACGTGGCTCAGTGGTAGAGTCCATCTGGGTCTGGTCCCCAGTACCGCACCCCGCCAATATAGTCTCTTTGTGATAGCATTGTATTTGCAGTTCAGGCTGGCCTGGAACTCACTCTGTAGCCCAGGCTGGCCTTGAACTTGCAGCAATGCCCCTGCCTCAACCTCCTGAGTGCTGGGATTACAGGCGTGCGCTACCACGCAGGGCCTGATAGTATTCTCTTTACCTGAGAAATTTTTATGTTCTATTAATAAATATATTGAAAGGGCTGGGGGTTTGGCTCAGTGGCATAAGCACCTGCCTGACAAGCACAAGGTTGTGAGTTCAATCCCCAGTACCAAAAAAATGATAGATAGATAGATAGATAGATAGATGATAGATAGATAGATAGATAGATAGATAGATAGATAGATAGATATTGTACTGGGAAATACTGTTTAAAAACTGAATAAAACCTATTCTCAAGGAGTTCACAAATGAATTCTGGGGATTTCTTTTACATACACTGTATTAACTGATCAACTAGTTGTTTAACTCAGTGGCTCTCAATAATATGCAAGCTATATGGTGTCTATTCCTAAATAAAAGGCAGAGAAGCTTTTTTGAGAAAGTGGTATTTCCTGGGTGTAGCTGGCTGATGGAAACCACCAACTCTGCAGGCAGATCCTAGCTCTGTACCCAGCTCTGTAGCTTGGGATGTGACTTAGGTGCCCTGTGTTCCGAGGTCCGCACCAGCCTGAGTTAATAAAGGGCAGGACTGAGAAGAGATCTGACAACCGACAACATTTGTAGCTACTTTTATTGAAGGGTGGGGACAGTTTCATCAGGCACAGCTGGCCCTGTGGAGAGGTAAACGCGCCGATGGGAATAGCGCGGAGCGGAGAAAGAGGAAGCTAAGAAGTGAGCGCTGTGGGAAGAGGCAGGCAGAGAAGAGGGCAGCAGAAACTGGGAAAGAGGCAGAAAAGGAAGCGGAGGTTTCAGCCCTAGGAGATGAGCAAAAATGGCTACGACGGCAGGCAGCAGACCGTGTCTACTGGGCTGGGAGGTCTCCAGAGAATGGCCACTGCCTCAGGCCATTTTATGCTTTTATTACATATTTGCATTTCTTCTGTGAAGTGCCTGTTGATGGTATTTGATATTCTGTGCAGTCCGTTTTTCTCTGTAACCCTAAAGCTTTTTACAAATTAGGGAATAAATTCTTCATCTGGTACACATTCTGGTACACACTGATAGTCCTCCTTTTTATTTTTTAGGGACTGAGCTTTGAACCCTGGGCTTTTGCATGGAGCTATATCCCAGCCTGTTACCATGTTTTAGTAGTACTGTATAGGTCTGCAATACACAGTGAGTGCAGTGTTGATATTCTGATACTCATGCGTGCCATATCTTGATCATTTTTACTTTCCATACTCCAAATCACCCTCATCCTCCTCCCCAAGATCCCTTTCCTGTCTCTGCAGAGACTACTTCCCTGTTCCTTAACATAGCTCCTTTAGTTTGCTCTTTAAATTGTGTCTAGTTTAGGTCTCATATGATAGAAACGATGTGATAGTTAACCTTTTATGACAGACTTACTTCACTTAGTGTTCATTATGGTCACACAATATGTAGTATGTGCCACTGTGTACATAGGTGCACGTTTTCACCAGCCATTCCCGCGCTCATCAGCATTAGGCCACTTCCATGATTTAGCTGCTGTTTGTCGTGCTGCCACCAACACAGTATGATGACTTTAGCTCTTTCAGAAGGATATACAGGAAAGGTATGGCTGTGTCAAATGGAATTTCTATTTTTAATTTAGGGTGGTTTGTTTGTTTGTTCTGTTTTGTTTTTGAGACAGGATCTTGCTTTGTAGTACAGGCTGGTCTTGAAATCACTATGCCCAGGCTAGTTTAGAACTCATGGTAATCTTCCTGCCTCAGCCTCCTGGGTGCTAGGACTACAGGTGTGTGCCACTACACCCAGCCTATTTTTAGTTTTTTGAAGACTCTTTGTACATATTTTCTTCCTCCCTTCCTTCCTTTTTTTCTTCTTTCGGTACTGGGAATTGAACTCATGTCCTCAAGCTTGCCAGGCAGCTGATGTGTTGCTGAGCTATATCCCTGGCTTCCACACTGATTTTCAAAGTGCTTATATTAGTTTACATTCTCACCAACAAAGTAAAGGGCTCCTTATTCCTCAAAACCTCACCAGCATTTGTTGTTGAGCCTGTGACAATGGTCATTAATTCTAGAATAACTTGTAATGTCAGTGTTGTTACCACAACTGAAAACACTGACCATTTTTTCATGTATTTATTGGCCATTTGTATTTCTTCTTCTGAAGTGTCTGTTCATTTCAGTTGTGTTTTTTGATTGGATCTTTTATTTGGGGGATCTATTTTTTAAGTACTTTATATGTCACAGATAGGAGACCTCCACCTGAGAAATAGCTGTTAAAAATTACTTCCCATTCTATAAGTTGTCTGTTTGCTCTATTTATTTCCTTTGGTGGGTAGAAGCTTTTAAATTTGATACAATCCTTTTTTTTTTTTTTTTTTGGTACTTGGGATTGAACTCATGACCTCACACTTGACAGACAGGCGCTTGTGCCACTGAGCTAAATCCCCAGCCCCTACAATCCTATTTTTTGATTGTTGATATTATTTCTTGTGCAACTGGGGCTCTGTTCAGGAAGGCTTTGTTTATGCCTCTGTATATAAGAGTTTTGCCTTTTTTTCTTCTAGTACATTCAGTGTTTCTGTTTTATATATAGGTCTTTGACCCATTTTGACCTGATATGAGTGAGAAATAATGCATCAAGATTAATTATTCTGCACATAGATAACACTTTTCCCAGAACCATATGTTAAAGAATCTGTCTTTGCCCCAGCACATATTATTTTCCCCTTTGTCAAAATCAGCAGATTGAAAGTACTTGGGGTTTTTTTGCTTCCTCTATGTTGTTGTTGTTGTTGTCTTAATTTTTTCAGACAGAGTCTCCCTATGTAGTTCAGGCAGACCTTGAACTCACTGTGCAGCCCAGGCTGGCCCCCAACTCATGGCAATCTTCTTGCCTCAGCCTCCCAAGTGCTGGGCTTACAGGAATGCACCACCCTGACTGCTGTATTATCTGTTTTATTCCATTATTCAATATGTCAGCTTTGTGACGTACAATACTGTTTTTACTACTATAGCTTTGAAGTGTAGCTTGAAATGTGGGATGGTAATGCCTCTTGTCTTATGCTTGTTGCTCAAGATTCCTTTGGCTATTCTGGGCCTCTTCTGGATCTATATAGATTTTAAAATTATTTTTTCTGGTTCTTGGAAAAAGCTGATGGTATTTTGATGAAGATCACATTAAATTTTGGTAATATGGCCATTTTGATGATCTTAGGTTTGCCGATCCATTAAAAGAGAACATCTTCCCTTTTCCTTGGTTAGGTTAATTCTGATATATTCAAATTTTTTTGTCTCTTTTCTTTTCTTTTCTTTTCTTTTCTTTTCTTTTCTTTTCTTTTCTCTTCTTTCTTGTTATTTCTTTTCGAGATAAGCTCTTGCTACATACTTCAGGTGGGCCCTGAATTTATAATGTAGCCCCGGTCAGCCTTAAACTTTCAGTGATCCTTCTGCCTTAGCCTCCTGAGTGCTGGGAGTACAGGTGTACACTGCCGTGCTCAGCTGGCTATATTCAATTGTTTTCAGTCTAGGGGATTGTTTCCCTGATTTTTTTTTCAGTAGGCACATTCTTGGTGTATAGGGATGCTAGTGAATTTTGTGCATTTATTTTGCATCTTGCCACATTGCTGAATTTGTTTATTACTTCTAAGTCTTCTGATGAAGTTTTTTTGACTGTCCATGTAAAAGACCACGTCATCTGCAAATGAAGATATTTGCATTTCTTCCTTTCCTATTTGAACCCCTTTTATTTCTTTCTTTTGCCCAATTGACCAGGCTAACATTTTGAGCATTGTATTAAACAGGAAACATGAGGGTGGGCACCTAGACTTGTTTTTCATTTTAGGGGGAAGCACTCAGTTTTTCCCCACCTAGTAGGATATTGGCAGTGGACTTGTCATAAATAGCTGTTATCATTTTTAAAAGTAATTAACTTTATTGCTACATGTTAGGGATACACGGTGATCATGTTCATCATATGGAATTTGTAGCTGTACATCATCTATAGCTTTTATCATTTTAAGATAGGGTCCTTCTATATCAATTTTCATGAAGGTTTTTTGTGATGACTGGATGTAGGATTTTGTCACAGGTTTTTCTGTAATCTATTGGCAGGATCTTGTGATTTTTATCCTTACTTCTGTTTATAGGATGTATTACATTTATTGGTCTTTATAATTTCTTCCTTTTATTAGTTTTGGACTTGAATTGCTCTTGCTTTTCTGGAACATTGAGGTATAGCATTAGGTTGTTTATTTGGGCTCATTCCGTTTCTCATATTTGAGCAGTCATTGTTATAAACTTCCCTGTTAGGACAGCTTTCACTGTGTCACATGTGCTGGGATGTTGTATTGCCATTCTCTCTTGATTCTAGAGAAAAAATTTTTTTTCATTTTTGAGACAGGGTCTTAGTATATAGTCCTGCCTTGCCTTGAACTCACTATGTATTCCTAGCTGGCAATCCTCCTGCCTCAGCCTCTTAGGTGCTGGGATTACAGGTATATACCACCATACCTGATAATTCTAGGAAATTAAAAGTTCCTTGAACTTTTTTTCCTTGTACTCATGGAATATTCAGTAGTGTGCTATTTAATCTCCATACGTTTTTGTAGTGTCTGATTTCTTTTGCCATTGATTCTAGTTTCACTGAACTATGGTCAGATAATATATATGATTATTTTGATTCTGTGTTTAAGCATGCCAGGTGGTCTGCTACGTGCTCTATTTTGAACAAAATTCCAATTAGGAAAAACTGTGTTGTTCCTGGGTGGGATACTCTCTAGATATCTACTAGGTTCATTTGTTCAAAGGTGTGGTTTGACTGATATTTCCTTGTTTATTTTATTTTTTGTCTAGTTGATCTATTTGTGATTATGGGATATTAAACCTCCCACTAGGGTCATGTTGATGTTTATCTAATCTTTTATGTCCAGTAGTATCTGTTTTAGGACACGGGGTGGGAGGGTATTTGGTGCATATATATTTGGAATTATCTCTTCCTATTTAATTGCTCCCTTTACCAGTATGTAGTGACCTTCTGTGTCTCTTTTTTATTTTTTCCCTCTTTGTCTCTTCTGAACAGTTTTAACCCTAAGTTTGCTTGGCCTGAAAATAGACTCTCTACCTTTGGTTGCTTCTAGTATGCTGTAGCATGGAATATTCTTTTCCATTCTTTGAATTTTAGTCAATGAGTGTTTTCACAAATGAGGTGCATGTCTTGTATGCCTCACATAGTTGGGTTTCTTCTTTTCATCCAGTTTGCCAGTCTGTGTCTTTATTGTGGGAGTGAAGACCACGTACATGCCAAGTTATTACTGAAAGGTATTGATTGATTCCTGTCACTCTTGTATTTCCTGGTGCTGATTATTCCCCATCCCCACCTATGCTTAACTGCTCTCGTTGCTCGCCTTATTTTTTCCTGTAGATGCTTTGATGCTTTCAGCCTCAGTGTCTCTGTCTAGGATATTCTTGAGTATTTTTTGTAGTGCTAATTTGGTAGTCATGAATTTCTTTTCTTTTATTTAATTTTCAAGAGAATAAAACAGAGCAATAAAACAAATCAAAGCAGTGCTAAGACAGCAGGAAATCTACAATCGTTACTATGTTGCATATTGGTGTCCTCTAAATAATTGCTCCACTGTAAGATTGCAAAGTCAATCAAACAATACAGCTCCTCGGAATCAATTGGTTGCTCACAGGAATCATGAATTTCTTACAGTGCTCTTTGTTGTGGAAAGGCTTTATTTCTCAGTTCTCAACATTGTTTGAAAGTTGTTTTCTTTTAAGGCCAAGCCCTCCTGGCCTTTAAAGTTTGTGTTGAGAAATCGGATGTGAGAGCTGGGCGTTGTGGTGCACACCTGTAATCCTAGCACTCCGGAGGCTGAGGCAGGAAGATCACTGTGAGTTCAAGGCCAGCCTGGGCTACAAAGTGAGATGGGAGCCAGTCTGAACTGCATACTAAAACTCTGTCAAAAAGAAAGGGAAAGAAAGAAGAAATCTGATATAGTTCTCAGAGTTTTCCTGTAAATTATTTGCTGGGTTTCTCAAAAATCTTTTAAAATTCTGTCCTTGTATTGGACTTCTGAGATTTTAACTATGATGTGTGTCAGGACCTAGGCTTTTTGAGTGACACCAGGTTATTTAGAATTTTTAAAGCTTCTTGATTCAGCTTTGGTAATTCATATGTATCTAGGAAACTGTCCATTTTTTCTATGTTTTCCATCATAGAATGCAGGTTCTCAAAGTAGGTATTGATGAGTTTCTGGATTTCTGCAGGATACATTGTGATTTCACCCTTTCCATTCCTAATTGCATGAATTTGAGTCTTTCATCTCCTCCCTTCCTCCTCTTCCTCCTCCTCCTCATTTCCTCTTCCTCCTTCTTTTTTGATAAGGTTAGCTAAGTGTTTCTCTATTTTAATTTTTCAAAGAGCCAGCAGCTCAACTCATTAATTCTTTGTATTGTTTTCTTAGTCTCAACTGAATTAATTTCTGCTCTGATCTTTATAATTTCCTCCTTCCTACATGCTTTGAGTTTAACTTGCTCTTTTTTCTAGAAACTTGAGGTTCAACATTAGGTTATTTATTTGAGTTTGCTCTGTTTTTCTTTTTTTAAATTTTATTTAAAGAGAAAAAAAGCAAAACAGCAAAAAGGGTAGAAATGATACAGAATTTCAGAAAAAAATAAGCAGTAAGAAATCACTAGTTAATAAATTACATATTGTTTTCTTAGACCTAGTTGTTAAAGTTACAAAATTAAAGCATACAAAGTGGACATTCAAACAGTGAGACTGCAAAGAAGTTCAATGATCCAGTAACAACTTAGCAACATGGTTATCAATCCTACACACCTAAACATACATGCAGCCATATCCTCTAGAGCACTTTCTTTTCTTCCTTTTACTTTTTAAGTAAATTATCTGTTTAGTTATATCCTGTTTCAGGTTGCTCAGTACCTTACTGATCTGTTTTGTTGTTGTTATTTACTTTTTAATTACCTTATATAATTCTGTTGCCTTGTTTTTGAGTTTCTCCTCATCCATGATCCATGGATCAGCTTTAGTGGAGTTGGGAGATTTTTGGAGGTATTTTGTTGCTTTCTTATCTACTTTTTTTTTTCTTGAAGGTAGCAAAATACAGCAAAACAAGACAGAACAAACCCATGTGACCACAGTGCAGTAAAACTACCACAGAACTTCACAGCAGATCCCCAAGACACAAGCAATGGGCTCAATAGTACAGCCCATTTTGTTCACATTAGCTGTTCTTTCAATCAAGTAGAGGAAAATGGAATGAAATACTGAACTTATAAAAACAGAATATTGAATAGAGCAGTACCATTAATCAAAACTGAGCAAAACAGTGATAAAAATATTTGCCTTCAAAGAGATGGTAGAAGGAAATTCCCCTTACTTGCCACGCTGCATACATTCATCTTCCCAAAAGATACTCAGACTGCCGGTGCCAAGTTGCTAATGGGGTGGGGGTGGATCAATGTCTGCCAGGCCCCCAGCTCTTCACCAGGGTGGCGAGTAGGCCGCCTGTTCTCCCAGCACCCAAAGTTCCAACATGATGCAGAAGTTTGCTCTGTTTTTCTGATGTCAAAATTTCCTGGCATAATTCCCTCATGGGATTGCTTTCATTACATCTCTTAAGTTCTGGTATGTCAGTCATAGTGGTATTATCATTTAATTGTCGAAACTTAAATTTCTTCTTTAATTTCATCTGTGACCCATTGGATGTCCAGGAGGGTATTATTTAATTTCCAATGATTTGTGTAATTTTTGTGGTTTCTTTTGCCATTGATTTCCAATTTCATTGCACTATGATCTGATAATATGCAAGGAATAACTTCAATTCCTTTGTAGTTACTTAAGAATTTCTATGATCTGTCTATTTTGGAGAATGTCCTATGTGCAGCTGAGAAGAATGTGTATTTTTTTATTGTTTGGTGTAATACTTGTAAATATCTACTAAGTCCATTTGTTCAAAGGTTTGGTTTAGCTCTGATATTTATAGTTTTTTTGTGTAGTTGATTTGTCTATTTGTAACAGTGAGGTATTGAAGTCCCCTATTATAATTATATTAATGCTTATCTGATTTTTAATATCCATTAGTGCTTACTTTATATAGTAAGTATGCTGATATTTGGTGCATATATATTTATGGTTGTTATTACTTCCTCTTGGATTGTTTTCTTAACAAGGATGTACAGACCTTCTTTGTCTCTTCTGATCAGTTGGCTTGAAATCTATTTTGTCTGAAAATAGAATAGCTACTCCTACTTTTTTCTGGGTTCCTGTCACATGGAATAGTGTTTTGCACTCTTTAATTTTCTGTCTATGAATTTATTTTTTAGTTCAATGTGTTTCTTGTATGCAATGTATTGTTGGATCTTGTTTATTAATCCATTCCTTGAATCTGTTCTTTTGATTGGCGAATAGAGATCATTTATATTGATGGTCATAACTGATCTATTTTGACTTATCCTTGTCATATCATTTTCCTGTTGTTAGTTTCCTTTCTTTCCCCTCTGTTTAATTGCTTGCTTTGTCTGGTAGATTCATTTTCTTGGGATTTGTTGAATTGTTGTGTTTTTCTAGTATATCCTTCAGAACATTTTGGAGTGCTGGTTTGGTAGTCAAGAATTTCTTCAGGTTTTCTTTATCAAGGAAGTATTTTATTTTTCCATCAATTTTGAAAGATAATTTTGCAGAGTGTATCAATCTGGTTTGGAGGTTGTTTTAGGACCTGAAATACTTCACTCCAAGCTCTCCTTGACTTAAGGATTTGTGTTGAGAAGTCTGCTGTCATTCTGATGGGCTTTACTTTTTAACAGATTGCTTTTCTCTAATAGTTTTTAATATTTTCTTCTTGTGTTGAATTTCTGGAATCTTCCCTTGGTGTAATTTTTTGGCTTTTTGGTTTGTTTTGTTTCTTTTTCTTTTTTTTTCTGATCCTGGTACTGGGCTAAAAGCCTTCCCAAGTGTCTAGCTGCCACTGCAGTGCTAACTTCCTTGTTCAGCATGTTATATATGCTCCCAAGATCATAAATTTCCTGGACCTATGGTATGAGGGGTGCTTCACTTTAGAGGGGGCCCTGCTTCTTGTTCTATACTTACCTCCCAATACCGACTTGATGTAGTTGTCTTTCAGGGCGATTCTCCATACTTGGCTTTGTTCTGTTGTGTACGTCTGCCTCTGGTCAGCCATGATGCATGTCTTCCTATTTCATATTTTGAGATGGGTTTAATTATTGCTAGGTTTCCCAGAGATGATTCTCCTGCCTCAGTCTCTCAGAATGCTGGAACTATAAGTGTGCCCTAGAATGCCGGAATATAATAACCTTTACTTTATATATGGCATATTTACTATATAAAATTATTTTTTTCTTCCATTGTGAAATCCCACAGATTTTTTCTTATTAGTGTGTAGATTCTGTGTCATGCTAAAGTATAAAAATATTTTCATAGTTCTTTTTCCTTAGCATTTTTAGCATTTTATATTTAATTAAGGATCTTTCTTCATGAATGCTAGAAAAGCACTCTACTAGCCCTAATATAAGTAGAATCTTCAATCCACCTGGCATACATTTTAGTGTGAGTTGCACAAAACCTTTTTTATTTGAGATATTTCACCTATGTACATAAGTGAGATTTGTAATTTTCCTTTCCTATACTTCTGCTATGTTTTAATATTATAGCAGCTTCATAAAATTAGTTAAAGAACTTCCTCTTTGTCTATATTTTAAAATAGTTTGGGTAAGTCAGGATTATATATTCCTTGGGTAATGTTACAGCTATCTATTAGAACTATCTTAGTCTGGAGTTTTCTTTATCAGAAAATTTTAGACTGCTAATGCCATTTCTTTGATGATTATAAGATAACTAAAGTATTCTATTTCTTCTTGATTCAGACTTAGTAAGTTATTTTTTTCTAAGATTGTCCATTTTAGCTATATAAATGTGTTGGCATAAAATTGCTTGTGTTATAATTCAATGTCTGCAGAATTTATAGTATATACAATTTCATTCATACTTTTTTATCTTACTTTTCTCATTGCTGAGACAAAATTCCCAATATCCAAGGTTAAAGGAGGAAAGGTTTATTTTAGCTCACAGTTTGTAGAGGTTTCAATCCATAATCAACTAACTCCAAGCAAGGTGGTACATGGCAGAAGGACAACAGTTCATGGCAGTGGAAAACAGCAAAAGAAACAAGAGACCTTAACATCATCTTTGTGCCTCTTTTTATATTTTATCTAGATTGCTAGGATTAGGGCAGTGCAAAACCAATCAGTGCACTGATTTAGCAATCACACATTGTTAGTCTCAGCATTACACACTACGTTCAGCCTCCTCCAAAAAAGCCTAAGCCTAAGAGCCTAAGAGGCTTTGGGGGGACATTGGGACATAAAGCATAGCACTATTATTTTAGCCACTGCCCCTTTTTCTTGATCAATTTTACTAGCAATTTTTCCAATTTTGTTAGCCATTTTAGCTTTGTTCCTTTTCTGTTTCATAGACTTCTTTTATTATTTTTTCCCTTTTATTCCCTTTGGGTTTACTTTGTTCTTTTCTAACTTCCAGGAATGAATATGTATTTTATAAGCTGACAGACTATTTCATTTGATAAGCATTCACAATTGTATGTTTTCTTCTAAATACTTCTTCAGCCATAATCACTGGTTTTGATAGTGTTTATGCTATTGTTTCTTTAAATACTCTAATTATGATTTTTTTACTCATCCATGATATAAAAACATATTTTAAATTTTCACTCTCCTAAAACAAAATAAAGAAAAGTAAAATTTCACTCTTCTAATGCAAGCAAAGATGTGCACAGGCAACCTGTACCAGACCCATGGTGACCTTCTCTTGATGTGAGCAGGAAAGCCCCCACTGGACTCAGGGCATCCCACCCCTGGACACATGATTCCTCTGCCCTGAAACAGGCAAGCAGGCTTATGCAGGATGCTGCCCACCCTCCACACACACAAGGAAAAGACCATCCACGAACCTCGGGCAGCTCTAATTTTGCTTTCTGTTGGCATAAGGCAGGCAAGATGGAGGAAGACCAAACAAATGACCTAATTCTGCACAAGAGCAATACCTGAGAAGAGCAAGGAACAACCAGATCTCATGACTGCTAACACTGAGTGTAGAAAACCAGCTGAACAGCCCTCCTTGAATAAAGAGCAATTACCTCCATTTTGGCCCTACTTAAGCTGTTTCCTTTTCCCTTCACTTGGCTCTAAGCAATGTAAATAGGGCTAGCTGAAGTACTGATGTGTAATCTTTGTAGCCAGGTGATGGTCTTGTTTCCCCACCTCACTGTCTCCTAAATGGTTGAGCCCAGCAGGATGACAGAGCCAACACTCCAGGACTATCAACTTGGTTCAGTCTCAAGATAAGAGGCTATGACTTCCCAGGGCACAAAAGTTTACACATCAGAAACTGAAGCAACAGCCCCATTAAATGCTATCTCAATTGTGTTATACAGGTTGGTCTCCCTGCATATCTTTCGCTCTGTATATTGCAGAGGTGTTTTCTGACCTCCTAGCTAGCTCAGTTCACAATACTCACATAATTCCGAATACCATTCTTACAGTCACTCATCCTTAGCCACTCCCTTCTTCATGAATTAATAAAATCTAGGTTAGGCCCTATGTCGAGGCCTTTGTTCCATGAGATTGGAATTAATTTGCCAGGATTCCAATATTGTTTCCATGGGATTACAAATATAAACTTCCTGGACTGTGATGAAGACAGGAGAAGGACCTCTATACTGAACCCAATGGTCCACTTACACTCCTGTCCCATGGGCTACATCCAGCAGAGACCAGAGGGCTGATTGTGTTTCTCATCTACCAATAGTAGTAAAGACATGCCTTGGGTTAGATAGTGACTAAAGTCTGGGATGAACAGAGAGAGCCCTCAAGCACAGGGAAGGCATCTCAAATACCCATAGGTCCTAAAATTAAGTAGAGAAAATTATGACTGGCTGTATCCCAAGATTGCAGATCTTTGAAAGAAACAACTCACTCAAGACCACAATAACGGCTGGGAGTTTAGCTCAGCGGTTCAAGCACTTGCTTGGTAAATTCTATGTTGTGAGTTTGATCCCCGGTACAAAAAAAAAAAAAAAAAAAAAGAAAGACCACAATAATGGCCAGGCATGGTGGCACATGCCTAAAATCACAGCACTTGGGAGGCTGATGCACGAGGATTGCTGTGAGTCCAAAGCCAGCCTAGGCTACAAAATGAGTTAAAGGCCAGCCTGAACTACATCATAAAACTCTATCTTAAAAAGACAAAAACACACACACCCAAACCAAACCCACCAACACATAAATAAATGCATAAAATGTTTAATTAACTCAAACAGGATTTAATTAATTAATCAGATAATGGATTTCACCATGAAAATGTTCAACAAGCTTATAAAAGAAACAATAGTGTCTGAGGATTTAGCTCAGTGGCATAAGCACCCACCTAGGCAACCACAAGGTCCTGAGTTCAATTCCTAGTATAAAAAATGAAACAAAACCAAAAACAATAAACTGCATTAAAAAGATAATACAAGACATGAATTAACACTTCAGAAAACAATTAACTATGAAAAGAAAGCAGGCAGAGATAGATGATATGAAAAATTCAGTAAACATGGGTAAAAGTTCAGTAAAAATTCAGAAAACATGGGTAGCAGACTTGACCAATGTAAGAACAGACAAGGTGAATGTCATAGATCATAAATTCAATGATACCCTAAAAATGACAAGTCACCCTATAAATGGGATTCAACAGCTGCTAGATAACTCAAAAAAACAACTTTACAATTTTAGAAATAAATGAAAAATTAGAAGATAATTTAAAAGGTATAAAAATTATTCACTGAAATTGTAGGAGAAAATTTTCTGAATCTAGGGAAAGAATGCATACATATAATCCCTGTATTAGTTACTTTTTTCATTTCTGAGACAGAATTCCCAACACTCAAAGTTAAAGGAGGGAAGGTTTATTTTGGCTCATAGTTTGTAGAAGTTTCAACACAGGGTGGCATGGCAGAGGGTCATTGCAGAAGAGAAACAGTTCATGGTGGGCAGAAGGCAGGAAGACAGCAAGGCAGTAAAGTAACAAAGAAAGCAGAAGGCAGGGGAGCAAGAAGCAAGCAACAGCAGCAGACCTCTGTCAGATAAGCCCTGTCCCTTATATTCTATCCAGGATACCTCTCCTGAGGGTAGGTAACACTTACACCCAGGGTGGGGCACTCATAATCCTAGCATCATACTGTGAATCAGTCTCAGCATCACATCCTTGATTTTAGCATCACACACACTATACCCAGTCACCTCTAAAAAGCCCCACCAAAATGACTGCATGAGGCTTTGGAGGAAAACTTAAACATAAGCCATAACAATCCCCAAAAAGACATGACCAGAAAAGAACCTATCAACAACACATCCTAATCGAAATTACAGAATTTCAACAAAAAGTGCATATTAAAAGCTGATAAAGAAAACAGCAAGTAAGCAACAAATACAAGCCCATCAGAATAACTTCGAATCTCTTAACACAAAACTTAAAAGGCAGAAGAGCTTAGAGCAAAGTTTTTCAAGCCCTAAAAGAAAATCGTCAACTCAAACTTTTATATCCTATAAAACTAGCCTTCAAAATTGGGAGAAGTAAAGGCTTTCCATGACAAAGAAATCCTAAAGAAATATATGACCACTAAACAGCATTGCAGGAAATCTTGGACAGAAACAGGATGTCACCAGCACCAAAAAGCCACTAGAAACATATACACCTGGCTGGGAGAATAGTTAACCAAAAGGGAAAAAGTGAAGGAATCAGCATGGCAAAAATAATGCAATGAGATGATTCAAAAAATACTATACCATAATTCTCAATTGCAATTGCTTCAACTCTCTAATCAAAAACACTGACTGGCAAGTTGGATCAAAAAATCAAAATGCAATGGGCCGGGGATTTAGCTCAGTGGCATAAGTGCCTGCCTGGCAAGTGTGAGGTCACAAATTCAATCCCCGGTACCAAAAAAAAAAAAAAAAAATCAAAATGCAAACATATATTACCTACAGGAGACACACCTACCTCTTCCAAAAGGAACAAACACAGACTGAAAGTGAAAGGATGGAAAATAAAAATACTCCATTCAACCAGAGCCTAGAAAAAAGCAGGAGTAGCTATCTTATTTTTAAACATAGCAGACTTACAACCAAAACTGATTAGAGAAGATGAAGATGGCCTTTATATAATGGCAAAGAGAATGATTCAACAGGAAGAGATGGCACCAAATGTCAGAGCACCCAATTTCATAAAATGAAAAGTACTGAACTTCAAAGGACAGATGGACAACAGTACAGTCATAGTGGGGGACTTCAATAGCCCACTCTCTCAATGTGACAGGTCAGCCACCCCCCTGAAAAAACAACAAGAAAAAAATCAACAAGAAAAGGCAGCAAGATTTTGCCTTTTACATTTCTAAATCCACTGATATAGTTCATTTGAACGTCATTGAACAAATGAAATTAACAGATACCTACAGAATGTTTCATCCAACAACAGAATACACATTTTTCTTAGCAACACACAGAGCTTTTTTCCAAAATATACTATATCTTAGGCTATAAAACATGCTTAAATCAACACAAAAGAATTCAAATAATCCCCTGCATACTATTGATCATGGAGAAGGAAACTAGAAATCAACAGCAAAAGAAGCCACAGAAACTACCCAAATACATCAGGATTAAGTAATGTGTTATTGAATAATCAATGGATCACAAAAGAAAGCAGGAAAGAAACGTAAAAGTTCCTAGAATCAAATGACAATGGAAGTACAAGATACAAAACTCAGCAGGGCATGGTGGCACATGCCTGTAATCCCAGTGAGGCAAGGGAATCATTGCAAATTTGAGAACAGCCTGGGCTACAAAGCAAGCCCAAGGCCAGCCTGAACTGCATAATGAGACCCTGTCTCAAAAGAAAAAAAAAAGGTACAAAACTCTGAGGAACACAATGGAAGTAGTTCTAACAGATAAGCTTATAGTTGTAAAAACACACACACAAAAAAATTAAAGAAATCTCAAATAAATAACCTAATGACACATTTCAAGGACCTGGAAAGAAAAACAACCCAAATCAAAAGTAATAGATGGAACTAAATTATAAATATTAGAGAGGAAATTAAAATTCAGAAAAACATTCAGAGGAGTCATGAATCAGAGTGGATTCTTTGAAAAAAAATGGGAAGAGGATCTTGAAATGGGGGAGACAAGAGCGAAGGGAGAGAAAGCAGAAGTAAAAACAATCAAGATGTGACATGTACATGAACCAATTCCTCCATGAAAAATGTATTGACTGTGTATTTAAAATATGCTAATAAAAATGGGTAAATAATATGTTGACAGTGGTGTGTTATAAATGGCTTTTATCATACTGAGATGGTATCTATTATACCAATTTTCTTCAAAGTCTTTATCATGAGTGGGTGATGTAACTTGTCAAAGGCTTTTTCTGATCTACTGAGATGATGATGATGATGTGATTTTTGTCTTGGCTTCTGTTCTCTGTATCCCTGAAATGAAGCCAACTTCATGATGTGTAATTTTCTTTACGATGTGTTGCATTTTCTTTACCAGTATCTGGTTTAAGATTTTTGCATCTAAAAAAGACTGGCCTGGGGCCAGGGATTTAGCTCATTGGCATAAGTGCCTGCCTGGCAAGCATGAGGTTGTGAGTTCAATCCCTGGTACTTTAAATAAATAAATAAGATTGGCCTATAGTTTTCATTTTTGTTAAGTTTGTGTTTGGCTCTGGTATAAAGGTAATGCTAGCTTCCAGGAATGATTTTGGCAGACTCCTTGTCTTTCGATTTCACTAAAGAATTTGAGTATTGGCATTAGGACTACCCTGAAGTTCTTATAAAATTCAACAGTGAATTCATTAGGTCCTAGGCTTTTCTCTCAGTTAGTAGATTTTTTATTATTGCATTCATTTCATTACCTTTTGTATTTTTCATGGTTTTATTTCTTCTAGGTTCACATGTGTCTAGCTATCTATCCTATCCGTCTAGTCTCTTTAACTTAAGTAGTTATTTGTTAATCTCTAGATTTCAATAATAAGCATTATGATTTTGCCTTTTGCACTTCTAAATGCACTGATATAGTCATTTCTTTCCTCCTTTTGGTAAGTTTGGCTAAGAGTTTTGTCTATTTTGTTTATCCTTTTGAAAAACCAGCTCTACAATTCATTAAATCTTGTAATAAAAACATCAGTCTCAATTTCACTAATTTCTGCTCTGATGTTTATAATTTCCTTCTTGATACTAGTTATTTAAATTGTCCTTAGGTGCCTCAGTAGATGATGATGATGACAATGATGATGATGATGGTTATTATTTGCTGTGCTTTTCCAATGTGGGCATTCAAAGCTATAAACTTTCCTTAGAACTGCTTACTTTGTATTCCATAAGGTCTAGTAGTTATACTGGAATTATTATTTGATTCTAGGAAATTTTAAATTTCTTCCTTTGTTTCTGTGCCCCACTAATTATTCAAGAGTGTATTGTTTACTCTCCATGTGTTTGCATGACTTTCTTGGAGTTTTTTGGTCATCGATTTCTAGTTTCATTACACTATGATCTGATAATATGCATGAAAATTGATTATTTTCTATTTATTTAGGCAATATTTATGGTCTAGTTTGAGGTCTATTTTGGAGAAAGTTCTTCATGCCAATGAGAAAATGGGTATATTCTCTTGCTAGGTTGAACACTCCATAGATACACATTAAATGTATTTCTTGTTTATTTGATCTATTCATGAAAATGGGGTGCTGCAGTTCCCCTATTATGATTGCATTGATGTTTGATATTTTTCTGTCCAGTAGTGCTTTTTAAAATGAAATTGGGTGTGCTGGCCTTTGATCCTTATCTATTGGCAATTGTTACCTCATCCTGTTGAACTGTTCACTTAACTAGTACATAGTTATGTTCTTTGTCTCATCTGATCACTTTTGGTTTGAAGACCACTTTATCTGAAAATAGGGTAGCTACTACTATTTGATTTCAGTTTCCTATTGCATATAATATTGGACTTTTGGTCTGTGAGTTACGGCTGCTTTCCTCAGGCCATTATATCTACTCCCAAGATAATGTGCTCACCAGACCCAGAGTGGAAGGTGTGTGACACTCCAGAAATGTCCCCATTTCCCTTCTGAAAACCTCATCCTCCTATATGGAGGGCTTCTCCTTCAGGTTTATTCTCTGAATCTGGCTTTATTTGAATCTCCTATTAATGAGTACCTGCACTTTCAGGGGACCGTCTCCAAATTTCCCTTGCACAGCTCTGCCTCTGGTGAGCTGTGATGGAACCTTGCTTCATGCATTTTAAAGCTGTTGTTATGTGTAAGGTAATTATGGCTTTGTATGGAATTGACCTTCTGGTCTTTATGAAATCATCCTATATTCCCTGATAGCACACATTCTTCTGAAATACACTCTGATATTAATAAAGCCTCCTCAGCCTTTTATTACAGCTACATAGCATATATTTTATATTGTTTTACATTTAACCAGTTGTGTCTTTGTATTAGTGATTGTCTTATAAGCAGCATATTGTTGGTCTTTTTAAAAGCCATTCTGATGTTTTGGCGGATTCTCCTGAAGATAATCTTCAAAGTTATTTATAGATAAGGTCCATTTTAAATGTAGCCTCTCACTGTCGCTTCAGTTTGTTCCAGTTCTTTGGCTCCTTAATCATCTTCTTTTGAGAATTTTTGATGATTCAGTTCAATCTTATATTGGCTTGTTATATTTTCTTGTGAAATGTAGCAAGCCAACAACATCAGAACTTATCATCCATGACACATACTTAACTTATTACAGTCTCATTCAAATAATATATTTTTGCTTTGATTTTTGTTTTTGTGGTACTTTGGAGCAAACCCAGGTCCTCACATATGCTAGGCCAGTGCTCTTCCACTAAGATATTTTATGCCAGTGATGGAGAAACCTTTTAGAGATGAATGCTCAAACTGCAACCCAAAACCACTTATTTATTCAAAGTGGCGACACTGCAATTAAAACTGAATACTGAGGTTTTAGTTTAGAAAAAACAACTCATAAATTAACATCTTTTGTCCTAAAAGAAAAATACTATAACAACATATACCATAGGTTTGCTATTACTGTACTGCCACTGGCAAAGAAATAATCTCTTTGAGTACTGGGTAACAGTTTTACAGTTTTACAGCAGTAAGATTCAATTTCTCTCTTCCTGACATCTCGTCTATAACTGTCATACATTTTACTTCTATAAATATTACAAGCCTATGATTAGTTTTAGTACTTTTTCCTTTTTCAGTATTTGTAAAAGAGAGGATTTTGCTTTTACGTTTTTGTAGATTCAGATTTCCATCTTGTGTCTTTGTTCCTGAAAGCCATCCTTTAACAGTTCTTCTAGTGCAAGTTAGCTGAGGATGAATTTTTTCAGCTTTCCTATGTACTTATTTCACCTTCAGTTCTAAAAATTTTTGCTGGGTATAGAATTTGAGATTATATTTCTGGCAATATTTAAAAAGGTATTATTTCAATTCTGCTATGACTGTATTCCATCTGATAAGAAATGTGCTATCACCATTATCTTTTTTATCCAACAGGTTAATCTTCTTCCCTGCCTTTAATATTCTCTATTAAACTCTGGCTTGAGCAATTTCTGATTATTGGTTTTTAGGAATGTATTCTTTGTGTTCTTCATGTATGGGGTCCACTGGATCTGAGGGTTCATACCTTGTATCAAATTTGGAACTTTCGGTCATTATTTCTTCAAATATTTTTTCTGAACTTTCCTGTCCTTTGCAGACTCCTATTACATATTAGACTACTTGAAACCTTGATTAACTGATGCTCTATTCATTTCTTTCTTTGCATTTCATTTTGAATAACTCCTGTTATACGTTTTCAAGGTGATTAATCTTTTCTTCTACAGTGTCTGCTCTTAAATCTTTTCATTGTATTTTTCACTCAAGACACTGGAATCAGTATCTCAAGAAGCTTGATAAAGGTTCTGGATTTGCTTGTTTTCTGCTGGGAGGCGGCAGTTGGAACCCAAGCTCCCTCAGGTGGGAGGTAAACACCCCACACTTGGAACTTCACCCCAGCCCATACCTTTTTGCTAGTTATTTATTTTTGGGTACCGAGGAAGATCAAACTCACAACCTTACACTTGCCAGGAATATGTTGTAGCACTGGAGCTTTATATCCGGTCTTCTTTATGCTGTTTAAATTTCTCAGTGCTTAAATATTCCTCTATTTTTTTTGACATATAGACTATACTTATAATTAGTTTACTATCCTTGTCAGTTAATTCTCTTATGTATCATTTCCAGGTGTGTTTCTATTGATTTTCTTATTCTAGATTACATCTTTTTCTGTTTTGTATGCCTAAAATTTTCAATTGGATGCCAGTATTGAATTTTATCTTGTTGGGTTTTTGCAGTCTAATATTCTTAAATTTTGGTCCTGGGAACCGGGTATAAATTATTTGGAAGTAGTTTGTTTCCTTTGAAGCTTGCACTTAAGCTGGTAGGTGTGATAAAAACCAACCTTAATCTGGCACTAATTTTGTCCCATTATTAATGCAGTATAGCTGGAATCTGATGTATATAGGTGATGGCATGAGCAAAAGATGTCCCCATCCAAGCAGAATTAAGGCTGCAAGAAGACTGGCTGTCTTCTTCCTCCTTTCAGATCTTATTTCATTCAGGCTGGAAACCCACTGGACGCTGCTGCCCGCATTCAGGGCAGATCTTGCCCCATCAGTTTGCTGGCTTGTATGCCAACTGATTCTGGAAATGTCCCCATAGACATACCTAGAAATACGCTTTCCTAGTAAACCAAGGCGTCTCTCCATCTAAGTTGAAGATCAACTATCACATTTACTGTTTCTTTTCATGTTAGTATTTACTCATTTTGTTAAGTTTTACTTTTTATTACTTCTTTAACCATGTCTTCCTTTAAAAAAATTAATACTTGTTAACACTGAAAACAGGCAAAAAGCATGGTCACACGGTGTTACCTGAGTAGTGCACACTGTGGTGTGTGAGAGAACAGGAATTGAACTCTGGGCCCTCTTAAACTACATCCTCACACACACCCCACCCTTTATTTATTTTATTTTATTATTTTTTAAAGTTTATTTTGAGACAGGGGCAGCCGGGGGAGACTTCAGTGACGTCAGCACGCGGCGCAGCCAGGGGCTTGAGCTGGGCGGTGCGGAGCGGGGGCGGCCTGTCGGACCGCGCTGTCCCTTTGAATGAAGCCTCTCCAAGATGGCGGCGGCCAGGACAGAGGCTTCAGGAGGATAGAGAATATTATCTTGTAAAATGGAAAGAGTCTACAAATACTTGGGAACCTTTACAAAATCTCGTGTCCGTTACTGCTTCAGCAATTCATTAATGACAAGCGTAATTATTTATCTCAACTAAAGAAAGGCAAAACAGTAGTTACAAAAGACAATAACAAAACTTGGAAACCTGCTATTGCTTGGTGCATTGTACAGAAAGCTAAACAAAGGATAGCTCTGCAGAAGTGGCAAGATGAACACAACAGAAGAATCGTAAAAGAATATTTGTCGAAAAATACTGTTTTCAGAGGGCCCACCTACAGACTTCTACATTACTGAATACAAATCAGCTCCTGGAATCAGCTTAGTCAATAAAGTGACCTTTGGTTGTTCGTGCACAGATTGCTTCTTTGAGAAATGTCCTACTGAAGCTGGTGTTGTGTTGGCTTGTAATAAGAACTGACAGATTAAAATCCCACCTGGCACGCTCATCTATGAATGCAATTCAAGACGCTGATGTGTGGACCTGATTGTCCCAATAGGATTGTACAGAAAATCACAGTGCTCACTTTGCATCTTTCGACTAGCAGTGGCTATAGCTGGGGTGTAAAGACCCTTGTGAAGATTAAAAGAATGTGTTCTGTCATGCAATTTGGAGAGGTAATCATGAGTGAAGAAGTTGAAAGACTGGAGGGGCAGTTATATGACAACAAAGGAATCACATATCACATTGGTCTGGAGTATGAATCTGATGAATTCACGGTGGATGCAACTCAATATGGGAATGTGTCACTTTGTGAATCACAGTTGTGACCCAAATCTTCGGGTGTTCAATGTTTTCATCGATAACCTTGGTACTTGTCTTCCCCAAACAGCATTATTTTCTACAAGAACCATCTGTGCTGCCGAAGAACTAACTTTTGGTTACCAAATGAAAGATTCTGGAGATACATCTTCAGACTCTGTTGACCACAGCCTGGCAAGAAAGAGGGTCAGAACTGTGTACAGATGTGGGGCGCTGTCATGTAGATGTTACCTCAACTGACAGAGATATAGCTAGTGATCATGGTAGTTTGGTTTTCCCTAATGTTAACATTTTTAAAAGTATTGGACTCTTCATATTAAAATTATACTACATTAATTACAGTTCCTCTTTCAAGACATCTGCCAAGTACATTACTGTTGCTATGAAGAGGACACAAGGCCACAGGCTAATCTGAAATGGACCTATTTGGTGGTCAGATCCCAGATGTGGAAGACACTACCTACAGATCAGCAGGCGCACCCTGAGGAAAGTATTTGCAGTGTTAAACTGAAAAGGTAATAAATAATTGCTGGGATGAAACATTCACCTTGCCATATACTTTGATTTCAAAGACAGTTAATTCAGTTTGGACAAATATACAAGTTCTGGTTTTGTTACTGTATTGTCATTCATATAAAATACTCACTGTTCTTGCTTTTGAGACAAATAGGTAATTCTGAATTTATACTGCTTTCTACTTTTTCATTAAAACATTGTCATCTTAATGATGCAGAAATTTAAAGTATAAAATATTTCAACTTGATTTTTTTTTCCTTGGAACTGGGAATTGAACTCAGGACCTGGTGCTTGCCAGGCAGCTGCTTGTACTGCTGAGCAACATCCCTGGCCCTCAATTTCATATTTAGAGAATATAAACCAATATGAAGATTGTATGTCTAAACCTATAATCTAAGTTTTATTCTACAGAAGAAAAATCTCCAAAAGGCCCTGAGAAGTCTGGAAGTACTGACCATTATGCTTTAAAAGGATAGGACAGTGGGGCCAGGAGCACCTGCTGAGGAATTGAGGCACCTCTGAAGGTGCCGCAGTGCCAGGATTAGGAGACCCGTGTTGAGGACCTCAGATCCAAACTGACCCCAGCTTTCTGGGGAGCAGTTGTACCAAGTAATGCTCACTAGCATACATCCTCTCAAGCAGTTTTAAGGTTTCCTTTCCAGCAAACTATTTTTATATTTCCTGTGGGTTCTTCTTAAAAAGTAATCTATATTTGAACTGATAACTTATTTTATACATGAGTTTCTAGATGTGACAGAGCTAACATTAGCCAAAGGGTGTGTGTGAATTGAGATCTTTTACTAGTTGACCTACTGTGTATAAAGATTGTATAAAGACTGAAATAGAAATTATTTCCACCTTTGTAGTGAAACCTCAATCAGGCAAACTATTTCTATCTTTGATGCTGGGATTTCTCACAGCATCCAACGTGAAGATAAATGCAGCAGATTAGCCTTCAGTGTCTCTAGTTTTTTCCTAAACCCACTGCTCTAAGCTTTAGCTTCCAGTAAGCTTGGGTAAAACTGCACTGAATTCAACAATGCAGCACTTCAAATATCTTCATTATTAACCTGTTTTTCAGAGAAGCTATACTTTATTCATTAGATTGCTATCACATGACTTTGCTCTTTTAAAATACAGGGTAAATTGTTTGCATGTTTAGAGCCTTGTGTCTGCTAACCAAAAATCACAGATGTGTCAAGAAAGAAATATATTCTTTAATGAAAAAAAGAAATTTGAGACAGTCTTGCTAAACTGCTCACATGGGACTCAAACTTGAACTCCTTCTGCTTCAGCTTTCCTCAGTGCTGGGGTTACAGGTGCATACCTCCATGTACTGCAGTCCAGACTTTAAATGAGACACTAGTTGTTTTTAAAGAGTAAACTCTCAATGCTTATTCTTTGCCTGTATCCACTTGGTCCCACACTGGGCTTTCTGGTCTTCTTCTATTCCCAACATCTATTTCTCTAATTGGATATCATATATCTTGCACTACACAGTGAGTTTTGTGTTTGCAACATTTTCCAGCTGTGAAAATAGTCTGCCGGAGTCCAGCTGCGGCAGGGCTAGGGTTTCCCAAAGGTGGACAGGGAATCGGCGAGTGAGAGACAGAAGACACTGCACACCAGTCTGTGAGTGAATCTGAATCCCCATTTATTTTTTAGAAGCTGGAGTATATATTTGCTAACCTTTGGCAGCAACCCCCAGCCCCAAGCAGGAAGCGCCCCAGGCTTAGGGTCAGGCAGGGACAATCCTAAACAATAGGTTTTAATTAACCTCAACCCCAAGCAGGAAGCGCCCCAGGCTTAGGGCTGGGCAGGGACAATCCCAAGCAATAGGTGTGGATTAACTCTTTTCACCTTTGTAACATCTCAATCTTGTTACTTAGTTAGCTTGGGAAATGTAAGCCTAAGCACCTGGATGCCTGCAGGAGGAAGAGATGTGTGAGGCTATTATGACGCTCCCTACATTGTTTCCTTTATCACTTATGGGAGTATGGCAGTTCCTGTGAGAACAGCGCCTGTCTTAGGTCAAGGACTCTTTGTATGAACCCAACCAGGCCTTACCCGTCATGGGCCTGCAGGACAGCAATTGGTCCTGTGCCTGTCTTAGGTGGCCAGTGGCGTAACATATGTGTCCTAGTTGCCCGTCTCTGGCTGCCTGGCCAGTGTCTCAGGGCAGTTGTCTCACAGGAATTTTGCAAATCCTCCTCCATGAGCTCTTTCACCCAAAGCTCCCGCATAAACTCTCTCACATTACTCACAGAAGGCAAAACCCCACAACCAGTCCTCACAAAGGGGTTATCTAGAGGGCCTCCAGCAACCCCCCTGGAGTCTCCACCCTCGACTCCATATTGAGCATCACATAAAAACATACACATGTGAACTACACAAATTACAATTATCAGCACAAAACATTACAAGATCCTTGCGCCCAACTCCCACATGCGGTGTCCTTTTCCTGGAGAAGCGATTGTCACAAGGCGTGGATGGACTAGAACGCGGCATGGACAGAAAAGGGCGCCACAATAGTCCTTTTTCAGCCATGTTATAATTTAAACCACTACTGTGTAAAAGTAAAAGGCAAGCTGTATATATGTAATTTTAAATTTCTTGGTAGCCACATCAAAAGAAGTAACAGGTAAAGCTGATTTTAGAAATGTATTTTATGGAACCCACTTATGCAAAATAGTATAATGCTATAAGCACAAAAACTTAATGGATACTTTCATCAGAAATACTTCACCTTGGGCTGGGCATTTAGCTCAGTGGTGTAAGTGCTTGCCTAGCAAGCACAAGGTCATGAATTCAATCCCCAGTACCAAAAAAAAAAAAAAAAAAACCCCAGAAATACTTCACCTTTAATTTTCATTAAATGTAAAATTTAAAAAATAGATTTTCATACCTAAGTTGTTCCAAACACATTTAAAATTTTCTAAATTAGACAGCAAGATCTTTTAGTCACTTTCCAAGCCACAGGTGGTTTGTGGCGATTATATTGCGCAGTCCCAGTACAGGCCTTTTATAAAGGGCTACTTCTTTCCAAGGCCCTTGTGCTACCTATTCGCATGCCCGTGAACACACAAAAACACACACACAGAGACTTAAAAACCCCACCAGCCAGGGTTCAACCCTGTAATCCCAGCATTGAGGAGGCTGAGCCTGGGGAGGCTGAGGCAGGAGGACTGCTGTTTGAAGCCAGCCAGAACTACATAGTGAGACCCTGTCTGAAAAATCAAAACAAAACCAACAATAACAAAAAAACATGCCATCCAGAATGAGGAAGAGAGAAAGGGGAAGGGGAAGGAGGAGGGAGACTGGGAGGGAGAGAGAACCAAACCTTGCTAAAACAAATTTCACGATTTCAACACAGGAATGAATTCAACATAATGCTTTTAAAGAACAGCCAAACCACATTTAAATCCCAAATCCTAATTTCTGGGCCAGAAATGGGTTTACATGGTGGCGCACATCTGTAATCCCATTGACTGGATGCAAATGTTGAAATCAGCCTGGGCCACACAGTGAGTTCAAGGTCAGTACAGCAACTACATAGTGAGATCTTGGCTCAAAAAAATCCAAAAATCATAATTTCTAGAAAATGCACTGAGATCCATAAATGAATTTTGGAAAGGCTCTTCACAATTCCTTGTCTCTGACAAGTCCATAATCAGTGTGATGTATCTTCTCTCTCAACAAAGTTGTTCTCTAACATACTTTTGATAATATACAGTAACTACAAAATGTCACTAGTTTTAAAGTAAGAAACTCCCTAAGAGAACTATATGTCATGAGGTACGAAAGTGATGCAGAAAGATGTTCACTGTGGCATAATTTAGTACAGTGAAAAAACTGAAATTACATGATGTTTCATAAATGATCTGTCAACTCCTGGAATATTATGCATAAAGCCTGGAGGACAGTAGGAAGTGGTTATTATAGGAAACATTATTTGTGATACTTAAAAAATCCTTGAATGCCATAATAAATGGTTTCAACAATGGAATCTGTAAAAAAGAAACACCCTAGAGTTGAAATAGGGGCAAAAGACTTGAGCTAAAAGAACTTTTTCTTTTCTTTTGCTGTCTGGAGGAAATAAATAATAAGAAAAAAGGAAATGCCCTCACTGACCTTCCCTCCAGCCTTTCCTGCTGTTAATTCCTGGTACTGACTTCTAGCCAAGACTTGAGAAGCAGTCTATACGTAAATGGAATCAGCCCTTGAGTTCCCTTAAAGGGGTGGGAAGGCCATGTATGGAAAGATCTCAACTAGAAGCCAAGAAACAATCCACTTGGCAAAAATAACCTCATGCCTCTTCAAAAAAGAATGACATAAAAATTATTTCCAATCCAAAAAGTTCATGTTAAGATTTTTACAAACTTTTAAGATAATAAAGATGAGACACTTTCCAATTCAATGTGCAGGTACACAATATGAATCTTAGTAACTGTTTAAAGCAGAAGCAGAAACAATGTACTTGGATTTACTTCTAAAAGTATGATAAAAAGAGCACAAAGGACAAAGGGAAGTAACTGGAGGCATAAGTTTCCTGCACCATAAATGACATGGTAAAATACTACTGAAGGTAAACTGTAATTAAAGTTAAAAATGCATAGTACATTCCATAGGGAACTGCGTAAGTCTTTTTAAGAAATGGAGTGTAACTAAGAAGCCAATTAACTGCAATAAAACAGAATCATAAAAATCCAAATGAAGGCAAAAAAAATTAGGAAAGGATGAAACAAACAAAAAACCAAGTATAATGGACTCAAGAACTTAAGTTAAAAAAGAAAAAAGAAGAAAAAGAATTGTGAAGTTTCTCAACTTTTTCCTATTTGCAAGTTAACAAGCTGGCCAACCAGAGTTTCATGAATACCAGTAGAACCATGACCTTTGGATCACAGAAGGCAGTTTATTACTGACATCATAGAGCAGTGCTGGCAAATCTTTTGGAGACCGAAGGTCATGAAGTCACCGCCTAGTACTGCTACTCTTTTCTGAGCTAAGCATGGCCCCTAGGTGCACGAGGCAACGCTGGGGCAACTTGGCTGGTGTGCAGACAGAAAGAAGGCTCTGTGCACCCGCTCTGGCACAATGCCATACATTTCCCACTGATCCAGAGGATCAGGGATTCTGTACAGTTCCTCAAATCCCAACTCCCACACAAGACAATGAAGGCTACAGGACACTGACACAGTGGTCATGATGTAGGAAAAACCCCCGAGTTTGGACACCAAAGTTTTTACATGGGCAGTACACACGCTGTACACTTTTCTGGAGGGAGACAGTATTTCTGTCTTCCAAGGTTGCATGCCAAAAAAATTCTGAAAAAGTCTGAAACAAGATAGTCTGAAACAAAACAGTCAGTGCCTTGCTTACAAGTCATACAGAAATGCAAGACACTTATGAAAAATTGTCTCTACTAGATGCCAGATTTAAACCAAACACATCAATAGTTAAAATAGTGATAAATAATCTAAACACCTCAATTAAAAGGCAGAGATTGTTAGACTGGACACAAACTATATATTATCTACTGGAAGCTCAATTCCTTCACTGAGAGAGAGAATAAATGAATAGAAAACTAGTAAAGATATAGAAGAGCTGAATTACGTTATCAGTGTGACCTACTGATATTTATAGGATTATTTCCCAACAACAGCAGAACATTACCAAGCCCATGTAGAATTGTCAGGAAAACAGATTATACTATAAGATGTAAAACAAACCTAGCAAGTTCAAAGTAATTAAAATCATATAAAACATGTTTCTGAGTATATCAGATTTAAAACAGAAATCAGTAACAGAAAAACAGCAAATATCTTAACACATTTCTAAACAACTCCTGCAATACAAAGGATCTATAAAAAAATATTAGAGCTGGGAGTGGTGATACATGCCCACAATCACAGCACTTGGGAGGTTGAGGTAGGAGAACTGCCATGAATTTGAGGCCAGCCTGAGATACATAGCAAGAACCTGTCTCAAAACACAAAACAAGCCCAGCGTGGGTAATCCTGCCCTTAACAAACCCCCTACCTCAAAAAAGAAAAAAGAAAAGAAAAGAAAAGAAAAGAGAAAAGAGAGAAAAGAAAGAAAGAAGAAAAGGAAAAAGAAAGGAAAGGAAAGGAGAGGAAAGTCCTTGGTGGTGGCAGCGTGAAGCCCTGGGTTCGATGGTGTACTCAGTACTTCAGGGTAATGCAGGGCATGGCGGGGGCAAAAACAAACTAGCAAAAGGTCAAATTAAATAGGAGGAAATAATAAAGAGAAATAGGTGAAATTTTAAATTAAAAATAGTACATTATATAAAATTAAAAGGTGGTTCTTTGAGAAGATTAAAAAAAGACAAATTCATGATCAGATTGATCATGAAAAAGTAGAGAAGATACAGATTACTCATATTAATAATGAAAGATTCATTACTTCTACCAATCCTCATACATTAAAAAATAGGAAAAGCCAAACAGTGGTGTATACCTGTAATTCTAGCTACTTAGGAGGCTGAGGGAAAATTTTGAGTTCAAGGCCAGACTAAACAACATATGAAGATCCTCATCTCAAAAAAAAAAAAAAAAACGAGAGATGAATATATCATTCCAATAAATTTAATAGCTTAGGTAGAACTGACAAGCTCCTTAAAAAGATATAACTCCCAAAACTCATTCAAATAGAAGTAGATAGTCTGAACAGCCCCATGCCTATTAAAATAACTGAATTTATCATTTACATGTTCCACCATAAAAACAAGCAGGGATACTAGTGAACTCAGGGAGTAAGTTTCTTGTTTGGAATATAAAATATCCTTATAGGGTAGTCCTGGAAGGTAACAGTCAAGAGTAGGTAGGAACTAGATGGTAGAAAGCATTGAAAATCAGGGGAACACCACTGCTCCTTCTCTGTAGGCCCTGGGGACTGAAGCTAGGGGAACTCTACCACTGAGCCATGCCTTTAGCCTTTTTATTACTGAGACAGGGTTTAACTGTAGGCCAGGCTGGCCTTGAAGCTGAGATCCTCATCTTAGCCTTCCAAATAGCTGGGATTATAGACCTATACCACTGCACCTGGTTACTAACAACTTTAATTTTTATGCATAGATAAATGTCATTTTTACTATATTCTCTAGATCACAGCCTGCATTTTTATGCCACTTTTTTTTTTTTTTTTGAGACAGGGTCTAGTTATGTAATTGAGGCTGGCTTTAAACTTGCAGTGATCCTCTTGCCTCAGCCACCCAAGGGCTGGGATAATAGAAATGTGTCACCACACCTGTCTTATGCCATTTTTTTTTTTTTTTTTTGGTACCAGGAATTGAACTCATGACTTTGCATTTGCCAAGCAGGCATTTATACCGCTGAGCTAAACACCCAGCATTCTTGAATATTTATATACCACCCTGCATTATTTTCTTTGTACTTTTGTATAGTACAGTTCCCTAATAAGCAAGCTTGTAAATTCCTATAACCAGATAATAAAGATTTCCCAATTTAGGTGAAAAAAAACCCATATAAAGATTCTATCAAAAAACTCCAGACTCAAACAGGAAATATGCCAAGAATGTTATCAATTCCATATAATTTTTTAGAAACTAGGAGATAAAGAAACACTTTTTATAAGACTATTACCCTGATACTAAAGACACACTAAAACATTATCAG
The DNA here is from genome assembly GCA_004027455.1 of Hydrochoerus hydrochaeris. Taxonomy (NCBI): domain Eukaryota; kingdom Metazoa; phylum Chordata; class Mammalia; order Rodentia; family Hydrochaeridae; genus Hydrochoerus; species Hydrochoerus hydrochaeris. The sequence goes on from PVLA01001053.1 coordinate 54,885, forward strand.
GACGGGCTGAGGATTTAGCTCAGCGGCAAAAGCGCCTGCCTTGCAAATGCATGGTCATGAGTTCAATCCCTGGTACCCATTAAAAAAAAAGAAAAAAAAAAATTATCAGGAAACTACAGATTAACATCTTTCATGAACACAGACACAAAAGCCCCCCAACAAATAAGAAAAATGTACTTAGCAATAAATACACGACAGATACAACCAAGATGTGTTAATCCCAGAAATACAAAATTAATTCAACATGATAATCAATGTGATCAGGCTGGGGATTTAGCTCAGTGGTGTAAGCACCTTTTGTAAGTGCCTGCCTGGCAAGCACGAGGTCGTGAGTTCGATCCCCGGTACCAAAAAAAAAAAAAAAACCAGAAAATCAATTAATGTAATTTGCTGCATTATGTTCCTATCTCTGACACACACTACTTGACATGACTTAAAAGAAGAGTCTTATTTTGGCTCACAGTTTCAGGGGATTCAGTCAATGATCAGCAGGTTCCAAGGCAGAAATGGCATGGTAAATGGACACGGTGAAGGAAAGCTAATTCCTGCAACTGGGAAAGAGAGAAAGAACGGAGAAAATACAACCTTCCAGGCCATGCCCCTGTGACAGACCTCCAACCAGGATCACCTCCTAATAACACATTCAGCCACTGAACTCATCAATGGATGAGCCTACTGCTAAGTATAGTGTCTCCTGGATCCAATCACCTCCCACCCATGAGAGCCTGGGACATTTCTGATCTAAACTATAACATTTACCTTATCAAGGACTAAAAGGCAGAACTGAAGGAGAAAGAGGAGGAGAAATACTTAGGAAGTAGCAAAGCTCATAAGGCACACTACACTCCTAATGTTATCTTTCCCTCTTCCCAGTACTGTATTCCCAATCTCCAAAGACAGAGACTAAAATTTTAGACTCCTTGCTGTACCTATCATATAGTAATGTTCAATAAAAGCCAATACTGGTGGGGTGTGATGGTGCATGCCTGTAATACCAGCACTTGGGAGGCTGAGGTGTGAGAACTGCCTTGAGTTCAAAGCCAACCTGGGCTACAGAAGGAGCTGAAAGTCAGCCTAGCCAATTAGAGAACTCACAGGCTGAAAAGTAAAGGTCTATCCCTGGCAAAGGAGAGGGAGGACTGCTTCCTCTGATGTGTGAACAGTAATATAAAAGCAAAAAAAAAAAAAAAAAAAAAAACCCATAAAACAAAAAACATGGGATCATGACACCTCCAAAAGAAATAAAGCTCTAACAATATATCCTAGGGAAATAAGGATCCATGAAATGATTGACAAAAAATTCAGAATAATTCTCTTAAAAGTTCAGCGAATGACACAAGAATATACAGATATAAAATCAAATTAAATCTGGAAAACAATACATGAGCCAAGTGAGAAGTTTGCAAAAGAAACAGAAACATTAAAAAAGAACCAAACAGAAATCCTAGAGATAAATATAATTAATGAACTGGAAAACTCAAAAGAAAGCTTCAACTGCAGATTCAATCAAGTGAAGAATCAGTGAGCTGGAAGGCAGAACATCTGAAATTACCCAGCAAAGAAGGAAGAATGAAAGAATAAAAAAAGACCAAAAAAAAAAAAGCCTACAAATTATAGGATACCAAATTCAACCCAAAAGAAAAGTTTACCATGACACATTATAATCAAACTACCAAAAGTCAAAGATAGGGGCTTGGAGAATAGCTCAGTTGTAGAGCATGTGTGAGGCCCTGGATCCCAGAAGTAAGACCACCAAAAAAATAAACCTATGAAGCATAAGCTCAGGACCTTACAATTTCACTATGGAAGAATGAAACATTTAAAGAATATCAATAATTCTCAAACTCTTCCAAAAAAATCAAAAAAGAGGGAATGTTTCTAATCTGTTTTTACAAGACTAGCATGACTGACACGGAACCCAAAAAAAGAATGATGAAAGAAAAAATGCAGGCAAATGTCCTTGATGAGCACAGATGCAGAAATCCTCAACAAAACAGTAGCAGACCAAATTCAACACATTAAAAGGATCACCTAGGTTTATCCCTGGCATCTAAGGATGCTTCAACACATATAAAGAAATAATTGTGACAACATTACATTAACAGAATGTAGGACAAGAATCAAATGATCATCTCATTAGATGCAGAAAAAACAGCTAACAATTCAACATCTTTTCATGTTAAAAGTCTCACCAAATTAGGTGCAGAAGGAATGTATTACAAGTCAATAAACAATGCTTATGTGAAATCAATGGTGTGGAGGCTGGGGATTTTGTTCAGAGGCATAGGCACCTACCTGACAAGCATGAGGTTGTGAGTTCGATACCCAGTACCACAAAAGCAAACAAACAAAAAAAGGTGAAAAATGAAAAGCTTTTCCTTCCTGTAAGACTCAGAATCAGACAAAGATGTTCACTCTCCAATTTTGTCCAACGTCACATTGGACTTTTTTTTTTTTTTTTGTCTTTTTGAGACAGGGTCTCATTATGCAATTCAGGCTGGCCTTGAGCTCACTGTATAGCCCAGGCTGGTCTCCAACTTGCAACAATCCTTCTGCCTCAGCCTCCTGAGTGCTAGGATTACAGGCGTGAGCCACCACACCCAGTTACATTGGATATTCTTATCAGAGCAATGCAGCAAGAGAAAAAAAGACATCCAAATAGAAAAGGAAGAAGTAAAATTCTCTATTTGCTATCAAGATGATCTCTAACAAAGAAATGCCTAAAAGTTAAATCCAAAAACTCTTAGAATGAATGAGTACAGTAAAGTTACAGGACACAAAAATCAACACGTAAGTATCAACAGCATTTCTAAACACAGAAAACTAAAAGAGAAATCAATACATAATCTATTATAAATCACTACAAAATATATTAGGAATTAATTTAACCAAGGTTAAACTGAAAACACAAATAAATGAAAAAGATATCCTGTGTTTTATAGGTTAGAAACATTAATAGTTAAAATGTCCACACTATGGAGAATAATCTACCGATTCAATACAATCTTTATCAAAACTGTAATGTCATTTTTCAGATATAGTGAAAACAATCTTAACATTCATGTAGAACCACAAAAACCCTCAAATGGTCAAACAATCATGAGCAAAAAGAACAAAGCTAGAGGCATCACACTACCTGATTTTACACTGCCCTACAAAACTCTAATAATTACCACAGCATGGCAGTGCCAAAAAAAAAAAAGAAGGAAGGAAGGAGACAAGGGAGGAAGGGAGTGAGGAAAAGAGGGAGGGAAGGTTGGTTAGTCACTAGAACAGAACAGCTCACAAATGATCCCAGCTATTTTTGACAAGGTGGTAAGGATATACAATTGAATATGAATACTCTCTTCAATAAACGAGATTGGGAAAACAATATCCATGTGCAAATGGATAAAAATGGAAACTTACCTCACACCATATACAAAAAGTGGGCTCAAATGGATTAAAAACAAATGTAAAGCCACAAACACTAACACTAGCAAAAAAAGCATAGAGAAGAACCTACATAACAGTAGTGTGGGGGATAATCTTTTGGACTTAACTACAAAAGTACAGATGACAACAGCACAGATGACAAAAGCAAAAAACAAAAAATAGTTTACGTCAAACTATAAAACTTCTGCATAGCAAAGGAAACAATGGAGTGCAGAGATAACCTTCAGAGTAGGACAAAATATTGTAAGTCATACATTTGAGTAACAGGTAAAAAAATCCAAAATATACAAGGAATTAAGACAATAAAATAAAAAATGAAAAAAAATTTATAGAATAAAAAATTTTAAAAATGGGCAATGAGCTGGTTATGGTGCCAGAGACCTATAACTCTAGCACTCAAAAGAATGACACTGAAGGATCCCAAGTATGAGCCCAGCCTGGGCTACTTGGTAAGTCTGAAGCCAACCTGAACTACACAGTGAGACCAAGCCTCAAAAGGAACATGGGAGGCCAGGGATAGATCCCTGGAACCAAAGAACATGGTGGGGTAGAAAGGAATTTGAATATACATTTCTGAAAAGACTACAAATAGCCAGCATACATATTTATTTTTAAAATGCTAGACACTGCTAATCACTAGGAAAATTAAAACCACAAAGAGACATAATGTCATACCTGCCAGAATGGCTATTATCAAAAAATAAATAAATAAATAAATAAAGAAAGAAAGAAAGAAAGAAAGAAAGAAAGAAAAGAAAACAAATGTTGACAAGCATGTGGGGACAAGGGAATCCTTGTATGCCACTGGTGGGAATGTAAATTAGTGTAGCAATTATGCAAACTGTATGGAGATGCTTCAAAAACATAACAACAGAATTACCACACGATCCAGCAATTCCATTTCTGGGTATTTACCTAAAAACTTTGAAACCAGTTTGTCAGAAGAAATGTCTACATTCTCATGCTCACTGTAGCGCTACTTACAACAGCCATGTTAAAGCATCAATAGATGAATAAAGAAAATATGTAACAGATACACAATGGAATCTTAAGTCTTTAAAAACAGCATCATTTCAGCAACATGAACAAAATCGGAGAACATTATGCTAAGTGATATAAATCATGCACAAAAAGACAAATATTACACATATTTTATCCCACACATGGAATCCACAACAGCCAAACTAGGGTACACAGTAGTATGGTGATTACAGAGGCTAGCGGGTGGGAAGAATGGAGAGATGACAGTCAAAGTTTCTAAATCTCAGGAAGGATGGGGTACTTTTAGATCTATGATATAGCACTATGAGTACAGTTAACAACAAAGAGTACTATACATTTCAAATTTCCTATGAGTATATTTTACAGGCTGAGGGTATAGCTCAGTGGTGGAGTGCTTGCCTATAACGTGCAAGGCTCTGGGTTGGATCTTCAACATTGCAAATAAAAGTTGCATGTGATTTAAACGTGCCTAGTGAGGCCAAAGTAGTCCAGTCCTAAGTTTAAAAAGAAAAGTAAACTTCAAATGTTCTCACCATAAAAATTTGAGACCAGAATATGTTAATGTGTTTGATTTAATTCATATATTTGTAAATTATAACATTACTTTGTACTCTATAAACATATACAATTTAAAATTATGAATTTATGATAAAGAAAAAAGTTAAAGGATCTATTTCATCAAAAGTGTAAGCATCAAAAGTAAAAATAGATAAAATGGACATCAAAATTTAAAACTTCCACACATCAAATAAAGGGCCAAGGGTGCCTAAAGAATGCAGAAAATGCCTGCAAACCATACATCTTTCATAGGGATTAATATTCAGAATATATGGGAGATTGAGGCAAGAGGATCATTGAGAATTCAAGACCAGCCTGGGCTACAACATGAGCTGAAGTCCAGCCTGAACTGCATAGCGAAACATTTGTCTCAAAAAAAATCAGAATATATAAAGAATTATACTTAACCAAGAAAAACTTAAGTAGGGGCCTGGCAAGTGCAAGGTCTTGAGTTCGATCCCCAGTACCAAAAAAAAAAAAAAAAGAAAAGAAAAACTAACTTGTTTAAAAATGGGCAAAGCATTTGAATAGTCACTTCTCCAACAATATACAAATAACCAATAAACACATGAAAAGATACTCAACTTTACTAATGACAAAATGTAAATCAAAACTACCTAATACTGGGGCTGGGGATTTAGCTCAGCAGCATAAGTGCCTGCCTTGCAAGCACGCGGTAGTGAGTTCGATCCCCCCTATCGATAAACAAAAAAAACTACCTAATATCCTTTAGGAGGCTGCTATCAAAAAATCCAGACACGTGTTAGCAAGGATGTGGAGAATGCACTACTTACTGGTGAGAATGTGAGGGTGTAGTTGCTGTAAAAGCACTATGATGGTTCTACAAAAATTTAAAATGGCTCAGCAATCCTACTTCTCAGCATATAGTAAAAAAAAAATCAAAGTAGGATCACAGAGATGTTTGTATATCCATGTTCATAGCAGCTTCACTCCCGATAGCTAAAAGGTAGAAGCAACTCAGATGTCTAAAGATGGATGAACAGAGAAAAGAATGGAATACACATACAGGGGAATACTGTGCAGCCTTAAAAAGAATGGAGGCAGACCGGGGATTTAGCTCAGTGGCTTAAGTACCTGCCTGGCAAGTGTGAGGTCGCGAGTTCGATCCCCGATACCACAAAAAAAAAAAAAAAAGAATGGAGGCGGGGCAGGGTAGTATATGTCCGTAAACCCTGGCTAAGGGAAGCAGACTGCAAGTTCATTCCCAGCCTGGGCGATTATCTCAAAACAATAAAGAGCTGAAGATGCAGCTCAATGCGAATGTCCTGGATTCAAATCCCTGCATAGGAAGGGTGGGTACACCCTGTGGTAGAGCACTTGAGCAGCATGCATAAGATCCTGGGTTTAAATAATCGCAGTTTTAAAAAAAAAAAAAAAGTAAAATGTCAGCTCTCAAAAACAAAAGTAAAAATACTGCATGAGTTCATTTATATTCAGAACTTAAAAGTATTTAAAATCATAGAGACAGAAAGTGGAACGGGGTGTAGAGTTCTTTAAAAGTATGGAGTTTCAGTCCTGTAAGAGGTAAAAGAACTGCACATGTAAAAATGGCTAATTGTAAATACTATACTATGAAATTCTTTAATTAAAACTAAAAAATAATTCTTTAAAAAGGAGTTATGTATGGGCCAGGTGGGGTGGAACATACCTGTAATCCCAGCATTTGGAAGGCTCAGACAGGAGATCACTGCAAGTTCAAGGCCAGCCAGGGCTACAGTGAGTTCAAAGCCAGCCTGAACCACATGATATGCTGTTTCAAAAGATTAAAAAAAAAAAAAAAAAGTTATATATGGAGACTACGGGTAGAAAAGGAGGGACTTTTGCTTTCTACTTTATGTCCTATGCTGTCTACATTTTGATCAATATATACTAGGCTAGTATTTTGAAATGTAATTTTAAAAATTCTATGGTAATTTGTAGATTAAACTGTAGTGTCAAGACTTAAATTCTGCTGCGCAAGGGGGTACACTCCTGTAATCCCAGCACTTGGGAGGCTGAGGCAGGAGGATCCTTTACAAATTGGAGACCAGCCTGGGCTACAAAGTGAGCCCAAGGCCAGCCTGAACTGCAGAGAGACCCCGTCTCAAAAAGGCAAAAAAAAAAAAAAAAAAAAAATCCTTAGGTTCTTATGCTGCCTTAAAAAAAAGTTTTATCAAGCACTTCTTCAAAACATGTTATGGCTGCAGATGGAATAATTAGTTTTAAGGAATATCTCTGTATATCTAGGTAGCATAAAATGCTATTAGGCTTGCTTCATAAATGCCCCTCACACTTCGTGGCCCATAATAGCTTAATCCAAATTAGACAGATCCTCTTCCTACTCCTGGAACTGACAAGTGTGACAAATTTGTGGCCAAAATCACAAATTTCTAAGATTTAAAAATTTTTTCTTCTCTCAATCTAATACTAATAGAACATCAGGCCCATGATAGGAGTTACTTTTCTTTCAGATCCTCATTCCCTACTCCTCCCACCATTCTCTTCAAGAATGTTGTAAGGGAATCAGTGGGTGGTTAGCAAGACCCCCTTGGATACCAGGAGCCATTCTAGAAAAATCATTGTTCACATACCAAGGTCTGCCAACAAGAACAGCTTCCCAGTAGCATGTTTTAGTAATCTTAATGAAGCAGAGAACAACACCTCCTGCAATAAAAATTCTGGTTGGAAGAAAGATCTACAGATTGTGGAAAAGTACAACTTAAAAAGCAAACACAAGTTCCAAGAGGACAGAAAAGCAAGCAGAGATTTCTAAATGTGGAGCTCAATTTTAAGAGTTAACTGTACCTTATTTCTCACTATCATTTGCTCTGTCAAAAATAGAACTTTCCATGTCTTGATCCATTCAGAATAAGCCACAGCAGGCACAGCACTGCTTACAGAGCAGCTGGGTCAGAAAGGCCACTCAGAGAAATGGAAAAGCAGCCAGCAGGTTTTCCTAGGGATTAGACAGCTCCAGCTTTTATCCTTCTTCCCATCTATTTTGCTGCCCAGAAAGCTGCAGGGAAGTCTTTGCCCTGCTCTCGAAATTCTTCAATCTTCACCAGCAGGGCTGAAGCACTTTCAGAACAGCAACTCCCTCTACTGCCCAGTACTTTTTTTGCATCCTGTAGTTGGTTTAATAAATTTCAAACTCAAAAATAGTAAAAGCTAAAGCAGCCCGATTCATATCATAATCAAATAGCATAAACTCGGAAGAGAACCATACCCAGACTGCAAAATCCTATGTTGAACTGACTTCTACATTCATCTACAAATCTCCTCCATCACAGAAGGATTTCTTTCATTCAGTCATGAAAAAATCTTTCTCTCCCCTGTAAGCATGGAAAAAAGGAGCCAGACTTCTTGGTCCTTCCTCACCCATTCTTAACACTGCCTTCAGAAGAATCTGAGACAGGACTTGAGGCTGGGGAGTAGAGTCCAATGGTAGAGCATTTGTCTAATAAGATGTGAAGTCCAGGATCCACCGTAACACCATAAAAATAATTAAAAATTAAATGTAAAAAGATAAGCTTTACTCATCTTTTAAGATCCAATTTAAATTTATCCAATAACCCATCTATTTCACTGTATTTTATGCAATTTGGTGCCTAGATAACAGATGCTCAAACATTATTTAATAGAATTCTTCCACCCTTAACTATTGGGGATGTATGTGTAAGAATCAGGTAATACAGCTGGGCGTGGTGGCTCAAACCTGTAATCCCAGCACTCGGGAGAGCTGAGGCAGGAGGATCCTTGTAAGTTTGAGACTGGTCTCAAACTACAAAGTTCAACGCCTGCCCGAACTACACAGGGAAACCCTGTTTCAAAAAAAAAAAAAGAATCAGGTAATAATGTAATCATCACAATCTCTTTTACAGGTTTAGATTCTTCCAAATCCTTAGACATGAGACTGAGCATGGGCAGTAAATACAAGTAATTTCAGCTATTTAGAGGCTGAGACAGGAGGATTCCAAATTTAAAACTAGCCTTGTCAAATTAGTGAGACCCTCTCTCAAGTAAAAAATGAAAAAATAAACAATTCTTAAAAGGCTAAGGATGTGCTTCAACACTCCCTGGACTTAATCCCCAGCCATCACACACACACAAAGCATTTGGGCTGAATGTGTAGTTAATGGTAGAGCCTCAGCATTGGGGAAAAAAATAAACAGAGTAAGAGACAGATATTTCTCAAGATTATAGTAATCTAACAATTTTCCAGCTCTGCTTTGGTCTTTTCCAATCTCACAAGAGATCCTATTAAATCATAATACAGCTTATTATTTTTAACATACTTTAAAGGCATGTCTATTGTCATTACACTCTGAGCTTAGTGATAAAATAATATCTCAGTAAGAATGCCAAGCAAATAATGGAGCTATTAAAATGTTCTCAACCTATTTTAGCTAGAAACTCTAGTGTTCCAGCATTCAGAATCAGAACTTTTTCTTCTGTTTGGGACTGAATCCATGTTAGACAAATGCTCTACCACTAAGTTATAACCCCAGTTTCAAGAGTTAGAATGAATGAAGACATATACTAATTAGCAGGACAGCTTTATTTTTGTGAAACCTTTTCTTGCCACCTAATACTGGAAGTTTACCTGTCAAAGAGTTCCTGTTCTCTACTTCAAGAATATATGTAGGTACATGCCCTGAGAAAAGCAAAAGCCCAGGGCAATTGCTAACTTTAAGATACCAATACTAAAAGTGCCACTAAGTAACAGGTTTTTAACACTGAACAGAAAGAAACAATGCCATTTTTTAATAAAAACAACCCTACATTTATTGTCCTCCAGTAAAAACATAAGGGTAGTCAAAACAATATGAACAAACATTTTACAAATACTCCCAAGGCAAACCACTTAATCAGCGGCCTTTCTGATACAAGATGCCCATTGTAACTGCCATTTATCTTCATTGCCATTGCCCTGCCCTACTGCGACCTTAATTCACTGATCTTTTCTAGTTGGAGACACTTTGTAGCAGAGTAATATTATCTCCTTTCAGCATGATCCGACCTGCAAAGGTAAAAAAGAAAAAGCTATTAATATTCAAACTCAGATGTATACACCTCAGAATTTTGTTCCCAGCTCACCGATATTTTCTTTTGTGAAGTTATGTGAACACTTTCCAATGCCATGTACTGTGGCTTTCCAGTTCCATTAGTACATATGCACCTTTTCAACATCAGGTAGATGCTACTTTATGAGAAGTAATTTCTATAGATTAAGGTAACTGATTATGCCTGTCACAACATTTCCTAATGCTGACTTCATAAAAACTTACAAATGAGCTATATGTCATGTATGGAAAATGCAACATGTTATAAACCCATTCTTAGCATGCTCAATGTACTAAGGACTCCACCATGCAGTAAACAAATGTTTAAATTTTTTCCAACATTTCCTAAACTTGAGAATACTTTTCTTTAAAAATATCTTGAAACCACTGGTGTTAACTAATGAGTTGCTGATCAAATGCAAAAATAATTAAACTATTTTCATTTCCCAGACTTTTACAGATATTATTAGCCTGTTACGCAAGATGTATATTACTCGGGGAATCAACAGTTGGCAAATACTTTAGCCTAAGCAGAAACACATCAATCACTTCTCAACTATTTCCCATATATCCAGAGTAGGTTCAAGAGGCCCCTCAGGGTCTGGGAAAAAGAAGTCACCTAAAACCCACCTTTGATAAAAATACTGGTGAGTTACATACTGAGTAACAAATAAAGACAAACTGTCTAAATAAAAATCAAATTAATAGGATCTTAGCAAAAATGATTCAATGTCTCTCTATGAAATCATGAATCCTAAAGCCCCTTTGTTAACTAGATTAAAAAAATATTCAGTCAAGCATAGTGATCTATGTGATCCCTGCTACTCAGAAAGCTGAGGCAGGAGTATCAAAAGTATGAGGTCAACCAGAGCAACTCTGCGCACTCCTGTCTTAAAAATTCAGAAGAAAGGGCTGAGGATATAGTTTAGGAATACAGCACCTGCCTACCAATCATAAACCCCTGGGTTCAATCCCCAATATGGGGCAGGGGGTGGGGCGGTGGTATTCACATGTTAAGTTTCTACTACATTCCAGAAACTAAGTTAAATTATTGAGATTACTAGGGATAAACACACATACACACACACCTGATTCATGCTTGGCATGATGCTGCACACCTGTAATTCTAGCATTCTGGAAAGCTGAGGCAGGAAGACTGAAAAATCCCAGTCTAGGCTGGCAGCTTAGTGACTTAGTGAGACCTTGTCTCAAAATAATAAAAATGGTAGGGGATACTGTGCAAGCCCTGGGTTCACTCAACCCCAAGTAACAAAAACAAACACATAAACATGATTATGCACTTATGGGATATTTATGGGAAAGGCATTAATAAAATAATTCCACTTGACAATGTTTCACAACCAAGTCTGAGATCATATGTCATCTTCTCCCACTCCAAGCAATACAAAAATAAGCCCTCCCCTCAAACTCACAATCCTCAGTTGGTCTCCCAAACAGCTAGTTTTGTGTGTGTGTGTGTGTGTGTGTGTGTGTGACCAGCTTCAAGTGCACTTTATTTCACGTAGGAAAAAACGCCAAATAATGTACAAGTAATACTTCTGCTTGCAAAAGTCCATTTATAAAATTAAACCTGTATCACTCAGAAACCATGAGAAAACAGACTCTTTAGAAAAAAAATCACCTCTGATAAGAGATGGGTAAATATTCCCTCCTAGCCATGATTTCCTTATCAACCAAGTAGCTACTAGGATTACAGGTATGTGGCATCACAGCCAGCTGTGATCTGAGTTCTAAAGACATAGAGAGCAACATATACATAAATTGATGGTGTAAAAACTGCAGATTCAAAGAAATGAGAGAAGACAAGAGTGGCTAAAGCTCGGAAATGAGTCAAGTGTGATACAAAATGAGCAGGGGGAGACAAGCCCAGATCATAAAGGACTTCGCAGAATACATGAAAGAGTTTTATCATAAGAGCAACATAAAGTCAATGAAGTATTTCAAGCAAAGGGATGACAAGGTCAGACAGACATTTTAAAAAGGTGACTCTAAGCCAGGGATTTAGCTCAGTGGCATAAGCACCTGCCTGGCAATTACTAGGTCATGAGTTTGACCCCGGTACCAAAAAAAAAAAAAAGACTATAAACTTTGGAGAACCCCAAAAGGGCTGAAGTAGTTGCACATCAATTACTAAGCTGAAGGCAAACTGCAGCCATGCAGTTGCAGAGAACACCGAATAGTTGTAAACACTGTGTACACGGTAATTTGAGTTTGACTTCTGATATGCTGAGCTCGAAGGGCCTTTGAGACATTCATGTGGGGATGCTAAATAGGCTCAGAGATCTGAGCTACAAAAACATTTGGGTGTCAATATACAGATGGTAAACAAAGCTGTTCTCTTGAGTGCCTAAGAAAATCCTGAGTGACAGGAAAGAAAGAATAGAACCAAGCCTCAAGCAACTCTTAACAATTAATGACCGGACCTCAAAAAAATGAATATACCAAAGTCTGAAAGAGAATAGGAGAGATGAGAAATGAAACCCTGAGTACAGAGATACCTTGATATATAAACTTAACTTTTCACAATTCTGGTCAGAAACCCAGCTGGATAAGAACCAAATCAAATTTCCCTATAAGGTCAATATTAAAGCTATCACTGAATTTGTTGTTGTTGTTGTTTTGGTACCGGGGATAGAACTCATGACCTTGTGCTTACAAGGCAGGCGCTTATGCCACTGAGCTAAATCCTCAGCCCCTATCACTGAATTTGATTTGGTTCTTGTCCAATTTGGTTTGTGACTAGAACCGTGGAAATAATTAAGTTCACGTACAGTACAGTAATTAAGTACAGTACTATGCCACAGAGCCACGGAAACGAGTAGCCAACAATGCCAATTTCTGTTTAGAGTTAAAATACTATGAACACTAATAATGACCATTATATTTAGCACCATTAATCTTTCATGACCTTGGTGAAAACTGAATAGAGACAGAAGCAGAAAGGGTGGGCAAGGAGTAAGTGACAGAGAAAAACTTCAAGGGTTTTCTTTTCCAAAAGTAATTTCTCAAATGCAAACTAAATTTATTTTTTATTTTATTTTGTGCTATTTGTTGGTACTGGGAATTGAACTCACAACCTTATGCTTGCCAGGCAGACCAGCTATATCCCGGCCCACAAACTAAATGTAAATATGAACCGAGTTGCAACTCACTTCACACTGTGAGTGAACTAAACACTTCCAGAATCCCGTAAGATCAACTATATTTCTTACCCAGTTGTTTTCTTGACTTTGTTTTAGAATGAATTTCTTCTGCATCATCTAACACAAGGTTCATGTACTCATCAAAACCCTAGAAAAGTAAGTTATTTTCAAGTAAAATAATAACTGGATCATTCTAAAAGATTATGTATCCATCCCTCTGGTGATCTTCCAACTAACTGAAACACCTGAAACCTCTTTTTAAATAAGAAAATAACCAAGGCAGCCAGAATGTAATCCAAATTATTCTTCAACCATTTGAAGTTAAGTATTCACTAGCTATGCCGGCAGGTCACCTTCCCTATCTTTTATAAAGTACCCAACATACAGTATTTTGCGTATGTATACATGCAGTAGTACGCCAATTCGCTCCCCATTTCTCCACAAACTATTATGCCTATTTGCCAACTGGTAATCAAAGAAAGGGAGATTAATAGAATCACTGATCTCTACACAGAATACCAAGTATTCTATCATAATGCTTTCAATGATATTCTTTCTTTAAAACATGACTGGGGTTGGGAATGTAGCTCAATAGTAGGGCAGATGTTCAACATAAATGCAGCCCTGGATTTAATACTCACCATCACCAAAAACAAACAAGACCACTGCTTAGCATACCTTGCTATCCTGGAAATATTAACCCCACCGCTCTATTCAGGTTATCACTAACATAAGATATGGTACTGCATCAATCCCCTCCCTCCAATACTTGTATTGCTTAAATTGTATAAATTTAATTTCCTTCTTTTTTTTTGTCCCCTCCCTCCAATACTTGTATTGTTTAAATTGTTATAAATTTAATTTCCTTCTTTTTTTTTTGGTACCAAGGATCGAAGTCATGACCTTGCGCTTGCCAGGCAGGCACTTGTGAGACATGGCTAAAACCCTGACCTAAAGTCCCTCTTTTTTGAATTATCTAACCCTCAACACCTACAACAAGAGGCTAAACACTATGGCCTGAAAAGCTTTCCTTGGGGTAGATCTTTCACTTTTTGTGTACTGCGCTACAGAACCTGTTAACAAACCTCTCTGTGAAAGAAGAGTCTGGATACTCACAATAATACAGCCCTCTATCCGCATATTCACTTGCTCATATAGCCACACCTGAATCCGGGATCTCTGAAATAATAATAAAAATAGCTGTGTTTACAAAAGTTAAGAAGCCCTAATCACTTTGATTAAACAATAAAGAAATGAAATTTGAAACATTCTAATGAATATAAGCTAACAATTTCAACCAATGAGTCCACATCTAAGAAGTGATACCCAAGACTGGTAACTTGCTAAAAAACATTTCCTTTTAATAAATGCTATACTGGGACTGTCCAAGCTATTAATTTTTCCTGTAACCTTGAGATGTAATTGTATTTCTCTCCCTCATTGCTTTTTTCTTTAATATTTTGAGGTAGGCTCTGGCTAAACTGCTCAGGCTGGCTTCAATCCTCCTGCCTTGGCCTCCCAGAGCACTAGTATTACAGGTATGTGTTGCCATGCTCAACCTTTAATTTCTTACCACTTCCAGTCTCAATACACTTAAGCTTGAAAACTGGTAATGGTATAGCACAAAGCAGTAACTTCTACTGACTAGGGTTTTTTTTTTTTCTTATCTATTACAACAAAATACAGGCCTAAAAGAGTAATTTTCTAGGCTCTCAGTTTTCCATGTCTGACACATAACAATCAGGGAAGGGACCCTCAATTCTGAGGATTTAATTACAAGGCTTGTTTGGCATGGCGCTGCACACCTGTAATCCCAGCACTTGGGAGGCTGAGGCAGGAGGATTTCTAGTGAGTTCAAGGCCACCCTGAACTGCACAATGAGACCCAGTTTAAGAACAAAAAACTACAGTGGCTTAAAACCAATTTATTTTTCAATTCTATTATTACATAATCTAAAATTTTGGTTGCTAAACATCTTCCTAAGAACAGCAGCTGCCACTAAGGCTGCTAAAGCTTTTTTTGTGTGTCTGTTCTTTTTTTTTTAAAAGTGTCGTTCCTTCACTTAGGTTTTTCAACAAATACGCAGCCCATTATGACCTGATTTAAGATGACTGTTTTTTTTTTTTTTCCTAGAGTACAGATGCTGGGCAGTTTCCAATGGCCTTACTATACTGAACAAAAGTAGAAATACCAGAGCTGGGAATGGAGCTCAGCGGGAGAGCTTGCCTAGCACACATAGGGTCCTGGCTTCCACCCCAGCACTGCCAAATCAATGAAAAGTACCAATGCCCAAATGCCACTGTTGCATCTGCCAATAAACACTGTGGAATACTTATGATCTCTGAAAGTAATGAAGACACACTTTTCATGCCTTAAGTTGGCACAGACATATATCACTTTATTTACAGAAGATCTCTTCTGGTAACCTTTCCCCTCAATCATCCCTCCAACTTCGAGAGTTTCATCTATTTTTAAACACTAGAATATTATGATCAGGCAAGTTGATATAGATGAACAAATACATTCAGCTTTTGCTTAAGTAGTGATTACAAACCAATTCACACGCGACTTACGTACATTCTGCAAGTATCTGAAGATGAGATTCTGCACCACAGGGATTAAGGAAAAAAAAAAACAACACAGCAGACTCTGCTCCCTGAGTCAGAGGGTCGATCCCAACTCGCCCTCTCGTCTTTGTTTTCTGAAGGCGAAGTCGGAGGGTACACGCGGCAGGCTGAGGAGCGCCACGCCCCGGGGAAAGGCCGAGACCCCCGAAGGAGCCCTCCCACATTCTAACCCTCGCAGAGCCCGAGTCTCCGCCCGCTCGCACGCACAGCGCCCGCCGACTCCGGGTTCTGCTCAGCGCCCACCCCGGCCTCTGCCCGCCGCTCCGCAGGCCCCGCCCCTGCAGCTCCCGCCGCGGGCGCGCGCTCTCCCCGCCCGGCCGCCCGAAGGCCCGCACGCCCCTAGGGTCCGCGCGTTCGCCCAGCCTCCCGGCTCCCGGCTCCCGGCTCCCGGCTCCCGACTCCCGGCCTGACGTGTCGCGCAGGATACGATGGGCTGCACCATCACCTTCTGCACTTTCTGACCCTGGCCCCTGTACGCCATGGCGGAATCCGAAGAAGACCACACCACCCAGCACGCTAGCTCTAACGGCAACTTCCGGAGCGGGCAAGCCGAGAGCGGAAACGAAGGGCCGTCGAGAGGCGACCGGGGCGGCTCCCGAGAAAGGCCTCTCTACCCATAGGAGCGCTTCGCTCCTATGCTCGACAGCCTCCGGAGGAGGCCAAACTGAGGCAACTGTGCTTTTGGGACCTGAGCTTAGCGCCGCCTGCAGGGAGAGGGAGAAGGTGCCGAGGACGGCTTGAAGCGGTAGACCGATTCCTGCACTTTCGCGTCTCCCTGGGCTTATTTTTTTCCTTGCGGAATTCTAAGAGGCTGAGACAGGAGGATCACAAGTTTAGGCCCAGCCTGGGCAATTTCTGACTTAATGAGACTCAGTTTCAAAATAAAAAATAAAGAGTTGGGGACACATCTCATTGGGAAGGCCCTAGGTTCAATCCCCAGAACCGTCAATAAATAAATACATAAATAAAGTTGGGCTGGGGATTTAGCTTAACGGCATAAGCACCTGCCTGGCAATGCGAGGTCGTGAGTTCGATCCCCGAAACAAAAAAAAAAAATTTTAAATAAACTTCCTCATCGGGTTGAAAATAAACAGAAATAATAGTGCATAGGTTCTCTTCGAACTACATAGGATTTTAGTCCTGATAAAGCCATGGTAAACTGAAAATATCAGTTCAAAGTATTTTAGCTGGGTGTGGTGCACACACGTGTCATCTCAGCATTTGGGAGGCTGAGGCAAAAGGATCAACTCAAATTCGAGGCCAGTCTGATCTACAAAGTGAGTGCAAGGCCAGTCTGAACTACATAGTGAAATCCTGTCTCAAAAGCCAACCAAAACGTTTTTTATATTAAAATTTTTGATCCACCTAGAATTTATCCCGGCATACGTGGGGCTGTTACAGCTTTCTAACTCCTGGAAGATTTAATGAAGCAGACTGACTCAGATTATTATTTTTTTCTTCAGAATTGGGGATCAAATCCAGGACTTCACATATGCAAAGCAAGTGTTCTGCCACTGAGCTACATTCCCATTCCTTTTTGAGACAGGGTCTTGCTAAATTGCTTAGACTGTCTTCAAATTTGCAACCTCCTTGCCTCAGCTTCCCAAGTAGCTGGGTGTCTTGGCCACTTTTCTCATTGCTGAGACAAAATACCCAAAACCCACAAGTTAAGGGAGGAAAAGTTTATTCACAGTTTGTGGAGATTTTAGTCCATAATCGGCTGGCTCCAAGGCAGGATGGCTGCAGAGGAAAAACAGTCCATTGCAAGGCAGGGCAGACAGAAGGCAGGGAGCAGCAGGCAGCAGCAGCAGCAGCAGCAGCAGCAGCAGCAGCAGCAGCAGCAGCAGCAGAGAAGTTCTTTCTGTCCTTTA
Organism: Hydrochoerus hydrochaeris; assembly: GCA_004027455.1. Taxonomy (NCBI): domain Eukaryota; kingdom Metazoa; phylum Chordata; class Mammalia; order Rodentia; family Hydrochaeridae; genus Hydrochoerus; species Hydrochoerus hydrochaeris. Next base: position 72,605 of record PVLA01001053.1, read on the forward strand.
TATTCCATCCCTGCTGCCCAAGGTGGGGCCCTCTAAATCCCAGCATCACACAGCCACCTTCAACACTCCCCACTTATGATCCCATGGGGCTTTGCGGGGGGCAGCGAGGTACAGCTTGTGACGCTGGGTTACAACAATTTGCCACTACCTTCAGGTCATGTTTGTATTTTCAATAGATCTTTTTAAGAAATCAGTTTATACCACAGCCAAGAGTATTAGCACCCTGAGCGCGAGTGAAACAAGGCAGGGGCTCAGAGGACGACTGAGGGGTGGTTAGATTATGTTAAAGCAAATTTACCTGCTGAGTCTGTTACTGCTCAAACTCTGACTTTTGCCAGTCACAGACTTATTTTGTCTATGGCATAGTTCACTTACTACTCACACTCACTTCACTCCTGTTACTTGTAAATGGTTTCCTAAATCCTTCAGGGGCAGAGATTTGGCTTAGACCCGTCTTACCCCTCGTGACCTGTTAGGCTTACTGGTAGCTAAATTCTGCGTGCTCTAGTCTGAGCCCCAAGGGGTGAGAGTCCAAAACAGAGAGTTTTAATTCACTGTTCTTTGCTTATTGCCACAGCCTCTTCAACATCTTAGCTGTTAAATCTAACTAAATCAAACTAGTAATAGGCCCAGGGGGGTTGTTTTTGTTTTTGTTTTTTTGTACCAGGTATCAAAGTCATTACCTGGGCTTGCCAGGCAGGTGCTTACACCACTGAGCTAAATCCCTCACCCCCTTTTGAATGTTTTTAATCCATCTGATTCCCTCACTCACATAATTCAACAAAGAAGAGTCTTTGTTTTGTTTTGTTTTTTAACACTGTTCTTCGGCTGGATTCTTTATCTTGGCTGTACTTTCTCACACTCATAGCTCTAAGCTGCTGCTCCATTCCTGAGGACAAATCTGAGTCTTAAATATTTTTTAAATATAAAATTACGTCCTGGAGGCTGGGGACTTAGCTCAGCAGCATAAGCGCCTGCCTGGCAAGTGCAAGGTTGTGAGTTTGATCCCCAGTACCAAAAAAAAAAAAAAATTACATCCCGGATTCCTATTCTTAAGAATTATGACTTATTGTCAGGTGTAGTGGCACACACCTGTAATCCCAGCACTTGAGTGACTGAGGCAGGAGGATCGTGGTAGGTTTGAGACCAGCCTGGGCTACAAAGTGAGCCCAAGGCCAGCCTGGACTGCATAGTGAGAGCCTGTCTCAAAAAAACAAAAAAATCGTGGCTTATGTTCTACCGCCTTTATTGTATAATATTAGGAAAAACTGATAAAGTTTTAAGGATGATACATGGTACTGAAAGATTTGCCCAGCTTCCGAAGATCAGGCCTTTTTATTTTTTGTGATACTAAAGACTGAACTGATGCATGATAGTGACCACTGAGCCAGATCTCCAGCCTTTTTTTAGATAGGGACTTGCTAAATTGCCCAGTCTGGTCTTGAACTTGAGATTCTCCTGTTTCAGCCTTCTGAGTAGCCAGGATTAGAGGCATATGCCATCATCCTCAGTTGTCTAAAATCAAAGGGGTTTTTTGTTTTGTTTTGTTTTGTTTTAAAACTCTTTAAAAAGCTCAAATAGGGCCAAGGATATAGCTCAGCTGCACAGTATCTGCACGGTAAGTGCAAAGTTGTGAGTTCAATTCCTTGTACCCAAAAAACAAAAACAAAAAAAACCCACCCCCTCCCCAAGCCTCTCAAATAATCAAACCCAATGGTACTTAAGAATATATGTATAGTTAAATCTGAACACAATATCCTTGGAACTATGGGGGAATAAAGCAATGATTTTTTAAATTTCATTTGTTTTTTGAAACAGGGTCTCACTACGTGGGCCAGGCTGGCCTTGAATTCATTATATAGCCCAGGCTGGCCTCCAATCGTGCTCCTCCTGCCTCAGTCTCCTGAGTGCTGGGATTACAGGTGTGCGCCACCATGCCCTGTAGAATACAACCTGGACACCTCTCCTTGAATGCAGAACAACTGCTTCAGCTTTAGTTAAAGCGAGTCCTAGTTCTGTGTACTGATATATACAGAGCCGGCTATGCCATTTCCTTCTATCTTCATTTGGCTTTAAGCAATACAAATAAGGTCAACTGAGGTACTGATATATCTTTCTTAAAACCAGCCCATATTTTCTCGTTTGCTTGCATTGTGTTCCCTGTAAGTAATTAAGCACAGTGAGATGGCAGAGCTACATAGCTCCAGGAGTATCAGCTGTGTTGGAGCCTCAAAATAAGAGGGCACAACTTCCCAGAGCACAAAAGTTTACATATCAGAAATTGAAGCAACAGCCTCCTAAATTCATTCATATGCTAGCCAGACTGAGTAATACAGATTGGTCTTTCTGCCTAACCCTTCTCCCTGCATATTGCAGAGGTGCCTTTCTCAACCCCGGCCAGCCCAGCTCACATTACTCATGTAATTCCCACCTTACTGTCACTCATTCTTGAGCCACTCCCTTCTTTGAGAGAAAGTAAATTCTGGATGAGGCTTTGGATTTTTGTTCTGTGTATCCTCACCTGGACCAGACTCAGGACCCCTTGGCTGCCTGTAACTTTGAGTATGTCTTAGTGTCTTTATTCTTGCTGTGGGTTGCACTGGAGGGGGTAGGCTGGAACTAACTTGCTGGGATTCCAAGAATGTTTCCATGGGATTTCAAATATAAAACTTCTCAATGCGAGGAATATGAAAAAGGGAACCACAGAAATTGTATTACAATATTGAAAGGAATTACAGTATCTGGATTATAATATCCTATATTGGGATTACAGTAACACCTGAGTGTTCTTTCAGTGCAGTGGAGGATTTAATGTCAAAATGGGTATATGAACTATAAGTACTCAACAAATGTTAGTTTACAATAGAGTTACTGCCAAGCATGAGATCTCGTCTCAAAAAAAAAAAACCTCCAAAAAATTAATAAATATACGTGTTATCTATTAAGCAGTTACAACTGAGGACCATGCATCTTATTGCTAAACTGCTAAATTCAAAGCCATTGAATATTTTTAATACTTGTGGAATTTTTTTTCTGGCAAATTTAGAGCTTCCATGGAGTTATGCCTCCAGTTCTTTTTAAAATTTTGAGAAGGATCTTACTAAGTCATTTAGGCTGGGTTAGAACTCGAGATCTTCCTGTCTCCTATAGTGCTGGGATTATGGGCATGTACCATCATGCTTGGTAAAGGCACAATTTTAGAAAAGGCTCAATATAAGTTTCTTGATGTGTGTGTCAAGCTTGGTGTTACCATAATTACTTCAGTCCCATCTATGCTTGCTCCAAGTCTTGTTGAGATGAAAGTATGCAGTTTGGTATACGGGAGATGATCCACTGGCATTTAGGGTTCAATTAAGAACTCTGGGTCTTTATCTTAAGATAAATATATGGACTGTAAAACTCCTGGTATTTCTGGATGTGGCCAAACAGCAACATTTGGGCCTGTTTCTTATAAAATTGAAGTCTATCGTCACAATGATGTAGTTTTGCTTTTTGTGAAAGGTTGACTGAACCTCTTGCGAGCGCCCTCCCTTTAACCCGTGCTGGGGATTGAGTCCGGCATTGCACTTCGGTCACGAACAGCCTTGTATGTACTCTCATTAACAATTGGTATACATATTGAAAATACCTGTGCTCTCCTCAGTTCAACTTTTTTTTTTTTTTTTTGGTACCAGGGATCAAACTCACGACCTTGCACTTGCCAGCCTCAATTCCACTTTTTATTTCAACTATTTGAAAATTTGAATTAACTGAATATAAGATTACTTTTAAACCTTTCCTCCTTTTAAAAAAATTAATGGAATCACTTCAGTTACAATGAGGACTAAGTATCAGTGTTAGAAACTAAGTCTCCAACCCAAACCCTAGCCCATACCCTAACCCACTGTAACCCTAACCCTATCTCCTACCGTAACCCTGACCCTACTATAACTCTTATCTAAACCGTAAGCCTAACTCGAACCCACACTTAAACTCCCTCCCACACACAAATTCAAACGTGAACCCATACACACTGGAACCTTCAATGAGAACTTGAATAGAAACTTGAAACTAAACTCTCAACACCAAACCTAATCCCAAAAACAAATCCAAACACAAACCGTAATCCTAAAGTGAACAGGAATCTGAATGTATACCAGAATATGAACTCATCTAGCCAGAACACAAATCCAAACATAAACCTGAATCTGAATCTGAACACATACCTGACTCTAACAAACCCAAATACATAAACACGAACCCTGTATCTCACAGGACCCAAACACAAACACAACCCATACACAAATCTGAAAACAAACCCAGAATTGAATGAAACCTAACAAACCTGAACACAATTCTGGACTTGAATGCAAACATGAATCTGAACATTAATGGAAACACAAATGCCAAATTCATTATCAAGTAATTCACAAAAGAATCAATGATCCTGATACATCAATCCTATATGAATTATGTATCAATTATATAAAACTGATACACTACATATTACTGGTATTCCTCATTTAATGACCAACTTCTGTGATTAAGTCATTAACTGAATTGGCCAATATATTAGGAATTGTACATAATATATAATTACAATATTCAGAACAAAAAATGGTCAAAGGCAACTCTAACTTGAACTTTGCTTTTATTTGCATAACTTTTACATGCAGCACTATAATATATAACAAAAAACAATACTGTACCATATAGTACAATCATAAGATAGTACAGTACTGTACAAACAAGGTGTGCTATACAAAAAGACACTGAAGCTCTATAAACAAGCTGCACAGAACTGTACAAGAAAAAGACAGGTTTTAAGGCTATAAATCCAAACAGTGTGCCTCAATCGTAAGTCCAAATACTTGTTAAACAAGTATATTATTAAATGAGGAATATCTCTATATACCAATTGCGTCTATATGTATTATGTATCTACTATATATCAATTATACTTAATTGATATATTATGTATATGTCAATTTTTATACAACAATTATTTAGATGTATCAGTATATCAATTATTTTGATAACCATAAGGAATGTACAATTTGTACTCTCTGAATGACCTGTTTTAGCATCAATAAAACAAGCCAAATACTGGATTATTCCTCTAAAAACAAATATTAGAAAACAAAATTTGTATTCAAAATACAGAAATAACTCTAAATATCAACAACTAAAAACCTAACAAAAAATGGAAAATATCAGAACACCATACCAGACCATAGAAAACAAAATCATGGCAATCAATTCAAGGTACAAGATCAATATTGTTCTGTACATAAAGCATGAACCTGCTAAAAAAAAAAAAAAAAGAAATCAGTAAACAATCCCATTAATGAGAGTGTGAGAAAAAAATCAAATGCCTAAGAATAAATGTAGCAAAGGAAGTAAACATGCCCTATAATAAAAACAGTAATAGTAAAAAAAACAAAAAAAGATTGATAGAAAATAGACACTCCCCATTACTGGATAAAATAGTCAACCAATACTGTCAAAATGTCCATTTTCCAACAAATAATACATGAGTTTAATGCAATTCTCATCAAACTACTTTCAGTGTTCTTTACAGAACTATAATGCACACTCCTACAATTCATATGAAATCAAAACACACCAAAGAACTCCTAGACATAACAGTAAAACAGGAGGAATGATTTTCTGGATGTGGCCAAACAGCAACATTTGGACCTGTTTCTTATAAAATTGTTGCTAAGTTATGCCAAAAACCTACAGTGATAAATACATCATGGTGCTGGCGCAAAACATACGTGTTAATCACAATGAAAGAAGAAACAACCTGACACTTTTGGTCACTTGATTTTGGACAAAGAGACAAAGAACATGGAGAAGGACAGTCTCTTCAAAAACACTGCTGGGAAAACTGGTGATCCCAAGGCAGATGATAAAATCCAGACCCATATCTCACACACACTCTAAGAAAACCAAGCCCAAAGAGGTAGGAGAACTAGACATTAAACTAGAAACGCTGAATCTGCTGGAAAACAAAACAAAGCTCTTGAAGACAAAGGTATGGGCAAGGACTTTTTGAGTACTTCAGTTGCACAAGCAATACTAACAATCAATTAAGGTTTTTACAGGAAACAACAACAGGTTGAATAGAGAACCTCCAGAGTGGGAAAATCTTTGTCAGCTATTCCTTGGACAGAGAATTAACATCTAGAACATATATAAACAGCTCAAAAACATTACACACCCCAAAATAAAAGATCAAGTTTTTTTAAAAAGTGGGAACTCGAATAGATATTTCTCAAAGGGACCATTAAGGGCTACAAAATGCAGAAAAAAGTATGTTCAACATCTTTGCCCATTAGACAGGCAAATCAAAGCCCACTTAAGTTTGAGCTGATTCCAGTAAGCATGCTATCATCAAGAACTCAAAAAATGCAGGTGGAGTTGTGGGGAATGGGGAACCATGCTGCAAAGTTGACTGGGAAAAGAAAGCACGATGACTCTGGAAGACTCCTCCAGAAAACTAAAACCAGAGATCCTTCTGACTCAGGTGTAACTCTTCTGGGTATCTTCACAAAACATCTTACAGAGGTACATGCATTCCTTGTTTATAGCAGCACAATTCCTAATACCTAAATTTTGGAAACACCCTGTGTATCCATCAACATGCATTTTTTAAATTTAAAGTTATGCAGCTACAACTGTGCACAGTTGTGGCTAAATGAATTTGTCCTTGGTGGAAATTTTCTAAACCCAAACAGAAACAGGGTTTACATGAAAGGCCAGTGACGGGTTGGCTGCTAACCAAGGTGGATCAGGGTTGAATATAAAACTACTTAACTCACCACATTAAGACTTTCCTACACCAGTTTTATTTGAAACACAAGTATTTCCTTTCTGTCATGGCAGATGATTCAAATAATGCTGAACATGAATCACTAATACAAGGGTTTTAAATATGAAACAAATTATTTTTAAAAAAGCAAAAGAATAACTGTTATATACAAAAGGTACCTGGAATCCTTAAGATGATTCCAAAAATGCAATGAGTTTATAAAATCTGTGGTGAAACCAGAACATTCCACCCGCTTTGGAGAAGGGGTATAATACAACATTCAGTCAGCTGAAGATGGATTGGTAGAGGTGTGTCTGTACATAAATTTCAAGTCATTTTTGCTCGTGCAGAATCATCCGGATCTTCCCAAGACTGAATGGGCAGTCCTGTGGCTTTCTTCCTTTTCATATTCCCGACAAGGCTACATGACGTTCAACTCTTGATGAGCCACTTACAACAGCAGTTCCTTAGGAGCCAACATGACAGGTGGTTCAATTTCTTTATGAGAAACAAAACTAGCCACCTACTGCGAAATATCAAAACGGACAAGTCCTTTCCTCTTCCTGATTATGTACAGTGTCTCCCTTTAAGACTATTAACCCCATCATACTTGTTTCTTCACAAGTCTAAACCTTGAGGTGATATGAAGGAGACCAACATGAATTAAAGAAAAACTCAGATTAGTGAAGAAAACTGGAAGGTATACAATACACCCCCAGAGCATCTCAAAATCCCAGCTACAGTACAATTCAGTGTACTGCTACGGTCCTTAGAGAAATAATTGCAGCTTTAATGAGTTATTTTTTTTTCCCTGTTCAGCTGGTTAAGGGCACCAAATAAACACTGGGCAAGAAGAGCTTGCTGGAAGTTAGAAATTTAAAAACTGACCACTTTATGTCCCTGTGATAATTCAATGCCAATGGAGGCTGAAGGGAGAAGGGACAACATTCATATTAAAAAATAATTCCTCTAATCTAGGGACTCCCAGAAGTAGAAAATCAGGTTTAGGGGACCCCTGAGGCACTTTAAAGCCTTTTAAAAAATTACAGTAATAATAAATTAGCTATTGCTCTTCAGAGGCTTACAGAGCAGCTTAAGCATCAAAATCAGGTCCAAAGAATTATGTCCGTATTTGTTTTCTTGAGCTACTCAGGTCTCTTTAAAGCTTAGTTTGAAATCTCCAATACCATTGAAAAAACATGTAAGTCAACACAGACTGAATGGGGTCTCACTTTAGTGGTAGTATGGAATTTGGTCCACAATGGTAGCAGCTGTCTTTATCCATTTCGAACACAGATAATATTAAGTAAATTAAGACAATACATAAAAGAAGAGATACACAAAGAGGAAAACAGCTAAACGTGACACATACCTCAAGGAATCACTAAGTTCTTTTACACCCTTTTAACTCAGCTCCCTGTCAAGTCTTTTTTTTTTTTTTTTTTTTTTTGTGGAGAGAAGGGTATTACAGAACTTTTTTCTCAAAGATGCTTAACAATGGCATAAAATGGTTAGCAAGGGACTTGAAAAATCTAACCCCGAAGAATCCAGAACACAAACAGTTAATGCAGAGGTATACTTCTGATTTGGGGCAAATTCAAGAATAAAGAAATAATCATCTCAGGTACACGTTAGAATACATGAAACAAGTCTTTTTTTGGTGAGTTGTTTTTTTTTAAGTGTTCTCACTGCTGCCTTCAGCTATCAATCATTTCTGAGAGTTCAAGCAGAAGGTCGTCTTCATCTTTCCCAGGATCCAGGTCAATCTCAGCTTCTAATTTGCCTCCTGAAATCTCCCATATTAACTTCTCAAAATCATCCTCCACAGAGAGGGGGGGCTTTCCTGTCGAAGCAGAGCTGAGTCGGCGAGTTTTTGTGGCCGTCTGGGATGAGGAAGGCCCAGATACTTCTGGGGGTGTGGGGTCTGAAGAGGACTGGGCTGGAGGCAGCACTAAACTATAAGAAATAAAAGATGAATTAAGAATTAAGCCTCCCTTCCTCTTTTCAGTGGTTAACTGAACTCATCTTAGGGACACAGGGAGTTAACTAAAATTGTTTCTGAGTACACATATAAGACAAAACTTCTACTGATATGAGAGCAAGCATGTTTACAGTTTAAGGATAAAATTTAGCCAGGTAATTTAACAACATCTTTTTCTTTTTGGTACCAAGGATTGAACTTATAACCTTGTGCTTGCCAGGTAAGTGCTGTGCCGCTGAGCTAACCCCTAGTCCAAAATCATCTTTTAGATAATGTAAACAAAACATAAACAACGGCACCAAATAAGAATAACACTGAATTTTCTGTTTTCGTAACAATTAACTTGAAATTCAACAGATTTATGTAAATGTGGCTAAACTTTTAAGTGTTACTCTTGAGAAAGCATAAACAATATAGTAGCCGATAGCTGACCTAGGAAAATTATCCACTGCGGCTAATCATGATGCTTGGGTAAACAGTCTTCCAAAAAAAAAAAAAAAAAGAAAAGAAAAGAAAAGACATTACTTGTCTCTAGGTGTTTCTGTCTCAGGCACAGTGACTGATTCATCCTCAGAGGTCAGTGGGACAACAGCCTAGAAAATGAAGAGTAAGATAATTCAGTAAGAGTCAGGTGTTTATTAGAGGCCATCCATTTTATTCTGCCATCTTTTTAAGAATCATGGTTCTCTACCTCTCCCCCATCACACCCCCTTAGAGTACTGGGGCTTGAACCCTAGGCCTTGCATATGCTACGTAAGCAACCCCCAACCTGCTGGCTATTGCTTTTCATTGTGGGGTTTTCATTTTGTTTTTGTATTTTTGAGACAGAATCACACTATGCAGTTCAGGCTGGCCCTGAGCTTACTTTGTAGCCCAGGCTGGTCTCAAACTCTCAACAATCTTCCTATCTCAGCCTCCCATGTGCTGGGATTCCAAGCTTGTGTGTCACCACGCCCAGCTTTTTTTTTTGAGACAGGGTTTCACCTGCACAGTCCAGGGTACCCCTGCACTTGGGGCAATCCCCTCCTCAGCCTCACAAGTGGTGGGATTATAGGTATGTGCCATCAATCCTGGCAGTTATCATTCTTCACAACAAGGAATCCAAGAATCAATAATCCAAAGGCTGAGCATACAAGTAAGCAAAATATCTTGTCACCCAAAAATTAGCTTTCAAAAAATCCTACCCTAACACTTCACAAATGTCTAAGTGTAAATATAGAACACAGTAGTAACAAACTAAACATTTGAAATGCACAGGAAATGCAGGAAGTGCTACACACAAAGAGCCAAGGAGAGTCACTCTTTCCTACAGCACTGGAACAAAGCACCCTCAAGTACATGTGCTGCTTACCACAGCTGCTTTTTTGGCTGGGATTTCCTGCAGGGGACTGCTGGAGCTGAGTGGCTTCACTGCTGCAACAACAGCAGGATGAATCTCTGTGGCCTTGCGTTTTTGGGCCAGTTTGGGAGATGAAACAACTTTAACCACAGATGGCTTCACATTTACTTTGGGTTTAGCTATAAGGAACAGAAAATATCTGAGTAACAGCTATACTAGCACCTTTTATATGAAGAATAACTTAATAAAATACCAAAATTTCTATTGTACTAGTAACAATAAATAAAACTCCAGACTCAGTTATCCACAGTTGATCCAGAACCTGAGAGGTAATACACACTCAATCCATTTCACTGGTTCTTGAATTGGTCACTATAATATTCTCCAGTATCTTTCTTCAAAATCAGAGGAAAGATATACCACAGAAAGTTTTTGATGAAGCTATTGAAACAGCAACTTAAACAAACAACAATTAAGTGCTGTCTTTGGCAGCATACATACTAAATAGCAATTAAATTCTGAGAAAAAAACTCATCTAGTTTTATCTTTGTATATTAGTATCAAGTACTACTATGTATCTGTGATCAGGACATAAGATAAATGAAATCCAACCCAACTGTTGCAAGGGAGTTCCAGAAACTTGGTTCTGTAATTCTGATATCCTAAAGCAAGACACACTATAAAAAACACTCACCTTTACCCCTTTTTTCCAAAGACTGTGTTGCACATTTCACATTCAGTATTGAGTCCCCAATCCCTGAGGGTTCCACCTCTATCTTCTGGCATGACTTTGTAGGAAGCCGCTTGCTTAGGTGTAATGTGACACCTGACACATCAGTGAGCAGCGGCTTCTTCTCCACCACATGGGTATTGCAAGAGGCTCCATCTCCCCACAGGGGAGTCAAGACTGACTTTTCCTTCTGTGAGGCTCCCTTCTCCTGCTGTTTCTGAGTATGATTATCCCTCATAGTCTCACATCTCTTGATTGGAGATGTTGTGGTATCAACTCCTACAGTCTCATCGGAAGCCTTTTGGCAAGTACAAAATGACAAAATTAAAATTAGTACTTCTAAAAACCTATGATGATTTATAAAGTACCAGATGAACACTGAAGTTAAGCAGAGTGTTACACGATCCAGAACCTGAGAGAAAAGCTACTTGATATTACACAGAGAATAAATGCTAAAAATGAAAAAAATGCAATGTTAAAAATGGAGACCGACAGAACAACAGAAAATTCAGATTTTTTCAGGTTAGACAATCATGACCAGAAGTCAAATACTACAAGGCATAGTGACACATGCCTGTAATACTAGCACTAGGGAGGCTGAGGCAAGAGGACTACTTAAGAGTTCAAGGCCAGCCTGAATTAAAGAGTGAAACCCTGTCTCAGAAAAAAAAAGTCTTTTTTTTTTTTTTTTGGTACCAGGGATCGAACTCACAACCTCACGCTTGCCAGGAAGGCACTTAAGCCATTGAGCTAAATCCCTGGCCAAAAAATCTAACACTAATACTACTAATTACACAAAAACCTATGCACAGATATTCTTTTTATAAATGTGTAAAACAAAACCTTAATGTCCAGAAAGACTATTTTCACATAATAAAATATGCAGTCAGGAAAAGCAAACATCTTAGAATCATACAGTAAAGTTAAAACAGGCTGCAAAATGAGAACTCTTGTAAGTCCTCACTTACGCACTAAAACTTTAATTATGCATTAAAACATTACATACATTTTCACACATAGATACATAAACATCTAGCTTACGAAAACTATGGGGTTCCTTCATTTTGTTTTTGTTTTTCTAGACAGGGCCTTGCTCTTATATAACACGACCAGGTCTCAAACTTGTAATCCTGTCTCAGTCTCCAGAGTGCTGGGATCAACTGTGTGATCATGACTCCATTCACTTTTCTTTTCTTTTTTTTTTTTAATATTGTGACTTGCTGTGTTGCCCAGATGGGACCTTGAACTCCTGAATTTTCATAATGATCTTTCTTCAGCCTCCCAAGTAACTGGGACTATACACACGTGCAATCTGCATTGGCTTGTTCTTTTAAAAAAGAAAAGTTCAGCCAGGCATGGTGGCACATGTTTAGAATCTCAGCACTTGGGAGGCTGAGTCAAACTGCTGTGAGTTCAAGGCTAGCCTATTATATAGCCAGAGCCTGTTTCAAACAAAACAAAACAAAAAAAAAAAAAGAAGAAGAAGAAGAAAAAAAAAACAGAGTAGTTCACCAGGTTTTGTGTAATGCATAGCATGATTCAGAAGCAGGGGGGAAAAAACCCTCAGTTTAAAAAATATGGCAAATTTTGGGCCCGTGGCCAAAGCTGGGAGAACCAGCAGCCCCAGATCTCCGACCATGGAGGGACTCAAGGAGCAGCACAGAAAGGCAATTTGCCCGCTCTCTCGGTAAGCCGTCCATGCCTGAGCTGGGAGAACCAGCAGCTCCAGAGATCTGACCATTAAGGGTCTCAGGGTGCAGCACACAAAGGCAGTTTGCCCACCCTCTCAGGAGGGGCCTCTGGCCTGAGCTGGGAGGAGAATGAGCAGCCCCAGAGCTCCGACCATGGAGGGACTCAAGGCGCAGCACAGAAAGGCAATTTGCCTGCCCTATCGGTAAGCACCCCTGGCATGAGGCAGGAGAAGAATCACTCAGCAGCTTCCAGGAGCCTACTGGTGAGCAGGCTAAGAATTAACCCACCACCACCACCACCCCTCGTTAGCAAGTGAGCCAGAGATCTAGACATCTCTTGAGAGGCTGACCATATGCAATGTAGTAAATAGGGGGGATTTCCTTCTATCATCTCTTTGAAGGTAAATATTGTTATCACTGTTTTGCTTTGTTCTGATTAATGATACTGCTCTATTCAATGTTCTGTTTTGATAAGTTCTAGAATGTCCTGTATTTCCTTTGATTTGGCTATACCTGATTGAAAGAACAACTGTTGTGAAGATAACGGGCTATACTATTGTACCTATTACTGGTATGCCAGTAACCTGTTGAGGGTTTCTGTACCAATTTCACTGCACTCTCTCAGCTGGCTTTGTTCCGTCTTGTTCTGTTGTATTTTGCTAATAAAAAATTAAAATAAATAAAAAATAAAAAGTAAATAACAACAAAACAGATCAGTAAGGTATTGAGCAAGCTGAAACATGATATAACTAAACAGATAATGGACTTGAAAAGCAAAAGGAGGAAAAGAAAGCAGTCTAAAGTATATAACTGCATGTATGTTTAAGTGTGTAGGATTGATGACCATGTTGGTGGGTTTTTGTTGGATTGTTGAATGGAACTGTTTGCAGCCTCACTGTTTGAATGTCCACCTTGTATGCTTTAATTTTGTAACTTGAACAACTATATTTAGAAGACAATATGTAATTTGTCAACTAGTGATTTCTTACTGGTTTTTTCTTTTCCTTTGAAATTCTGTATTATTTTTTCCCTTTTTTTCTGTTTTGCTTTTTTTTCTCTTTAAATAAAATTTTTTAAAAATATGGAAAAATTTTAAAAAGCATTATAGGAGCTGGGAATTTAGCTCAGTGGCGCAGCACCTGACTGGCAAGTGCAAGATCGTGAGTTTGATTCCCAGTACCAAAAACAAAACAAAACAAAACAAAAAACCCACAGCTTTATAAAGTCAAAGGCAAACAATGACATACAGAGAACTACAGGAACTGTAAGGGACTTTAATTAATACATCAGTAACATGTTTAACAGATTATTTACTATCAACTAAAAGTAAAAGCTGCATTTGACCATATTTGACCATTCATCTTGGCTATTTTCCATGCACAAAGCTACATAACCTTTTTTTTTTTTTTTTTTTGAGACAGGGTTTCACTTTGTGGTTCAGGCTGGCCCTTAGTTCACTATATAGCAGACTGGCCTTGAACTCAGAGCAACCCTCCTGCCTCAGTCTCTTGAGTGTTGGGAGATTACAGGTGTGTGCAACCAAGCCCAGATACACATTTTAAACCAACTCACCTCACTGGCCTCTGTCCTAGTAGCACTGCTCTGAGAAGCCACTTCATTTCCTTCCTGAAGTTTTTTCTCTTCTTTCACACCTATATTAAAAGATATCACTAGTTATCACTAGATGGTAACTTATAACATAGAAAATTATAGTCTCAAAATATACATTGAAACATCAAAGGTCTACACAGTATTGCTTTAAACAAATAGCTTCTTTGAATCCAGTGATTGCAAAATCTAAGCAAAGTTCTCAAAGAACCATGAAGACTGCATGGCACACTATTTTTTGGGCTATTACTTGGAGAAGCAGGACACATACCTGTTCTTTTGGTGACTCGCAGCAGCCGCCTTGTCCCCAGGGTGGCCTCGGGGTGGGGCTGGGAACCTGTGCTGCTCTCAAAGCTCTGCTGTACCCTTAGTGCCTTCTCCAGTTTTATTTCCTCCAGTGTCTTAATGTGCACCTCCTGCATAGACTTGGTTCTACCTGCAGGCTCCTCTGATTGTCCTTTGCTGACAGTGACAGGTGGCAAAATCACCATTTTTTTAACTTCACTATCAGTCTTTAGCTTGATGCAAGTTGTATCCTTTTTGCTTTTCTGTCTCTCTGTCTCTTGTTGTCGATGTTTTTTTTCAGCCAGGACCTCAGAGAAGGTTTTGATTCGGACAGTGGAGGAGCTTTTTGTTCCCGATGTAGAATCATCAGGTTTTGAAGGTCCTTCTGTCTTGAGTTTAGTTTGCAATTCTCCACGTTTTTGACTAGCTCTTTCAAGAAGAATTTCTTCTAATGTCTTCACATGGATCTCACCAATTTTATTAACTCTCTCTGTTTTAGGGGAAAAAAAGTCATACTTGGAGTTTAATGACTTATGACCTCTCTACCATTGGATAAATACAGTATAATACATAGGTTATCAATTTAGGCAAATAAAATGATCAAAAGTATCACATTAGTTTCACTCTCAATTTTAGATTACTGTGTATTTCAAGCAGGTAGTAGCCCTGCACAAAAACTCTGAAGAAGCAAAAACTGTTGAGCTGTATTTCTATTCACAATGTTAGTCTTATGAATTGGTGAACTCTGTCATCATAAACCTTACCAAACAAAATAGTCGTATCTCAGTACTTGTCAGTATTTTGTTCTGCAACTTGTGATATGTGCCAAAATTGATATATTCTAAATGGATCTTTGCTATAACAAATAATGTAATTAGGAATGATTCATGGATGTTCCCCAGAACTTTCACATTATACTGGTTAATGCCTAACTTCTTCTGGGTCAAGATAAGCCTTTCAGACTTAAGGGTATTATTCTGAATCTTCTAATGACCATGATCACCATTTAAAACATACAAAAGTACAAGATGGTGCTGGGCACAGTGGCGCACACCTGCAATCCCAGCACTTTCAGGAGATGAGGCAGGAGAATAGTTTGAGGCCAGCCTAGACTAGACTACACATAATGAGTTCAAGGCCAGTTTGAAATACATAATGAGATCCTGACTTTAATCTCAAAAAGCAAAAACAACAGTAAAAAGTACAAGTAAATAAGGCAACAGCAAGACTTTGTTTCAGAAAAAGGAAAAAGGTAGAGACAGGGAAATGGGAAATGTAGCTCAGCTACAGAATGCCACTACGTCCTATCCCCAGCACCAAAAATTAATCGTAGTAATTCGGAGATTTACACTTAAATAAGGTAATTAGTGAATAATGACTTTTTATGAGATTAAAAAATACAACATGTTCTGTCACTTTCTGAATCTAATGAATCTACTATCTCCTCTATTTGGAATATTCACTACTGTCTCATTTTTCTTGCTGCCTGGATGGTTTTAATTGAGTTCAGTTTAGACTCTGCCATCATCTAATCTAGTTTCTTTGATCATACAGTATTCTAACTGCCTGCACTTCCAAACACATACTTCATGAAAACCATGACTATATTTGGTTCTCTGCCAACATATTAGTACAGTATTTGTTACAAAAGGGTTACTGAAATATCTCCTTAGACTTAAAAAAAATTTGTAAATTTGTCCATTTCAACATGAACTGTTCTCACAAGTACCACTCCAGGTGGGACATGAATGGTAACAAGGTTTCTTAGCAAAATTTCATTGAAATGATACAGAACACATTTAAAATAAAGTCCCTACTAATCCTGACAAAGTATGATAACCCTGCCAAAGCATAAATCTTAAAAAGAATTTCTCAAAGTTAAATGATGGCACATGTTTATAATTCCAGTACTCTGGGAGGATGAAACAGAAGGTGCACAAATTCTAGCCTAGCTTAGCTACACCCAAGTCTCAAATTTTTTTTTTTTTTAAAGTTCAGTGCAAAGGCCCTGGATTCAGCTCCAGTACCTCAAGAAGAGTTGGGGGAGAAAGCAGATGCCTGACTTTATACAGATATGGAAAAAGAATAGCAGGTCTGAGATTTGCTCTAACAAAATTACAAAGTCCAATATGGGTTAGTCAGTTTCAAAAATATCAGTGGGCTCTAGAATAACTGTTAGGATAGAAATTTAAGGACTAAAGATGTAGCTCAGAAGAATGTTTGCCTAACGTGCACAAGGCTCTGGGGACTGCTCCTCAGCACACGACACACACTTGTATACACATGCACATACACACGCGCGCATGCGCACACACACAAATACAAATTGAACAGCTGCCTATAGAACAGCTGAGCCAGTCATGCCCTCCTAAGAATAGCTCCCTAACAAAAAGAGCATTTGCCCAAGAAAAGCACATTATGAAGATAAAGTAATACATGGAAATTTTAGGCTTTGGCAAACCAAAACGTGTAGGGTGGCTTGGGGTGGGGGAGATTTATAAAAAGCAAAGCAAGAAAAGGGAAAAAAAAATTAGGTCCTCTCAGAATACAGTCCTATTACAGCAATCGTAACAGGCCCAGCCTTCCTTCCTACAGGCCACACAAGTGGCCTTTTGACACACCTTCTTTAGCCGGGCAGATGTAAATCAAGTGTCCCAGTCGGTAAAGTGACCTACTTCAGAAAAAGGCCTTTTGAACCACGGAGAAACCCTAGGCCAAATATTTCCAACTGTAGAAAAGCATTAAAAATAAAACATATATACAGATTTTAGCAATGGATTTGGGGGCTGGGGGTATGCTGAGTTGTGTAGTTTGCCTAGCACACACATGAGGGCCTGGGCCTGAGCCCTAGAACCAAACTTCACCTCACCTCACCTCACACTACACCACATACCACACCACACCAAAGCAAACCAACAAAAAAACCCAACCCCAACCAAAACAATAACAAATTTAATTAGATTCAAATTAGAAACTCCACAGTGGCCTGAAACTAGGCTTGAAAAAAGGACAAATCATGGAACAAAATAAGTTCCTGAAAAAAATAAACTTATTTGAAAGACTGACTAGAAAACTGGTCTAAAATCAGCTGTTTAAAACAGAATGGGCAAACTAGCCAAATTTGGCCACTGCCTAATTTTGTAAGTAAGTTTTGCCAGAACACTCATTTACACAGTGCCTGTAGCTGCTTTTACACTATAATGGCAGAGCTGAGTGGTTGGGGCAAAGACTAAACCACAAAGGTTCAAATATTTTCTGTTTCTTGTGGTGCTGGGGCTGAACCCAGGCCCTGTAGCAAGTACTCCACCACTGAGCCACACCACTCTAGTCCACAGCCTAAAATATTTATTACTTAGCCCTTTACAGAACATTTTGTGTCAATTTCTGATCTATACTAAACTAAAAACACAGTTCACAGAAGGTGAAGCTAAAAACAAAGGGACAGAAATTATGACAGCAAGGTCAAGACACATTTAAAGCACTATGTACCAAAGTTTCAACACTTACGTATACATAAGAAATGTATAAGAAGAAAACAGAAAAGTAGAGAGGAAAGACGAAAGAAATTAGAGGAATATTTTCTAGAACTAATGACAAATTCTTAGATTCAAAGGGTCCACTAATACTCCAGAATGAACCAAAGACATGTGACCTTAGTTAGATCCAATACTGTAAAGCTGCAGCACACCATGGGAAGTACAGAGAAAATCCTAAACATTTCTGGAGACTATCAAGGCTGTCTACAAAAGAATAAGAATATCCAGTCAGGTGTGATGGGGCACGCTTCTAACCCCAGCACTCTGGAGGCTGAGGAAGGACTACTGCTGCATGTTTGAGGCCAGCCTAGACTACAAGGTGAGTTCAAGGACAGCCCTAACAGCATAGTAAACCCTGTCTCAGACAACGATAACATCACCACAATATACTAGAACTTATAGAACACAATGAAAGAAGTCTTAAGAGGGAAATTTTTAGCAGTAAATATCCACATTAGGAAAACAGAGAAAGCACATATAAACAGAAATTAATGTACTGGAAACTAAAAAAACAATACAAAGACTCAATGAATTGAAGAGTTGGTTCTTTGAAAGATTAAAATTGACAAACTTATCTAACCTTATCAAAAAAGGAAAGAAAAGACTCAAACTCATGCAATTAGGAATGAAAAGGATGAAATCACAACAGACCTTGAAAAAATCCAGATCATCTATACCTACTTTGAAACTTGTCTAGAAAGATGGAAAATACAGAATACATGGACAGATTCCTAGATACATATAAATTATCAAATCTGAATCAAGAAGATATAAAAATCCTAAACTCAGTATCAATAATTGAAATCAAAGATGTAATTAAAAATCCATCAACAAAGAAAAGCCTAGGTCCTGACAGATTCACTGCTGAATTCTACAAGAAATTTAGAGAAGACCTAACATCACTACTTCCCAAACTCTAATACAACTGAAAGGGAAGCAGTACTTCCAAATTCATTTCTGGAAGCAAGCACTACCCTGATATTAAAACCAGAGAGCTAAGAAAGAGAATTACAGGCCTAATGAATGTAGACACAAAAATCCTTAAAAAGATACTGGCAAACAAAATGCAGCGAACTGTCAAGAAGATTATAGACACGATCAAGTGGGATTCAACCCAGGGATGTAGGGATGGATCAATATACATAAATCCATAATGTAATACACCATATTAATAGAGCTAAGGACAAAAATCATATGGTCATCTCAGTAGTTGCAGAAAAAGCTTCTGACAAAGTCCAGCACCCATTCATGATAAAAACCCTACAGAAAATTAGAATAGATGGTCTTTATCTCAATCTGATAAAAGCCATCTATGGCAAACCAACAGTTAACATCATTCTAAATGTAGAAAAACTGAAAACTATGTCTCTAAAATCAAGGATGTCCACTGTCTCCACTCTTATTCAACATAGTCTTGGAACTTTAGCTGGAGCAGTAAGATGAAAGAAGTAGGAATAAAGACAGAAAAGGAAGAAGTTGAACTATCACTATTTGCAGATGACATGGCACTTCAGATAGAAGACCCCAAAAATTCCACCAAAAAACTACTAGATTTAATCAGCAAATTCAATAGCATAGCTGAAGTCAACACTCAAAAATCAATAGCCTTCCTGGTCACCAACAACAAACTCACTGAGACAGAAATCAGAGAAACAACACCTTTCACAATAGCGTCCAAAAACATGAAATACCTAGGGATCAATCTAAAAAAGGATGCAAAAGACCTCTATATTGAAAATTACAGTACTCTGAAAAAAGCAGAATGAAGAGGGTATTAGGAAATGGAGAGAGATCCTGTGCTCTTGGGTAGGAAGAATGAATATAGTGAAAATGGCCATATTTCCAAAACTATTATACAGATTCAATGCAATCACAATCAAAATTCCAATAGCATATCTCACAGAACTAGAGAAAACAATCCTAAAATTCACTGCACCAGAAGAGACCTAGAATAGCAAAGGCAATCCTGGGCAACAAGGACAAGATAGGAACATCACAATCCCTGACTTAAAATTACACTATAAAACTACTGTGATAAAACCTGTGGTACTGGCAACCTGAAGATCAATGGAACAATTAGAAGATGCAGATACACTAAACCACTTTATCTTTGACAAAGGTGCTGAACACACTCATACTGGAAGATAGCCTCTTTAATAAATGGTGCTGAAAAAACTGGCTCTACACATGCTGAAGATTAAAATTGGACTCGTATCTTTCACCATGCACTAAGCTAAAATCGGAAGGGATCAAACATCTTAATATTAAAACAGAAACATTAAATCTGCTAGAAGAATAAGTAAAACTCTTGAAGACACTGGTGTAGGCAGACTTCATGAACAAAACCCTAACTGCACAAAACCAACACAAAGAATCAACAACTGAGATCTCACCCTATTGAAGAGCTTTTGCACAGCAAGAGAAACCACCAACAGAGTGGCTCATCTGTAGGATTACTGTTCAGAACCTGATCTTTTTAAAGTTCTGGGCAAATAACCCACAGCTTTGTGCATGCTAGGCACTGAGCTGTGTCACTGGCACATCAGAATATGTCTTTTTATGATGAGAACTATTTTAGAACGTAACTATAGTAATTTTTATCTAATGCTATTTTGTTGGATATCCCACTATTAACATAACGAACAATCATTTTGGTATCTTTATATACAATAAAGGAATTCAAACCAGTAAGTAATTAGCAAAGAAACATTGTGAAGGATAAAAGTATCAGAACGATTTTACAATTTCGAGTACCTGTTGTCTCCTCACTATTTGGCACAGCTGACATGCCTAATCGCTCCTTCAGAGACTTGGACACTTGAACTATAAAAAAGAAAAAAAAAATCTAAAACTTGAACAGAGACTATAGGTTAAAGACTTATTTCAGAGTTCTTAAAATTTTATTTATCTTTTTTGTTTTTTAATCTCAAGGTCTTATTCTCCTGGGAGGAGATTTACATGAATTACAAACTCCCCAGAGCACTGTGAGAAGTTAGGGGAGGGGGTGGGTGCACTTCAGATCTGAAAAGCAAAAACTACTCAATTAATAATTCAAGGAAATAACTGTTATTGCACAACATTCTAAAATTTTGTGGCATCAAAAGGTTTTCTTCCCCTAAATCTATGTGAAACATGTTCATTAGTTATGAGACTTTTTGGCATTATAGATATGGAAGGCAAAAGGGAATCTGCCAAAGAAAGGTAACTTCTATAATTAACTATGAGCATATAAGAAGTCCCCAGATGGGAACATCTACTGATCAATGGCTCTTGGATGAGAAGCACATGTACAAGGAAATTACTTACCCTCACGAAAAATTTAAGCACAAGAAAATGACTTATTCTTCAGTAATTAGTTTAACAATGTAATTATATTAAACCATATGAGGGAAACAAAACTGAACCCTTGACTTTTTTCATATCCATACATACACTATCCCCAACTCCCAAATCTCTCTAGATCAATTTGTAGAACACTAAATCTATGCCACTATCTCTCTTTTCCTGGATTAACAGCTTGCTAACCCCACTAACACTTTGTTTCCTTCTCTTTCTCTGAGCTGCAGGGCAGAGTAATGCTTGTGAATTGCAAATCTGAACCCTTGATGCCTATTTAGAACCTTTCCCTAAGATAAGCCCAAACTCTCCTAAAATGGTTTAAAAAATTATCTAATGAAGCCGGGCACAGAGGTGCACAACTGTAATCCCAGCACTTGGGAGACTGAGGCAGGAGGATTGTTGTGAGTTTGAGACCAGCTTGGGCTACAAAGTGAGCTCAAGGCCAGCCTGAACTTCATAGTGAGATTCTGTCTCAAAAAGACCCCCCACCAAAAAAACCCCTCTAATGATCCAGTTCCTCCTCCTCAATCACTATAGCCTTTTCACCCAATTCTATGGTTTAGCCACACTCAGTTTCTCAAGCACATCATATTTTCTCAGCTCTGGCACTCCACAGGGATTACTTCCTCTTAAGGTCCAAACTTCAACAATACAGCCTTTCCCTGACAGCTGACACTAAGTACCCTTCCTATATGTTCCCATCTTACTGTGCTTTTTCTCAGTCACACAACTCGTTACAGTACCTATAAGTATTCCTGCCATTATACTACAAGTTCCTAAAGGGTGTGATGCCATTTACTTTGTTCAGTGCTGTCTAACCCAGAATCTACCAAAGCACACAAATGTGTTTTGAATGAATAACAGACATCAAAAAATAACCTAATTAGTCTGAACAACAGAATGAGAAAACATACTTGCTAACAATCACAGAGACACATAATGTAATAGAAAATGGTACCTACCTTTCTTTGATGTTTTGTCAGTATTCGTTTCTGGAGCTTCAATTTTCTTCCCCAGCCTCTGTGCCAGACTCCGCTTTAATGGAGGATCATTGTCACCACCTACAAATGTGGGGAATTTGGTTTAAGATTTTAATCTTTAGCAAGGCCAAGAAATACCTAGAAGAAAGCAAGGCCAAGAAATACCAGAAGAAAGAAAGAAGCTAAGAAACAGAGAGCTGGATAGGGAGATGGGAGGGTAAGGGAAGTAAAATGCTCAAGATGTGGTAAGTATATGTAACAGTAGCCCAATGAATATGGTATGTATTGCAAACATAAACTAATACACAATTTTTAAAAAGAGAAACATAGGGCTGGGGATTTAGCTCCATGGCATAAGTGCCTGACTGGCAAGTGCTAGGTCATGAGTTCAATCCCCGGTACCAAAAAAAAAAAAAGAGAGAGAGAAATATAAGGAAAAACAGACAATGGAGAATAATTCTCTATGTTTTCTGCATTTCCATCATGTATTCGTGCACCAGTTTCCTTAGGAACTCAATGTTATAAAAATAGTAAAAGGGGCTGGGGATTTAGCTCAGCGGCATAAGTGCTTGCCTTGCAAGCGCGCAGTCGTGAGTTCGATCCCCAGTACCGATGATTAAAAAAAAAAAGTAATAAAAATATCCCAGAATGAGAATGTACAAATGAGTATCTACCAAATAAGACTACAAATGGAGGTTTAAATTCAGAATTAGGAATGTGAAAAATGTCTGCAAAAAATCTTAACTGGCTAAATGCTGCATTACAAACTTTTAAGTTTTCTTGTGACTCAAAAATCTGAAAGTCAGATAGTCTTTCTCTTCAATTCCAAGTAAGAAACCTAAGGTTTCGACAGCCAGGTAATCCAGCATTCAGGAGGCTGAGGCAGGTGGATTGCTACAAATTCAAGGTCAGTCTGGGATATACAGTGAGTTCAAGGCCAGTCTGAACTATACAGTGAGACCCTATCTCAAAGAACCAGGAAAAAAAAAAAAAGGCCAGCTGGGTATGATGGTACACATCTGTAATCCCAGCACTTGGGGGGCTGATGCAGAAGCCTTGCCAAGAATTCAAGGCCAGCCTAAACTATAGAGTGACATCCTAGCTTAAAAAAACAAAAACCAATACAAGGAACCTAAGGCTCTGAAAGATTATCTACCTTATCAAAGTTACTAACTAGCTACTGATAAGACTTAAGACCTGAAGCCAGTGTCCTGACTCCAGTTTATTAGTTATGATCCCAATTAATCAATCATAGTGCTGTAAATTTCTGTAATTTTGATAAAAGGTACCATAGTCACATGAAAAACATGAGGAAAATTTGTTAAGTACTTTCAGTCAAATATCCAGGGGACTGGCAAGCCAGTACTGATGGGATTTGATGCTATCATGCCAACACAGAAACAAGCAGAAAATAAAAGCTACACACAAAAAAGTTTATCTTACCTTCTGAAAGTTTTCGTTTCCCTAGTCTCTCAGTAAGACTCAGTCTAACCAAAGGTTCTTCTCCTGAAAGGGGAAAACCAGAATTTCTCTAGTATTAGCCAAGTTTTCTGTATTTAGCAGTTACTAATAATACAAAGTATGCTCTGCCACTAGCTTGAGTCCCCAGGAAGTGTCTTGAAAATCAGGTCTCAATCTTAAGAAAGATTATCACATTTAAAAGAAAAAGAAAACCTCAATAATTTAAACAAATGCACAGTCCAAACAAAAGCAATAGCATAGTATTAATTATTAACAGCAGCCAAGCAGAAGACAGATTATGTTCTTAACAACTGGTTATAAAGCCTAAGTTGTACTTTTCTTATACACTTTGCTAAGTTATATATAACTTCATCACCCAGCAGGGACAGCTCTTCCTACTGACTCTGTTGAACGGGATAAACATTTAAATGTATCTGTATACTAAAATTTATGTTATATTTCTTACTAGATTTTAGGAGGCTGAAGCAGGAGGATCATTGCAAGTTCAAGACCAGCCTGGGCTACAAAGTGAACTCAAGGCCAGCCTGAACTGCACAGCAAGACCCTGTCTCAAAAAAAGAAAAAAAAAAAAAAAAAAGAAAGAAAAGAAAAAGAAAAAACAAAAATATCAATATTTAAAATACTAGGGTCAACTCTAACTTTTCTCTCTTTCTTACCCACCCTGCCACATTACTGCAAGGCCTGCGAGCCCCCGAAGACTTTGTTAAAATTGTAAGACAGGGTCTCACTAATTTGTCTGAGTTGGGCTTGAACTTGTGATCTTCCTGGTCTTAGCTCCAGAATGCTGAGAGTACTGGTGAGCTACCTGGCCTCTTTACATCTTTATATTCAACCAACACACTACTACTCTTCCTGGAGAGTCATCAAAAGTTTAAAAAAAAAAAAACACCCAAGAATTTTGCATTTCTAATTATATAAAAGTAGAAGCCCTAGGATCTACCAATGACTTACCTTGTTTGTTTGACAGAGTTACTGTCCTCACTACAGTCCGAACATTTTCTTTTTCAGGACCGGGAATGGGCTGAGGTTGGAGCAGCAGACTGGAAACGCTTGAAGAACCTTCTGAGTAAGACAAGTCAAAAATGACAATTTGTGAAAAATACAGCTGTCACAAGGTAAGAAACTGATTCTATAGCCTGTTAAGTCCAATACAGATTGCTCAATCACTATAAGCCAATCAACCTTTCTGTATGTATCTGCCCAAAATGAAATGGTGTAATGGCTGGGGGAGTTTTGGGTACAGTGTGAAAACAAAACATAAAACAGAGCCAGGCAGAGTAATGCACAACGTAATCCCAGTCCCAAGACTCTGGAAGGCTGAGAGAGGAGGATCTTAAGTTTAAGCCCTGCCTGGCAATTTAGTGAGACCTTGCCTCAAAATAAAAATTAGGGGGTTGAGAATGTACCTTGGTGCAAAGGCCTGATGTTCAATTTCCTGTACTAAAAAAAAAAAAAAAAAAAAAAAAAAAGGCCAATGTTATTCTAGACTTAACCTTAGAAGTATATTTGCTACCAGGTGTGTCAATTCAAAATTTTCTGTCTAAATTTAATCATTTACAAAAATTTTAACTCCAAAATTTTAACGCAGCATTTGTGTCTCTCCAAATATACTTCACACCTTTTTAACTTTTAGAGTGAAAATATAAATCAGCCAGAGGTTGAGGCAAGCTCCAGAACAAAATCCTAGCAACTTTTTTTTTGGTTTTTTGAGACAGAGTCTTGCTATGTAGTTCAGGCTGGCTGTGAACTCACTTTGTAGCCCAGGATGGCCTTGAAATTGTGGATCCTCTTGCCTCAGTCTCCTGAGTGCTGGTATTTTAGGCATATGTCACCACACCCAGCTAATTCTAGCAACTTTTGAGAATAATTTATCTACCACAAAATGAAGTTTTTGCACTCCTATTATCACTCTTAATGGTATTTTTCATATTTCTCAAGACATAGTTCCTTTTAGGTTATTGTAAGTGCCTAATCATGAAAGGCTAATAAGGCCTGCAACACAGTGAAGTCTGTGTTTTACTTCAACCAAGACAAATCAAAATCTACTTGCTCATTTGCTTCCACAAGTGTCCTTATTCTTCACTTGTAACACACAACCATCCCTGCCAAAACCTGTGATGACTTACCACCTTGCTTCTTGGATTTTTCCTTCATTTTCTTTGATTTAATTTCCTCAAGAGTTTTTATTCCAAAATTTAAACTTTCACCTGAGAAACCCAAATAGAAACCATGAGAAACTAGACTTTTTTTCACCTTTGTTTTTTATCTGTTCACAGCAGACATTCAAGTATTTTTCAATGAATGATTAAGAAAATGCACATATAAGTATATGGGTGTCACAGGGAGAGGGAAGAAGGACAGTGACTCTGAACTATACTTCAAAGGTAGTTAAAATAGTGTGGACATACTCAGTGGTGTTTTAAGATTTATTTGCGGTTGGGGATTTAGCTCCTGTCACAAAGGAGGTTGTGAGTTCAATACTCAGTACCAAAAAAAAAACTAACAGTAATACAATCTCTTCTTACCTTGCTTTAAACTGACTCCGGGTTTCCGTGCAGGAGCCACTCGTAATCCATTATGGACTTCAGGAGTTGGTTGCAGAGTGGGTGTTTTGGTTTCATCGCCCTCCTCAGAAAACTGGTCTGTGTATCAACATTTAAGACAGAGCTTTAATATTGATTCCGCCCAATTCACTACATAACCCTGTTTTCTTGTGTTAAACAAAAAACTAGCTAGGTGTGAGGTCACAAACCTGTACTCCCAGCTATTTGGGAGGCAAAGGCAGGAGTATTACAAGTTTGAGGGAAGCCTGGGTATCTTAGCAAGATTCTGTCTCAAAATAGAACTGAGGGGGTTGAGAACCTGAGTAGCATGCAAGAGGTCCTGGATTCCAGCCTCAGTACAGAGACAGAAAGCAAAGCAAAGCAAAGCTGAAACTTACCATCATCATCTTCATCATCATCCGCGGCATTGATTACAACTGGTGGATGTGTGGGACTAGGGACATTTTCAGAACTTTCTACTTTCATAACACTCCGTAGCTGAGGGGAGGGGTTCGACTGGACAGATAATTTATTCTGCTGAGCCGGGAGCTGACCAGCCTTTACTTCTTCTTCTTGTGACTCAAGCACAGTGGGCAATACAGCTAAACATACAAAAGTAGTCACAAATTAACAGAGGATGTACAATCCCAAGTCAACAAAAATCTCTCTTTATGGTGAGTTTGGTAATTTTCCCTATAAGCATTTATATCTTTTTACCTAATTTTCAGTTTTAAAACTCCCATGGAATTAAAAATGTGCTTTTAGCCAGTAACTCTTCTCTATATAGAAACACAGTGGCATCAAAACAGAATAAACAAAATGCTAGATGCATACTAGTTGTTTCCAAGTTCTACACACTTAATTTTAAAATTGAGACTGTAGGATTTTTTCAATCAGCAAAGAAATAGCCTTTAAGAGAGAGGAAAAAAGTCAGGTGTGGTGGTGTGCACCTATGAGCTCAGCTTCTTGAGAGGCTAAGCAGAGGGATCACAAGTTTGAGGCCTGTCAGGGCAACTCAGTGAAATCTTCTAAGTGGAGCATGCTGGATGTAGTGGCACACAGCTGTAATTCTAGCACTTTGGAGGCTGAGGCAGGAGGATTGTTGTGAGTTCAAGGCCAGCCTGGCTTACATAGTGAGTTCAAGACCAGCCTAAACTACATAGCAAGATCTTGTCTCAAAAAGCCAAAAAATGAAAAAGAAAGAAAAAAAAAAGCACTGTGGAAGCTGAGGCAGGACTGCTACAAGTTTGAGGCCAGTCTGACCTGCATAGTGAAACCTTGTCTCTAAGATTTTGTTACACAGTTCAGGATAGCCTTGACAGGGGGATAGGCAATCCTCCTGTATCAGCCTCCTATGAGCAGGATTACAGGTGTGTGCAACCACGCTCAACCCAGATAAGGCTTTTTAATGGCCAATAATGCCACTAAGAAAATTACATTAAAGAAGACTTTGGAAACAAATACCAGTTTTTATGTTATTTTAGGTGACATCCGAGAGGGTTAGCAAATATTTTCTATGCAGACCTAGGGAGTTTTTCGCATGTTAGGTCTTGTGTGCCATGTGGTCTCTGTCTCTTCTGCATGTTCCTCGGTAGTAGCAGAAAACTTGCCATAAGAAATAAGTGAATGAATGGTCAAGGCTTCATTCCAGTAAATCTTTATTTTATAGAATAGGCAGAGGACTAGATCTGCCAAACCATGGTCTACAGCAGTGATGGGGAACCTTTTGAAGCTTTCAAAGGATAAACAGCCCATTGCAGCACGCATGCCATAGGTTCACTACCACTGGCCTAGAAAATCATATTTCACTTGAAAACCTTATTGGTTTGATAAGAAAACTGCAAGTCTAATCTGGTATGCCAAGAAAAGTTTGGTTCTGTGAGTGACACAAATCATTTAACCTTAATAACGTTCAGCTTATCCACCTGCAAAACAGAAGTAAGACTGCTCAGTCAGTGGACTGAAGGAAGGCAATGTTTATGAAGTATTTTGTATAGTGTGCATAATTTACCTAACAGGAACTATTCTTTCAAAATTAAGAACAGAGCTCACTTTTACTTGGAGGTAGGAACAGGCCATCAACATAGCGTCCTCTGTTGTGATGGAAAGCACAGTTTAGTTTTTGACATCCCATTGGCTGATTTTCCCAGTAACATGGAATTTCACTGCGTTTTTTCTGTAAAAGAATAAAACACTGTTTTCAGTTAAAAAATGAAATAAGACCTGTATTGACTCAGTAACTTTTCCTGGATGAAGTTTACAACGAGTTCAAAATGGGACATGATTACTGGCAGTAAAAAGTGGGGCTGCTAAAAGGGACAGAAAGGAGCAGAGGGATAGTTTATCTGCTATTTTTTTCTCCTTGGCCTCATCCTAAAACCTTAAATATCTACATTTAATTTAGAGAAGCAAGATACAGGTTATGAATTCATTAGCCACGTATAGAAAGCATATGTCTATAATCCCAGTACTTGGGAGACTGAGGCAGAAGGATTCTTGCGAGTTCAAGGCCAGCCTAGACTACACAATAAATTCAAGACCAGTTTGCACTACACAGCAAGACCCTGTTCAAACAAAACAAATGAAAATTAAAAAAGGATTATGGAAGTAAAGATAACACCTCCATTATTCTATTTATTAGCTATGTGATCCTAAGCAATTTAATGCCTTCAGGCTCACCTTCCTTAACAATACCTGTTTAATCTCAGCTACTTAGGAGCCTAAGGCAGAAGTCTGCAAATTTGATACCAGCCTGAGAAACATCTGCAATGAGACCCTGTCTCAAAACTTCAAAAAACAGGGAGGGCTAGAGATGTAGCTCAATGGTAGAACAGTTGTTTAGCGTGTGTAAGTCCCCAAACATTCTCAGTATGGGGATGGACTCTCTAATTTCTAACTCACTGCAATCCTCTTGCTGCAGCCTCCAAAGTGCTAGAATTACAGGAGTGAATCATCATGCCCAGCTGTCTGGAAGCAATCTGCAAATATCAAGTGTTTTCTGTAACAATATCTTCTATCTACAAGCCATGTGATACTTATTTGGTCTATTTAATACATTTTTTGGATTTTGTAAGTTTATCCCTTTCACCCTTTTTTGCGACATGGTCTCTTATGCCGACCTGTCTTGCCTTGAACTCTCAATCCTCCTGCCTCAGACTCCATGAGTGCTATGATTTCAAATATCAACCAAACTGGACATGGTGGCACATGCCTACAATCCTAGAACTGGAGCCAGGACTGCCAGGAGTTGAGAGGCCAGCCTGGGCTACCTACTGGGTTCAAGCCCAGTCTGAACTACATGAGATCCTGTCTCAAAAAACAAAGCAAACAACAATAAAAATATATACCTGCATGTCACTATGCACAGCTTGATTATGTTTCTAACTAAAAAATAATTTATGAATAATGAAGATGACTTGGAAAACAGAAATAAATGATGATTACAGTATTACTTCAAAACAATCATTTATTTTGGCACAGAAGCCTCCCACACACGTATACTTTTTTTTGGCAGAACTAGGATTGAACACAGAGCCTTCACACCAAGCTGCGTCCGTAGCCCTTTTTTAATTTCAAATAGGCTCTCGCTGAGTCATTAAGTTTCCCAGGCTGAGCTTGAACTTGCAGTCCTCTTGCCTCAGCTTCCCAGAATTCTGGGATTACAGGTGTGTAATCACTATGCCTGGGGTCTTTCTGGTTTTTAAACTCATAAATGCATGCACACATTTAAAAGTACCCATATAATTCGGCACATTTATTTAGAAGATATCCTCTGTTGTGACATTTCTCTTATATGATTATTTGGATTGTTATGGTAATACAGTATACCCTCCAAAGATACACAATTGATTCTCATTAATTATCATGGTAGCTATGTACTCTATCGTTACTGGAAACACTAAATTAGTGAATATTGAACTACTGCTCCCTAAGAGAAAAACAGGGTTAAACTTCTGTGACCTCTGTTCACATTTGCACTGACTAATCAATAGTTGTTTCAGGTGTTTACTTAAAGTTACCTTATTTATACTGCTTATTTGTTAACATGAAATTTCATGACCAACAGCATTTAACTCATACCTGAACAAAACCTAGCATTCATACTTTTTCTGAAAACACATACCAAATTTTTTTTATTTACAAAAAATGTACTGCACTTGAGCATATGTTTTGGGACCATTTTAAATAGCAGAAAGCCAGGTGCAGTGGTGCACACCTGTAATCACAGCACTCAGGAGGCTGAGGCAGGAGGACTGCTGTAAGTTTAAGACCAGCCTGGGCTAGAAAGTGAGCCCAAGGATAGCCTAAAATGCAAAGCAAGACTCTGTCTCAAAAAGACAAAATAAACAAACAGCAGAACGACCAACAAAAAACACAAAACAAGAAAACACCATGGTACCAAACAGCCTATGAAAAGAATATTTGACTATCAGTATGAGAGTTGAAACAAGAAGGCAGAGCTGTCATCACCTGGACTGGAAATATGCATGTCTGGTGAGCCTAATTTTTTGTACTCTGATCATGTCCTTCAAATGACAACCTTCTCAAGTAATGATTTGGGAGTTACAAATTAAGTACTGCATTAGCAAATAGGCAAAATGGCAAATACAGAACCCATACCATAGATAATGCAAATAAACTACAAAAAAGAGGTCCTGTTCATCCCTTTCCTATTGTCACTAATAAGGTTCTCCTTTATATTTCCAAATTTAAAAAATACACATGCAAACAAAAAACAAACATAAATTATTTTCTCTCCTAATTTACATACTTTGTCTCACACTTAAATTTGCTACTTGACAATATATCCTGATCTTTCCATATCAATAAATTAGTTTCCCCTTTAAAAATTATGTTGTTGTTGTTAGATGGGCCTGAGATAAGAGGATCATAAATTCCAGACCAACCTGGTTAAGCTTAGCAAGACGCAAAATGTCTGGGAGTGTCTTTGCAGTAGACAGTCTGAGAGTGGGGTATCTCAGTGGTAGAGCACTATATTAGCATGCCGTAGGGTGTAGGTTCAATCCTCATTATTGAAAAATTAAACACAAAGTTTTTCTGCTCAGCAAAAAAATATTTCCTGGTGGTACTGAAAACTTACATCAATCTCCATGTGCCGAAATCTGCACACCTGTCGAAAACAGCGTCCTTCTTGCCATAACGTGCAAACAGTTTCATTTCCTAGTGCAGCTTCACAGTGACGGAATGGGCAGCTGTCACCCTGTTAGAAAATAGAACATGGGGAAAAATGTGGCACTGAAATACTTTCTATGTAAACTGTTCATAATTTACTGGAATCTGAAACACAAATTAGTAAGACAAGAGACAAGATAACAAGAACAATCTGAGGGCAACAAATTTATAATTTCCTATCACCTATTTCTTGACAGTATTCTTTATCTGATCTGTCATATGGATGACCCAAACTGAGAGACGAGGCTGAAAAGAAAAGTAGGAATGTTAAGCTACTCCTTAAAAAACATCAAAACTTGTTTCGTATATCCTACTCTGTGTAACTCTAGGCTTCAGACAGAAAATCAGTAAAAAGGTAATACATAAGCATTTAAGTATAATTAATGTGTAACATAATTATGGTTCTTTGTATATTTTATCTGAAAACACTTGTGAAAACTGCCATATGTAAGATAGATAAAATTATTAAAGAACTGCTCAAAACTTATGTAAGTACTCTACCACTGAGCTAAACCCTTCAACCCTAAAACTTATGATTGCTTTTTTGAGACAGGGTCTTGCTTTGTAATGCAGGCTGGCCTCAAACTCACTAAGTGGCCAAGGCTGGACTTGAACTCACAGCAGTTCTGCTGCCTCAACTTCCTAAATGCTGGCTTACAGGCATGCCCCACCACACCCAAGTAAAAATTGCAATTTTAAACATACCATTAATGACACATAAAAAATTACTATAACAAGCAAATTTAGTCGTAACAACAGAATATAGCTAATATATCTAAATGGAACTGCAGAGAATCAAGCAGAAAAACAAGAAATGTTGACAAAGATAAAGTAGAAACACTAAAGAAGAACTTTATATTCTTTGCAGCAGACAGTCTGAGAACAGAGGTCAGATTTAACCAATATAGTTTTGAGAAGTGTAATATAACTCAGGCACTCATTTAATAAAAAGTATACAAAATTGTATTCAGTAAACTGAAAGTCAAAATGCTCTCAATTCCAGAGTACTCTGACTGGATTAATCACAGGTGAGAGAACATAACTGATGACTATGTGCCACGGGCCTTTTCTTTTGGTGTCAGTGGGACTTGAACCCAGGGTCTCTGCACTGAACACTCCCAGCCACTTTAAATTTTATAGTGTGAGACAAGCACTTTTTGAGTTGCCAAGTTGTACAGGCTGGGTTCAAGTTTGCAGGCTTGTGGTGGGTGCAGCACTACACCTAGCTTTTCATTTTTTGTAGAAAATGAGGAAATTATGTTACATATTAAACGGAGAGGGGCCAGGGATGGTGGTGCACACATGTAATCCCAAAACTCAGGAGGCAGGACTGGTGAGTTTTTCCTTTTTATTTGGTTCTTTGGCTTTTTTTTGTCTTTCTGAGACAGAGTATCTTCAGGACCCTGGGATTACAGACATGTGCCACCATGCCCTGCACTGGTGCAAGTTCAAGATCAGCCTGGGCTGCATAGTAAGTTCAGAACAAGTCCGAACTATGTAGCAAGACCCTATCTCAAAAAAACCAAAAGAAAAAAAGAACAATGAATTCTAAATACATTGTTATTTACAAAACAAAAACAAACAAACAAAAAACCTGACAGCAAGTAATAAGCAGTTAAACAAAATAAAACATAAAAATAATTACAAACGTAAAGAAAGCCCTGCCAGTTTTATTAAAGAAACTATAGAAAGAGAGAGAGAAAAGAACGGATTTGGAGACACAGATTCTTACTTTGGTACATGTAGAATAGAAAAAAAAATAGCAGTCTTCTCCTTGATTAGACATGCTGAGTGAGTTTGTGGATAGGCGGCCTTCTGAAATAAGCCACTGCTTCCTCAAGGTGAGGACCAGTTCCAAGTCCTCTTGAAATGGGCTTAATCTTCCAATCTTCCAAATGACAAGTCAAGCACAGAAATCGTCTTTAAAATGTAATCCTAAAATGAGGAGAGGATACATTTACAGTATTTCAGGTAAATTCTTCCAACTTCCAATCATGTTAATAAGATCACACTGTCAAAACTCTCTTTAGTTCTCTTGCCCATACACACCCTCATAAACACTGATTGTATACTCCCATCTACAACATAAATTTTTTGTTAAAGACAGCTATAGCCCTCCCCCTTTTTGGTATTCTCTTCGGTGTTTGATAAACTGTTTCAGCATACAATTTAAATAAGCACTGTTAAATAAACACATGATTTACATTTTAGATTAATAGGACATGGATAATTTTACACAAAGTACTTGGTAAATCTACATTTATGACAAGCTAGGTCTTTTTACCTGAAAGAAAAAGATCAAATATCTTCATAAACATTTGTGTTATTTCTGCCTACTATATAACTGTAACTAGGCAGAAAAATCTTATTTGGCTAGAATAACTTGTAAAACTATCTTTGAAAACATCTGTAGAGCTACCATAGATATTAAAGGTGGCTACAAAATAAAAGAAAATCTTCAGGGCAATTCCCATAAGACAGTGATTGAACAAAACAGTGTATTTTCTAGCTTCTGCCATACCCAGACCCCTCTATTACTCAAAAAAACCTCTACAAAAGCGCAATACATAGTAAGAGCACGTAAGAGACTGTGGAAAGGGTTTCTACAAGCTCATACACCAGTAGGCCAGGCTTCATAAATACTGACTTACCACTTGATATCGAACTAAAGGCCAGACTTCATAAACACTGACCTACCACTTGATATTGAACTAATTTCAAGCAAATCTATCTCCCACTGCTAAGTCCTTTCAAGTTAACAACCTAGGTTAGAAGAGTCTGCAACTAACCAATGAATCAAAATTAACCAAGTATCAAAACCTTGAAATTTATGTATCTGTTGATCCAGTGAGTCCAGTTCCTACATGTCCTGAAGAAAAAATATTCAACAAATATATGAGATAATGATGCATAAGAACACTCACCACTGTCTTACTTCTAATAAGGAAATAACAACCAGAAACTTAAATGTCCAAAAACTGAGACTGTTTTAAAAAAAAGTTGTGATATACCTATATGACAGTACTTAGCCATATAGAGTTTGGTAGCCAAAAGTGAATGCTGCTATAAAAACACAAAACCAAAACTATAAAACGGAAAGTATGAAACAACAAAAAAAGTAAGGACATAGCTTTAGAATAGGGCATGAGGGGAGGCTGGAAGAATGCAAAGTGCTTGACAGAAAGACCCTTCAAGATACTGCTGCTAGACATATTAGAGTTTAAGGTGCTTCTGGGACAATCTGTCAAAAATGTCACTGGAATCTTGAGAAAAGATTACTCTTGTTATGAATTCACAGGGAACTTAGTGGTGCTTTAACTGTTGGGTGGAAGAGAGAACTTGTAAGTAAAGAACATGAATATTTACCTGAGAGATTTCTAAGCAAAAGGTGCAAGAACAGCCTAGTTTTTCTTTGCTGCTTAAAGTAATATGTTAAAAGGAAAGATTACAGGCATTTGTTACAACATAGGCTAAAAGGATAGTTAAAAACTGCCTCAGGAGGGTGTGCTGGCACACACAATTCCAAGAGCTGAGACAGGAAGACTGGGCAATTTAGTGAGACCTTGTCTAAAAATAAAAAGCTCAGTAAAAAAAAAGCTGTTGATGTAGCTCAGTGCAAAAGTCCTGGGTATAGTACTGCAAAACAAGTATTTTTTAAAAATATGGAGTCAAATTTTTATAGATATTTAAATAACTATAATGAAATGGAGTCAAATTTTTATAGGATATTTATAATGAGACATATACAAGAAGAAAAATATTAGGCTGAGCAGAGTTGATAAAGTTTTTGTTTTTACAAGGGAGAAAAAGGGCTTATAGGGTCAAACTCACTCCTGAAACTAAACCTCAAAAAAATATAATTAAACTATTACTACTAACTAGTTTTAGTAAAACAGCAAACTAATCAAACAATAAAATGACACCTATGATATGGCAATAAAATAGTATAAAGTAAAAAGGATCAAGACGCATATGTACCAATTCTCTATGATGAATATATTATGTATAGCAAACATAAACTTTTAAAAAAGCATGAATTAGAATTTTGGGGCAATTACATACAAATTAACTCTGCAAAGCTCCCTCAAAGTTAAGCCGCATATGGAGACACTGAATCCTAAATAAGGAATCTCGTTAGAATGTTTTAGCAGAAAAAGATCTTTGTACATCTGTTTTAATTATAGGCTTCTGTAATTTTCACTAGAAAACAAAAATAGAAAATAGCTGCCAGGTGCAGTGATGCACATCTATAATCCCAGCTACTTAGGAAATAGAGGCAGAAAAATCCCATGTTGAAGGCCAGCCTGGGCAACCAATCAAGATTGTCTAAAAATCAAAGAAAAATGGCTAGGGATGTAGCTCAGTGGTAGATCACTTCCTAGTATCACAAAGCCCTGACTCCAACTCTCCGTTTCATCAAAAACAACCAACCAACCAACCAACCAAAAAATTAAATTTGAGGTAGCCAATAATAATAATGTAAGCAAAAATTCAAAATCAAAATGCATATTGATAAATTTCTTAAGTTTTCAAAGGAAAAAACAAAAAGTATTTTGGACACCAAGAAAAACTTGGCTATCTTTCAAAAGTAAATAACTGTTTCAAAGTAGGTAATCAAAATGAATAACTACCCTCTCTCAAACTACCCAAGTAAATATAGAAACAAGGACAAATCTTTTAACATTGTATGCTTTCAACAAATTTCCAAGGATATAGCGCAATGATATGAATGAATACATTACTATGAAAATAAGTGGAAAGAAAAGAAACCTTGAACTGTAAGAAAATCCAAATTTCTAACCTCTTCTCTTAATAAAGGATTTAACAAGAGGAACAAACACCAGAATAAAATCAATGAAAAACACAACTGGATTATAAGAGAAAAATGGGAGGAAACTCCCAGTACACAAACCAAAAAAATACAAAAAGATGTTAAAATGAGAGAAAATGTATATAACATGGAAATAATACCCAGAAATAAAATTTCTAGTCAATAGAAATTCTGAAAAGGGATGAAATGAAGATAAGAAAAATAATACCAAACCATTTCTCTACACTGAATGAATTTGAGTCTTTAAAAAGGCTCATCAAATGCCAGACAGAACTTATATGACTATCCCTAGTACACACAGATACAGTAAAATTTCTGAATTTCAATGTAAAGACACAATCATATGAACTTAAAGGAAAAAGCAGACTAATAAAGGAAAGACTTAGCATCATTATACTTCTCATATGAAACTTTAAATACCAAAAGACAAAATTTAAAGGAGATTATGACCTTAGATTTAGCCTTTCAAGCTGTATTTTCAACAGCTCAGGACCTGAAAGATTTTAGACTTGAAATCCCAAACAACGCATTAGCTAATTAAACAAGATATATATTAAAAGTAATATTATATGATCATACATGTTTATTTCAGGACTAAGAATGGTTTTAATGTTAAGAAATTCATTACATTAATAAAGCTTATTAAAAAATCATGTTATCTAAGCAAGATTTCAAAAAAAAAATCAAAGAAAAAAGCGGTTAAAAATAGTACTTAAAAAAAAAGTATAATGCCCAAGAATAAAAGAGCAAGTTAAAATGCAACATCCACTCTTGATTTTTAAAAAAAAGCCAGGAGAAATATTGCACATCTATAATTCCAGTTACTCAGAAGGATTGCTAGTTCAGGAAAAGCACAAGTTTCTTTCTTTCCTTCTTTTTTTAAAGCATAAGTTTACAAGGCTAGTCTGGATGCCTTACCAAGATATTAAAAAAAAAAAAAAAAAAGATGAAAGGAGTGCGTGGGGTGGAAATGAAGCTCAGTTAGAACAGTTGCCTAGCACACACTAAGACCCTGGTTCAACTCCCAGCACCACCAAAAGTAAAGAAGAAAAACTCAGTAAATCTAAAGAACTTCCTAAGCAACAGAAACTCTTTAAGTACTGAAGCACGGTACAACACTACAGGTCACCTCACTCAGAACAAATGAAGGACTCTCTCAGTTTGAATTCTCCTCTAAACAGTCCCACACTCTAGTATATACAGTAACCAAAAAAAAAAAAAAAAAGCATCAGCAAAAGAAAGGATGACACCAAAAAAATCTATCTGGAAATTATGTGTTGGCAAACCAGCAAATCTAATAGGCAAAAAAACCACTGAATTAAAATATAAGATACACAAAGTCAGTATTTTGCTCTATGCCAGAAAAATCATTCAGATAAGATATTATGGATCATAAGTATAACAATGTTTAAATGTAGTACTGGCAAATGCCTTGCAAGCACGTGGTCATGAGTTCAATCCCTGGTACCAATTAAAAATAAATAAATAAATAAATAAATAAATAAAATTAACAAAAATGCTCAGTTATTAAAAAAATTCTGCTTCATTTGTAAAAGTTCCAAGAGAATAAAAGCAGAGATTGCAAAGCAGTGCTAGCTCACTAATTAGAGCACATATACTAAGATTTTCAATTCATTAATTCTGCTATGCAACAAGGCAAGCCATACAATAAAAATGGTATATTCATAAACTCTGAATAAAAAAATTTTTTCTATGACAGCAAAATTAAAAACCATAATAATAAAACTGATAAAAACAAAAGATACATCAGCACGTGGCCTAAGATTAGCATCTTTATTTAAAAGGAACACATCAAAAGCTTTTGCAAATCAAGAAGACCTATTAATTGCTCAGTAAATTCTTATGATCTTTTTAAGGGAGCAGTATTAAAAAAAAATCTACAAATTTCAGAAGCAAAAACTCAAAATGTCAATCAGTGAGTGATTCATTTGATCCGGGCATAACCATATAATGAAACACAACACAGTCATTAAAAAGATTAGAAAAAGAGGTGTATAGACAAAGAACTATGTTGTGACAAACTATAAACCGCACTATTCTCCAAGGACATGGAATTATCAGAGGATTTCAGCTTGGTTGTTTTATTTTTACTTTGCGCATGGTTACCTAAAGAAAGAAATAAGGAAAAAACGATGTTTCCATCCAAAAACTAAAAACTAGTAAACTATTACAAGAATAAAATCTTGGACAATAGCCTTTTAGATTTTTTACCAGTACAGGAAAATTATGCCTTAAATTACAAAAAAAGTCTACTCCTTTAATGAGAAAAGGCCCCTTTGTGTACTTACATTAGCTGGTGGTTCTCAACAGGAACGTCTGTGTCTTCACTGAGTTCCAATCTATTACGCCTGTAGGTCGAACCAACACTCAATCCATGAATTAATAATAATGAGGCAGAAAGAATTTTCTTCCTCACATTGCCAAGGAAACCTCTCAGCCACAAATGAAACACAGGATGTGTTTTTAAAACATCTTTAAAACATCTCCCAACTACGGGAAGATTAAGTCCATTTGAATAACCTTTGTCAGACTGGAGACAGCTAGCATTAGTTATCTCCTCAAAAACAAAAACCAAGAAAGTTCATTTAAAGATGAACTTGAGATTCAGAGAATCATTAAAAAAAAAATCCATCTTCCATAGCCGAACAATTTAAAAAGAAAAACAAAAAACAAAAAACAAAATTCAATAAGATCCAATTTCTGGTCTTCAAGATTTCTTCACCTATTAAGAAAAAAACAGAAACCTTCCCCCATCTTTATTATGTGTTTAATAAAAGCATACTTGTATGCAAAAATATAAAGTGTTTTATGTATATAATATACATATACAGTAACTGGCTTATACACACGCACGCACACACACATACACACGTGTAGAAATAAAACATCTGGGTAAGTTTCCCCTTTTAAAATACACTATAAAAGTCTTTAAATTTGGGTTCATTACTAAAATAGTGAACTTAGTCTTATACCAGAGAACTATGAAGTTGATGTTACAATTTGCCCAGCCCACAAAATAGCATGAAGGGAAATCCCTTACACATGTAACAATGTGTACAATATGGATATATGTATAGCATCATCATTATCATGGAGTGTTCAACCAAAAAAGATAGAAATGTATAGTTACAGAGTAACTACAGAGTGGTGCAGCAAGCTGTAGAAGGCAGAGCAGCATTATAGCCATTCTGAACTGGTACTGTCAAAACAGAAAGCTTCAAAGGGGAGTTTTGTTTTTTAGTTTTTGTTTTTTCTTCTTTTATACCAACAGCATCACTAGCATAGCATTAACACTGGCCTTGCAAAGGCTTGCTTACACAGCCTACGTCCAAATTCTTTACTACTTATGGGACAGCTAAAGACTGTAATTATCCATGTACCCCAGTTAATAAAAGGGTAAACTTTTGGAACTGAAATTTCATCTCACAATGGTACATTTACCATTTAAGAATTTAAAAAAAGAAAAAAGAAAAAAAAATTTTCGATACACAGAAACAAGTTTTCTAAATTTTTGAAACCAGCCCAGTAATAAAGCAAGTTTGATTCTCACGTAATAAATACTACATAATTTCTAGGCTAAATCTTCCCAAATACTATCGAAGACAAAACTAAAATGAAAACTTAAAAAAAGTGGACACCTTTTACTCACACTTAATACTAGTCAATTTTCCAGGAATTTTTTGGGCAGGGAATATCCCCAAATCTAAAATGAAAAAAAGGAAAAATTGGGATCTTACATTAGTTATTCAATCTGAAACTTTAAATAGCTGTTTACTAAAAGTCGTCATTTTATGGCCGCCTATTCAAAGAAACATACTTTCAGAGTGGAAAGATACCTTAAAAATCATTGAGATCTACTCAATTTTTTCACCAATAACTCCTATCACATGAAAATACTGACTGCTTATTTTTAGTTAAGAATACAGTGGTCATAACTTCATAGTTCAGAATACAATACTATGGATCATTAAGTATTTTTTTTAATAAGAAAAATATTCTTTGGGAAATGCACACGGGGCTTGTAAAAGAATGCTCATATAGGATTTGTGATTCAATTCCCACTAAATCTTTTCCAATTGTACAAACTATGTATCATATTAACTATAACTTATGCAAAGCATCTTAAGTTGTTTCTTTATATCACAAAGGTTTAAAGGGCAAT
The DNA here is from genome assembly GCA_004027455.1 of Hydrochoerus hydrochaeris. Lineage (NCBI taxonomy): Eukaryota > Metazoa > Chordata > Mammalia > Rodentia > Hydrochaeridae > Hydrochoerus > Hydrochoerus hydrochaeris. The sequence goes on from PVLA01001053.1 coordinate 113,122, forward strand.
TCAAAGACTACAAGATTTTTCCTAATTGTTTTCTAATACTCCACTTTTATAAAGAACCAAACCTGATTATAAAAGCTAATTCTATCACACGTAGTAATTTGAATTATAAAGCTGACCAGTATGAGGAGACAAACAGAAATTTCCAAATGTAAAACAATTTTGTGGCTTTTCTTTTTGTGAAGTTGTAGACAAGTATCAGGGTTTTTAAAGAAACAGAAACATGAAAAGAGGGAAGGAATACCAGATTAGTCTTTTTCCTCAATTTGTAGGATTCAGAGTTACCAAAGTTCCCACATTGGGAGAAATTCTAGCATCAATTACTGGTTCAGTCTACCAGCCAAAAATGGCCTAAGGCCTTTCAATGCTGCACTATATTTTTTTTAACTAAAAATATCTTTTCTCAATTGATTTCAAAATTTTCAAGTGTACTGATTTACAATTGTGAACTTAAAAGTAAACCTTCATTTTATCAACAGTATACTGCCTCTGAGGAATTTTCAGTCCTTGTGTTTTCAGATTTTCCTAGTGTATGTGTGTGTGTGTTTGGTTTTTTCTGAGGGGGATACAAAGTACCGCTATATTGACCAAGCTAGTCTCAAACTTGTGGGCTCAAGCAATTCTCCTGTCTCAGCCTCCCAAACAGCTGGGACTATAGATAGGTATCACACAAACCCAGTCTTTTTAAAGAATTGATATGATTGATTACATATAATGACTACAGCAATAAGGATACAGTAACAGCAAAAAAGTTGCCCATTTTAAAGAGAGAATAGAAAAAGAAATTAAGATATTTCTTTTTCACTGCTTTGAACAACCTTATTTGCAGGATCCCAGCTCAGAACCAATGTAGAATAATCATAGTTAACATTTTTCAAGTTCATTTTCAGAAACATCAATTGTTCTATATTGTCAAAGTCCAGACTCGTAATTTGTTTTGGATGAAAGTGGCTATTTGTAGTAAAGATACATTCAGATTGCCAACTACACATGGGGCAACTTAGATATTGAAGGGCAACTTGGGTCAAAGCTGGCCAGATGCTCACCTTCCTCTGCCAGTAAACCAAAGGATCATTACCTCCTGAGAATTCTGAGTATTTCTCTTTGAAGTACTCATCCACTACTGCTATAGCAGAAGGAAACATGAAGCTTTTGCTTCCAATAGCAACACTGTGAGAAGCTGAGCTATCCATGGAACCTGAATTGGAGGTGCCTTCTTTTATAGATGAGGTAAATGATTCAGCTCCTACTGTAACTAAGGAACCAGAGGCTTCTGTAGCTGCAGTTTGGCAGGCCTCTGGTGAAGATTCCATATAATTGCAAACCTCTTCTACAAGGATCTGTTTATAAGTTTCTAAATCAGCACCTTGAGGAAAAAAGTCTTCCAAGCTGTTTTTAAAGCATGGATCTAACAAAGTAGCCAAGATACAGGGTTTAGATTTAAGCATGGCACTTAGTAGGGTATCAGTTTCAAGTTTCAGAGATAAACTGTCCACCAGATTGAGAGCTTGAGTAATACCTCTGACTTGAAAATCTTCTCTGAGTTTCTGAAGGGAAAGAAGTAGATGATGGATTAGGGGTAGCACCTGATTCAATCCTGTGGTCTTTACACTTACTTTCTGGGTGACCTCCTCAAATGGCTTAAGAATATCACAAACATATGTCATTAGAGTCCACTGAAGGGAGGTAAGTACAACGCCACTGGCTCTACCAAGGCTATGGTGAACTGAGTAGCAATGCTCCAAGAGCCACTGTAACATATAAAAGGTAGAAACCCAATGACCTGTTTCATCTTGTTTCAAATTCTTCCATGGAAGCTGGTGGTCATTTTGGAACTCTTGTAGTATCTGACGGGCCTTGACTGAGTGACTAAAATGATGACAGGTTTTCCTAGCAGCCACTAACATATTCTCAATGCTTTTGTGTTCACAGAAAAAGTCCTGAATGACGATATTTAAACAATGCAGGAAACATGGCACATGGGTAAAACCACCATCTTTGATTGCATGTACCACATTAGAAGAATTGTCAGAAACAATGAAACTAGGGATAAGAAAATTAGGAGAAAGCCATAGACCGATCTGGTCATTTAATTCTTGCAAAATGTTGGTTATCAAACAGTCTTTGGCCAAACCTGTAACACAAAGCACTGCCCACTTTCTAAAATCAGGGATCTTGCCATTACTGGGAGAAGATGCAGTTTCCAAAGATACCCAGTGTACAGTCACGATGAAATAGTCAGTAGATGGGTCATGGGTCCATATGTCAACAGTCAAGTGGATCTTTTGGCTTTGAACATTCTCTAAAGTTAAGAAAATTTTTTCTCTGACACAATCATATAATTGAGGTACAGCCTTAGTGAAAAAGTAAGTCTCTGATGGCAATCTATAGTCAGGAGCCACAATCTGCAGGAATCTCTGAAAGGCTGGGGTTGAGAAGTAGTTGTAAGGATGCATATCCTCTACAATCATTTGAATAATTGCCTGACTTATTTGATTAGAGGCTGAGTTTTCACAAATCCCTGTTTCTCTCTCTTGTGCATGCATCTGATTATCTTGCTCTACAGCAGGAACGGGACTTTCAGATCTCTTTTCAACCTCTAACACGGGAGATTCATCTGAATCAGAGTCACTAAGGTCCTCAGCTGTTAAATCTTGGCTGCCGGTAGACTTCTCTCCATGTAAAGTATCATTTAAGAGATCACTATTCTCAGTCTCAGTCTCATCTAATCCATTTCCAATGGCACCACTGTCTTTGTTGGCAACAGCCCAATGGATGGGATGTGTGGCCTGCAGGTGTCGTTGAAGCGTTGAAGTTCCTAAGTGGGAACCTGGCCGACCCCGGCTCACACTTCTTTTACATATATTACACACAGCTCTTGAGATGTGTTGAGGATCAGTGTAAAAAAAATTCCAAACTGCAGATGTCTTGGCTCTTGTTCCAGGTATTAAGGCATGCTTGACAATGTTACTTTTGATGAGAAATCTCCCTCTTTCTGCCCTTAGAGCATCAGACGCTGATTTATGGCGTTTCTTACCCATTCTATTATCATCCAAGGAATCAGTAGGAATATATTCAAAGCTTCCATTGCTTCCAGGAGAAGGGGGAGATAAAGATACATCCAAAGTAAAGTCCTCCTCCCCACTAGTAACTCCAAACTTGTTGGCCCTGGTCCAGTGAGGTGAATGCCTTGCCTGCAGATGTCTCTGAAGAGTAGATGTACCAAGATGGCTGCCTGGTTTACCCCTACTGACACTTTTTTCACAAAGATTACAAATGGCCCGCCATGTGTACTGGGGGTCAACATGAAAGAAGTGCCACACAATGGAGGTCTTGGCTCTGGTACTAGGTAGGTAGATCTGTTTTTCTATATTGCTGCCAAAAAGGTTTTCTTCATCTTGCTCAGGGGCACTGGGAGTTAACAAAGCAGGAGTATCTATAACAGGCCTCCCAGTTCCCAAATCCTTACTAAACTTTTTGGCAAGGATCAATTTTTTTCGGCGCCTTTTCCCCTTAATCCGCAAAGCCTTCTTTCTTTTCTTTTTAGCAGGCAATTTTGCCTCTTTATCTACTCCTGCCACCATCTTTCCCTCTACCACATCCTCTTCATCTGAATTAGAATTAATGGAAACGCATCCCAGAATTCCAGCACCACTAAAAGTACTGCATCTTCTGTCAGGAGAGAGTGAGGAAACTGGTACACTTAAAGTACATACACTCATTCTCCTTATGGCTCCAAAATTCGTACCAGAATCTTTTAATGGGTTTATTACTCAATCAGAAATACAGCTGTTACTTTCTATTTGTATTACCTTTTTTCCAATTTCTATGGAGAGTCAAATTCCCTTTGGACCAACAACTTGGAAGCCAGATTATTTTTGGAAGAGAAATGACAGCAGTGCAGAAGATTCCCAAACTCTTTGTTAGGGGGTTTTAAAATCCCTTCCAATTTTCTACATTCTAACTTCGAACAGTCCAGCATCCTCATGTTACTGAAAAAAGAACTGAGGCCCACTTCCCCACAGTCATAGAGTTGAGCTGGTTAGTAGCAGCTGAAGTCAGAGCTTTCAAACCTCAGATTCATGTTCTTTCTGCTTCATCAAGGATTGCATCTGCTTGAAATGCCTTCGGTTCTTAAAATATGTATTTTTATGATGCCTCGAGATAGCAACATCGGTTTTCTCTTACTTCTGAAATTATTTTCAGGAAATTTCATTTAAACAAAAACATAGTGCACCATTCAACATTCATCACTGATTTGGCAGTACAACCCAAAATTGTAGTCAATTCTGGAAAGCTAAATCAGACTCCACATACTGGTCATTATATTCTAGTTGAGCCCTTTCAACTTTTTTAAAAATGTAAGCGGTTGAAAAAATTTCTTTGGGAATAAAACTTTAAAACAAGGTAACATGCAACGTTTGCAATATACCGTTTCTATTAAAAGTTAACATTTTTATACTGAAGCTTTATGCCTGTAAATAACTCACAAGTTGACCTCTACATGAACAGCAAAAATTGAAGTAAGAACTTTAAACCACTTCCACTTCTTTTGCATTGATCCCTCCCCTCTCCTCCATATCTACACGTATTTACCCTACAAAGCATCGCTATTACTAGTTCCACAGCCTCCTTCTCAAGGTCCAGAACCAAGGCCTGGAAGATGTCAACAATATGGACCTTCCCCATAGGAATCCGCACCGATTATGGGAGTTTAGGGGGTGTTCTTCGTTACAGGTTCACCAATCCTACAAGGAGAACGGAAGTGTCCCTGTAGCTCTTGACTCTGAAGAGGGGGGCGAGGGTGGGATGGGGAATGGGCGTGGGACAGCAGATTAATGTCAGTGGCTTCCTATGTGCAGTTTGAGAAAACCTTTCATGTGGGAGGACCCTAGAGGGCAATAAACAGGTAAACTCGGCTCCTGGGACTCAGGTAACGAGGGTCCGGTAAACTAGACAAACTGCTGTCGCGCAGATGACATCTAGTGTCATCTGCCTCTCCCGGTGTAAGATCAGTTGGTTTGCCGGACCGCTCGAGCTCCCGGTTTCCCGAGCACCGGAAATGGGGGAGGGGAAGGCCGGTCGGGAAAGAGCAGGCACCTTGGGGGTTGGGCGCAGCGGGTGGGGGTGGGGTGGATGGGAAAAGTGAGCGGGAGTCAGGCTCCCAGCTCAACCCCGCCAGGGGCGCGGCCGGGAGGCGGGGGGCCGTTACTGCAGGGCTCAAAGACCCCCCACTCTGACTTTCCGGGCTAGGCCACCCGGGGGCGAGGGAAGGCCGCTGCCACTCCCCTCGCCCTTTCCCCCACCTCCCTGCCCCAAACCACCCGGCAATCAAAAAACGGGTCTAGTTACCAGAGAACAGAAACTTTACCGAACCGATGACACTATTTCCAACTCCCTCCTGCTGCCACGTCTTTCTTCTTTCTTAGCCGTTGCCGTCCGCCCTCCTCACAGCAGCAAAATATCTAAGACTGCCAGCGTCAAAGATGGCGCCCGGCTACAGGGTCGGTTCTAAAACCCGGCCAGTAATAGTGCCAGCACGACGCGGAAGATGGGAATTTTGGGAGATGTAGTTTTCTCTACGAGGCGATGCTTAAAATGGCTTCTCTGCGTCACAGGTCCACGTGGGCGGCGAGGCCTTTGGTGGTTGGTTCCCTTCCTCGGCGAGGATTGCCTTTTCTTTAAATTCTGTGGCTCTTAGCACTTCTTTGATAAAGTTTCATTTTTATTTTTAAATCAAACCAGATAGCAAGAAAACTGCCAAAACTGTCTACCAGGCAATAAGCGTTCAGTTTACCAAACATTTTTGTATAAATCATGTATAAATTTAATTTAGAAAAATTACCTTACAATTTAGAAAAAAATTGTATTTTTACCTTGCAATGCTGAAGGATTTTCACGTTTTTATTTATTCATTTTTTTAGTTTATTCATTTATTTTAGGTCTTTTTTTGGTTTTGTTTTTGAGACAGGGTCTTCTCGATTTGTACTTCAGATTAACCTTGAACTCTGCAGCCCAGGCTGGCCGTGAATTCTTAGAGATCCTTCCACCTCAGCCTCCCAAACAGCTGGAATGAAAGCAGAACTCCGGAGAGAAACCTTAACTTTCCCTCTGTAAAATCTTCGCAGCTCAAGCAAGCAATTCTTCCAGCAAACTCTTCCTCAGGAATGCGGAATTGGCTTCTCACCAGGTCCTATGCTTTTCTCACTGATAACAGAAACACTTAAGGCAGTTTTCTCTTTCCTTAGAGGGGCAATACTGAGTACTGACACTGATAAAACTAATAAATGGAGTTATAAACAAGCTTCACAGCATCCTAACATTCAGAGAAGCACAGGACAGGAAGGACGTGTGCAAAATCTTTCAAGACTAAGATAGGGTTACCTGCTGGGGTGACTGCCATTATTTTGTTTCTGTAGCTCTACTTGCTTGACGTCAGAGGGCACCTTTCTCCATGGGTCAGGGCCCAGACTAGTTTTAAGTACTTCTAGTGGCTGGGAATGTGCACCATTAACGTCCTCCTGAAAAATCCCTTCTGATCTCTTTGAGTTTCTTGGAAATTCCACAATAGGGTGTGCACCACCACACTGGACCCTTTCTCTGAAAATTTGGCTCAGTGATAATACTGCACCCATCAGAAAACATGGCCATACTTCCAAAACTGTTAGATTTAATGCCATCTGAAACGTATCAGTAGCATACCTCACGAACTATAGAAAACAGTCCTAAAATGTCTTTGGAATCAGAAGACACCTAGAATAGCCAAAGCAATTCTGGGCAACAAAGGCAAGGCAGGGGATGTCATAGTCCCCAACTGGAAGTTATACTACAAAACAATGTATCTTTTACTGTAATAAATTTTTAAAACATGGTGTGTTTCCATCCATCTTATTCATGGGATATGTATGGCACTGTATGACTTGTGGCTCTTCCTCGAAGTCAAAAGATAGATTTGTTTCGTGTTTCGTACCAGGAATCGAACTTAGGGCTTTGCTTTTGCCAAACAGGTGCTGTGCTGCTAAGTTAAATCCACAGGCCAAGGTAAGTATTTTAAATCAGTTCAGGATAGCGAGGCAGCCACCATACGGCAACTAAAGACACTCATGAAAGAGGACTCCCAGAACTGCCTCAGAAAGTGGAGGGAACAATGGGATAGGTCTTTTCAAACCAAGGGGGTGTATTTTGAGAAGTCTTAATGGCAGTGTTTCTTTTACTGTAATAAATCTAAATTTTTTAAAAAGTACATTATTTTTCTATCACATCTGTACATAATTACAAAATCAAAGAAAAAAATTTTATGAATAAACTGACATGCCACTATAATCTCTGTGTGTGCATGATACTGGGCAGGAGCACTGACCTATATTTCCAAATATATATATATATATATTTTTTTTTTTTTTTTTCTTTTATAGAGTCTCACTAAGTTGCTCAGGCTTACTTTGAATTTTTAATCCTACTGCCTCATCCTCTTGAGTAGCTGAAACTATAGGCATGTACCACCACATACGGGTATAATACCTTTTTCTGTATATGTGACTGTGTACTCTTTGAGCACTTCTTATGACAATAAGTTCTAGGGGTTTTTTTGTTTTGTTTTATTTTGTTGTACCTGGAATCAAAACTCAGGACCTCGCGCTTGCCAGACAGGCACTGTGCCACTGAGCTACATCCTTGACCTGACAATAAGTTTTAATATTGTCTATAAAGAGAGTAAAAAGATTAATCAATCTTTCCTCTGGCATCTTAAGAAAAAAAAAAAACTTCTATGATTTTTTGCGACAGGATCTTTCTGTGTAGTTTGGGCTGGCTTCAAACTCATGGCTGGCAATCTCAGTCTTCTGAATGCTGGGATTACAGGAATGCACCACCATACCTGGCTAATAAAAATAATTTTATCAGTAATACTTCTAACAAAGTTTCTTTCAAGGTTTGATGGCATAGCTCACAGAAGTGGAGTGCTTGCCTAACATATGGGAGGCCCTGAGTTCAATCCCCAGTACTGCAAAGAAAAAAACAAAGGTTTTTATCTATTTTTACAATGTGTTACCAATGTCATGCAAATTATAGGGTCATTGTCAAAGTGGGAAAATTTTTATCAAATTTCTTATGATTATGAGCTCTAAAATGTTTTAAATTATTCATATATTCTCCACCTGAAAAGAACCATCAATTTTACTAAGTATATGAGTTATCTATTGCTATTTACCAAACTACAAAATTGAGTGACATCAAACAACAAATATTTATTACCTCTCTGTTTCTGTCGGTCACGAATTCGGGAGGAATGTAGCTGAATGACGTCTGACTCAGAATCTGTCACGAGTTTGTGATCAGCCTTTTAGCTGGATGTGCAATCAGCTGGAGGCTAGATGGGGCTGGAAGATCCATTTTTAGGCCAACTCATGCAGCCATTAACAGGAGGCCTTGGCTTCTCACTGTGTAGGCCTCTCCAGGGCACTGCTCAGGAGATGGGCAGGGAGCTCCTCCAGAGCAAGAGATGAGAGAGAGAGAGTGTGTACAGGATGATGGCCCGGAGCTGGGGCTTAGGGAGGATGTGGCACTGCTCTTCTTATGCCATCGATCACAAGATCAACACTCTTGCAATGTGGGAGAGACAAACAAGGGTGACAAGAGGTGGTGGACACTGGGGTTTATCCTAGAGGCTTGCTACCAGCACTACCAAGTATTAGTCATAACTGAATCCTCCTCCTGAAATTTTACCTGTGTGAAGAATCATCCCCTTTGTCCCTTCTCTCTTTTGATACCATTGTGTTGTGGGACAGGTTCTGTCCAAGTTATGACTTCTTGATCTGCAATGTTGGGTCATAATGCAGAGTGGGTGGCAGAGGTAATTTTTGTTTTTGTTTTGTAACTGGAATTGAACTCAAGACCTTGCACTTTCCAGGCAGGCACAGTGCCACTAAGCTATATTCCCGGTTCTCTTTTTGAGACAGTTTCACTATGTAGTTCACTATGTATGGCCTTGAACTCACTTTGTAGCCCAGGCTGGCTTCAAACTTGCAGTGATTCTCCTGTCTCAGCCTTCTGAGTGCTGGGATTACAGACATACACCATCATGCCCCAAACAGAAGTATTCTTGAAAGCCCTGTCTACAACTCTGTGTCTTGCAATAACTTTAATGAAAGTGATTGTAAACCACATAAAAATAATCCAAAATATTTGCATCCCTACTCACATTCTGCTAACCACATCCCAGAATACCTGATGAGAAGACATTGGGAAGCACATCTGAGAAACATTTCCTTTGAACGATTCTACTTCCTTTTGCTAATTGTGTATTTGACAACCACATTGCTAAGACGTAGCCCAAAACCTTTGCAAATCAGGGCCTCAAAAGTCAAGCTTCACTGTTGGTGGTAGATCCTCCTCTCTTTGGGTAGTAGGGCACAAACCCTGATCTAACCCTAACCCTCACCCTGAAGCACTGGCCAATTTCATGGGAAATTGGGAAAAGCCGTCTCCCATGCTCCCCGCATTAGGGAGAGGGTAACCGCACTTCCCTAATCTTGTATCCCTCCCACTTCATCATTCTGCCTCTTTTTATTGTCCTTTGGTCCTGGATTATCAGACATAAGTGGGGAAATAGGAACCAACACCACCTTTCAGCAAGAGGATTTAGGAGCCACAATAACCTGATCACCATAATTGATAAATGTTCAGCCTCTTACTATAGCTGTAAGACCTTGGCTTATATTGAAATCAGCCTTCCTGGGATGGCCTTTTCCTCTTCACTGTTGTATTTATACCAGGAAAAATATAATTTGCATGTTTGTTTGCCTTTCTGATGTTTTTGTGATGTAGCACAGGCTGGCCTTGAACTCTCACTGATCCTCCTGCCTCAGCCTCCCAAGTGCTGGGATGACAGGCACATGCCACCATGCTCAGCTAGTTTTTTTTTTTTCTTAGTATTTAGTTTTTGAGTGTGATAACTATGGTTTTGTCAGATAATTGTTTAGTTAAGAAAAAGAACAGACTTGGTTGTTGTCATTTTGATCATCCGACTTATATTTAGATCACTGTGCCAGGCATAGTGGGGGGATGGGCATAATATGTGTTCCCTGCCCATATGAAATTTAGAGTTTCCCATGCCTGTCATCCTAGCACTCGGGAGGCTGAGACTGGAGGATTGCTGTGAGATTGAGAATGGCCTGGAGTACATAGCGATTCTAAGGCCAGCCTGAACTGCATAGAGAGACTCTGTCTCAAGAAGAAGAAAAGGAGGAGGAGGAAAAAACCTTAGAGTTTTTCCCAAGACAAGATAAATGTAAAGATAATAGGTACCAGGCAGAGTAACCAGGTAAGTGCCTGGCCGTGGTTTAGACCTGGAGTAACAAACTCAAGTCTTACAGGCACACAGGAGCCAGGCCGGCCTGAGAAAGCACTTGTCGCCGCTTCATTCCAGCCTGTTCTTGTCAGGAAGGTGGGGGAGCAGGTGCGGCGTTGGCGTGCTTTCTGATTTAAAAAAATAAAAATAAAAAAGCCAGAAAGTCAGATTTTTCGTGAAAATTTCTGACTGGTGACTAATTCAGTTGTAGCATGCGTACCGCGGAAGCAAGCACATTGCAGGCTAATTCAAATAGAACAAAATGAAATCACTTTATGGACTGCATTTGTTGCAAACAAGTTTGAAAATACGGGGTGGCTGTTGAAAAGCGTAACGTTTCAGGAATTACTTTCCGGAGAGAGTAAGACTTGAAATTTGACTTTAAATTAGGACAGAGGTTAGAGGTTAGAGGTCAGTAAAGAGGAGGAGAGAGATTTATGGGAGGAAGAACCCAGCGAAGGCGCCGTGAGAAATCTGGCTAGAGGCTCCGTAGGTGATTGGAGGGAGAGTGTTGGAATTAGCTGGAATTAGGTGGTGGAGGACCTGGAATGATGGGAAGATGCCTGGATTATATTTCACTGGCAGTGGGAGTTTCTTGAAGTCTTTGGAGCACAAACAAAAATGTAGAGGGTGCAACATTTGCAAAGCTGTATTTGAGCAAGATGGAGCTGGATGAGGTTAGACAGGAGTGGTGAAGAACAGAGTCAGTGAAAGCATCTAAGAGTAGTTTGGGCTCGTCTTTTATCCCTTCTGCCTCTTATTTTTAATGTGTCCCTCTCTAGTTATTTCCTATGGCTGAGTAACATACATGACTTTATCCATTAAAAGGGGTGGAAGGTCAGGTGTGGTGATGCAGGACTGAAATCCCAGCTACTCAGGAGGCTGAGGCAGGAGGATCACAAGTTTAAGGCAGCCTGGCAACTTAGAGAGACTCTGTATCAGAATTTAAAAAATGAAAATAAAAATAAAAATGACTGGGGATGTAACTCTATGCTCTTCCAGCTCAATCCTCAGTACTTCAAAAAAAAAAAGAAAAGAAAAAGAAGAAAAATGTGTGGTAGAGGATAATTGGGTTCAGTCCCTTACTTTGCTCTGACACACATTTTTTCTTACTAAATTCTGTGGCTTATTTTTGCCTCTCACATACTTTAAAATCTATTTCATCTGTATTTGTGTCCTTGTAACAAAGACTTGAGGCTGCTTCTTCATCTTCTTTTTTTCTTTTTCTTTTTTCAGTACAGGGGGTTATACCCAGGGCCTCACACCAAAGTACGTGCTTAGTTCTTTTTTATTTTTGAGACAGGTTGCTAAGTTACCCAGTCTGTGCTTGAACATGTGATCCTCCTGCCTCAGCCTCCCAGAGTGCTGGGAATACAATCGTGTACCACCATGCCAGTTTAGAGGCTTTTTTTTTTTTTTTTTTGCTAAAAATACAGAATCTTTACAAGGCCCTGCAAATTTCCCAAGGGTCACTTAAAACAGGATAAAATAACGGCATCTCTCTGTTCAGTTTGTATCTGTGTCCTGCTCTGAGTCAGCCGGGGTTCCAGGAACAGCAGATCTGACGGATAATATCACGAAGTCAGTCAGAGCTACCCTCCCAGCAGTGGCAACTTGCACCTCACAGTGGACAGGACCCTGCCTGACTGAGCCTGAAGTAATAACCTCAGTCTGACCTTGACTGCTTCATTGTCCATCCCCTGTGTCACCCTGGTCTATACAATCCGGAAGCTCATGTCGGTTCCCTGAAAACAGTGCTAAGGATGTGGTCTCATTGCCTCTCTAGTATAGCTCTGCTGATTAAAGTTCCTTTTGTGATTTTCACTACTATTTTCCCCTCTGTTTTTGGGACTGGTGGCTGGGCTTGATTTGTTGGGACCCCTGAGTTGGGCCTCTGGCCTAAGACTCCAGTAACCTCTTCTGGCATCTCTGGCATTACTCCGATAGGGTCATTCACCTTGAATAAATACTTTTCAATGTTTACTTTTCCCATTATTTTTAGTCAGCTTGTTTATTGATAGTCTGTGATGTACCACACACCAGAATAACGGCTCTACATATTACTCAGTGTAATCCTCATGATTCTGCTGTAAGGTAGTTACTGTTGTTAACCTCCTTTTATAAATGCTTGTGAAGTTCTAATGATTTGTTCAATATTTCATTACTGGAAAATGGCAAAGCAAGATTTCCAACCCAGGACTCCAAACATTGCTATCATTTGAACTCAACTATTTTTTCTCTCTCTTTCTCTCTTAAATTCTCCTTCCTTTTGTTGTTAAAGGACAGATTCCATTTTGGTTTCCTTCCACGCTCTCTGCTGGCCTGTTCTCTTGTTCCTTGGCAAGTTCTTTGCCTGCTCCTTGCTGAGTCACTGATGTTGCCCGAGATTCTCCCTTCTCCCCACGAGCTGTCTCATTCAGCCCCGTGGTTTCCCCTATGAATTAATGGCACATGGTGACTCAGATCTTATCTCTGACCCAGATCTCTGTTCAGCTACCTATAGAATTCTTCAGCTGGACACTGAAGAGGACTTGCAAGGTCAGCAGGCCGAAGCTGAAACCATCACCTTATTCCCCCATCTCATCCTTTCCCTAATGTCTCAGCCCTAATGAAGGACACCACCCTCCATCCCCACAGTTATGAGGCCAGAAAGCTGGGTGTTGTCAAAAACTCCTCCAAACAGTGATGCTATCCATTGACTCTACCCCCCAAATCTTTCTCGCAGCTGCTTTTTTTTTTCCTTCGTACTCAGTGCCCCTGTTCAGTTTAACCCCCTATCACTTTCTGCCTGTTTTCCAGATTACTGCCAGTCTTTTCATTGATTTTGTTTTTCCCTTTCTTTAATTGCTTTTTTTTTTTTTTTTGGTACTGGGGATTGAACTCACAACCTTGTGTTTGCCAGGCAGGCGTTTGTGTTGCTGAACTAAATCTCCAGCCAAATTACTCTTTTAATCTGCCACAGAATTTTTTTCTAAAATGCAAATATAAATACTTTCCCCCACACATTTACTTATGTGCAGAAACATTTTTAGAAGAATCTATTAACAGTAGTTAATGGAGGGATATAGATTTGGTTGTCAGAGGTAGAGATGGTACTTTTTGTTGCATACTATTTTATGCTGGTTCAAATTATATCTACATGTAACTTTTATTTATCTATTCATCCTCAAATCTTACCACTCCTCCCCACTCTATTCTTTGCTCTACCACTTTGAGTGACCTGCATTTCCCTCAATGTGTCCTACTTTTGCAAAGCCTCAGGCCTTTGCATGTGTAGTTTCTGCTGTTAGAACTTCTTTCTCTCTCCTCAGTTAACCTACTGGCTCTTTACCTGCAGGATGCAACAGCCTGTGCTTGCCAAATGGTTAAAGAATTGCCTAGGGGCTGGGGATTTAGCTCAGAGGCTTAAGTGCCTGCCTGGAAAGCACAAGGTCATGAGTTCGATCCCCAGTACCAAAAAAAAAAAAAAAAAAAAAAATTGCCTGGCTGCTCTGGCTGCTCATTTGCCTTTCCCTTTACCTACTGTGAGATCAGCAACAAGTGTCTTTTTTTGTCTCCAGTCAGATTTTATTGGTACATTTCAATTACACATAATGATCACATTCATCATAGAGAATGTGTACCTGTACATGATAGAACTTGATTCTTTTTCTTCCCCACTCCCCTAGTCTCCCGGTAACCCCTCCTCCCCTCCCCATTTATACAAACTTTAGCAACTATTGTCTTAGTTATCTTCGTAGCCCCAGTTCCTGAATGTGTGCAATGTTTTTGAGTGCATGGGGGTGAGGAATCAATGCTCAGCTTGAGTGTAGAGGGGAGCAGGTTTTGAGGAATTTCTTGGAAAGGAATTTGAGTGATTAAAAGCAGAACCACTGTTTCTTGTGCAGTGTAATGACATGACAAAATAGATTGGAAAAAGGATATGTCTAAGGGTGAGAAGTTAGTGTCAACAATAAAGCTTCAGCAGACTGGGTTTAAGGATATAGCTGATGTTTATTAGCAATTCATGAAGCAGGTAGCATCCTGTCTATGAAACGGAAAGATGCTCTGCTGAGCTGCTGAGCAAAGGTATGGGCTTTATAAACGAAAAAGGCTGAAAACAGCAGAGTCATTGAAAAGGAAACAGATTGGTCATTTCAAAGTTACTTTTCTTAGAAGGTAAAGGAGAAGGGATTTCCTTATCACGCCATCTCAGCTGGACTGGGCTGTCAACCTGACAATTGGTAGCTGTCTTTTTGAAAAGCAGCCCGTTTCTAAGTTCAACCTGATTATATAACACGCAGTATAAATGACTCTCAGTTCCAGTTTGGTATGGTTCATTGGGGCCTAGCACCTGTAGGAGCTTGGTCCAAAACAATGGCCTCTGGTAAATATCACTGGGCATCTGGTAGTCCTTGAGAGAAACTTGTGCATGAAGAAACCAGGGCTCAGATTAGGTCTCTGGCCCTGGAGTGGGTAGGAAAAGCTGTCAGAGAAGAAGGATGGGTTTCTGGGGCAGAAAAAGGCAATAACTATCATCTATTGAACAACTACATCATGAGTGTGCTACAGGTTTTTTATAGGACTAGCAGGAAATTTTGGCTGGATAGAACCTTGGGCTCCTGCTGAAGGAGTTGAAGAATGCTCCTTCCCCACTGCATCTATTTGCTTTTGGGGCTGGGTGGGCAGATTTTGGTGGAATCCCTTATATCTTTGTGAACCACAGATTTAAGCAGAAATTGATGCATCCCACAAGACAAGGAGCAGAAACTCTGATGCCATGAAAATTGAGGGCTATATAAACACATCTGATGAACTGGAAACTTTCAGCCAAAGTTTTATTTGGGACAAGACAATCATGTTCTCAAAAGGGACATTTCTCCAAGAGTAAATGATTCTAAGGCCATTTGAATGAGATTCAAGTTGAGGCCTAAAGGGGAATCTGTTTAACAGTATACCTGATACATCCTGAGCATGAAGGCAGAAAGAGGGAGGAGTCTGTGAGGATGAAATGAATGACTTGTGCCCCTTGGACGCCAGACAAGTGGTCTTTGCTGTGTGGGATGGTCTGACGAGGTTTACTGTAGATGGAGTGCGTTTCCTGTCATTTCTGGAGAAACATACAGAACCCCCCTTGAAGACCTTTAGGAAAATCAAACCAAACCAAACAAACAGTGACCTTTAGGTGTCAACTAGTTTTATTTCTCAGGACTTCAGGAATTTGAGCCAAAAACTTGACACTACTGTTGTAACAGGTTTTCAGCTCCCCTGAGCAGTGGATATGTGTTTCCATTATTAGCAGTGCTGGCAGGTGCTGGCGCCCAAGGCTGGGGAACAAGCCAGAAGGCATAAGTAACTTGGTTTGACAGTCGTTTCCAAAGGGCTGTTGGGGACTCAGTTTTGCAGGGTAAAGCTCAGGAGCCTGGAATAGCAAGCAGTAATAGGGAATATTTGTAGACTCACTGTTGCCATGGGGATTCTTAAGAGCAAGTGAAGAAGGTAACCCCCAGAAAACATCGTAACTTCTCATTGGTGCAACAAGTAGGGGCTCAGGAATACTTGGAAATTTATGAGAAGTGCAAATTCTCAGAGCCAACTCCAGATCTATTGAACTCGGTTTTTGTTTTGGTGGTGCTAGGGCTCATACCTGTGGCCAATCACATGCTAGGCAAGTGCTCTACCACTGAGCTACATCCCTAGACTTAGAAAACTGGAGTTCAACAATCCTTCCAGGAGATTCGAATAAATAATAAAATTTGACAACTACTGATAGAATGAAACTGCAAAAATGAAATCATTTGCACTCAAGCTATTGATATCTTTGGTATAAATGATCTATAATCTAGAATCATCAGTACAACCTATTTTACTGATGGAGAAATCAAAGTTGTCTTGTCATATATGCTGACAAATCCACAGAACATGTCTTTGCCCTTTCTTACTTAGTGTTTTAGTGTTGCTGGCCACGGATGACTGCTTGTCCTTGGAAACAGTCTCTTCCTGGCTTCTTTGATTCCAGCCTCCCATGGTCTTCCTCCTACAGTTTCAGGCATTCAGTCTCTTTTGCTGGCTGTTTGTTCCATCTTCCAATTATCAGAGCCCCAGACTGAGACCTCCATCTCCATATTCACTCTATTCTGATCCTAGGGGAACTCTCTTAATTCCATGGCTTTACATACTATTTACCCTGGCTAACTGCTCCCTTAAAACCCAACATTTTCATCTAAGTACCTATCTGACATCTCACTAATAGGATCTCAAGCTTAATGTGTCTAAAGCAGAGCTCTTCATCCTCAGCCCCACGCCTCTGTACCCGTCTCCCTCATCCCAGCAGTAATGGCTCACCAGCTACTTATCTATTTGCCTAGGCCCCCAACTCAGGAGTCATCCCTGATTCTCTAAAGCTTGTCAGTTCTCTTTAAAACACATCTCAGTTCCACCAAGTTCTCTCAAATTCACAGCTCTACTCTAGTCTAAGGCACTGTCAAATCTCTCCTGGATGGCTGTTAACCTCTCCTAACTGGTTTCCCTGCTTCCTTTACCTTTGCTCAGGGACCAGATCATATCACTCTCTTGGTTAAAACCATGAAGTGGCTTCCTGCTGCAGCTAGAATAAAACTGTAACCCAGGTATTTTCTGTGACTTGCAGAATACTGATTGATCTGGTCCCTGTCTCTGTTTTTCTTTCTCATAATTCTCTAATCATTGGCCATGCAGCAGCAGCAGAAGCATTGGTCAATTTGGCCTCCTTTCTGCTCCTCAAACACAATGAAACCCCTTCCTGCCTCTGAGCCTTTGTACTTGTGATTCCTTCTGGAATGTTCCTCCCTAGTGGTTAACCTATCAAAGTTCTTTCCAGCCTTCAGGCCTTATCTCATTCAGAGAGGCCCTTTCTTTTCCAATTATTCTATCTCATGAGTCTATTTATTTCCTTCATAGCACCAGAGCACTTATCACAATCTGTAATTATCCTACTTTTTGTTAATTATCTGCCTCCTCAATGAATCATATGCTCCACATAACAGTTATTTTCTGGCTCATTCATAGTTATGACACGACTGAAAAATGCAGTAATGTTTAAATCATTTTTAAAAACTTATTACAGTAAAAGACACATCACCATTAATCCCCCTCAGAATGCTGCCCTTACTTTGAGCGCACTTATCCTATCATTCTGTCATTCTTGCCACTTCCTGAAGCAGTTGTAGAAGTCTTCTTCTGTGTCACTAGTCATGCTGTGATGGTTGTGTTAATGCCCTGAATCAATTCAAAACATTTACCTTTTATGCTCCTCTTGACTTGTGAAAGAGCCAAAGGTTACATGGTACCAGATCCAGTGAAAAAGGTGGATGAGGACCCACTGTAATGTTTCTATGAGCTGCCTTTCCAGTGGAGGCCATGTGGTAGAACATTCATGATAGTTTTGGTCGCACCTCATGATCAGACATTCATTAAGGAGGATGCTCATATAGCATTCACCGTATATTTTGATCATCTCTTTATATAGTCCCGGAGTCCAGAAAAGTTTCTTGTACAGAATAGGGACTCTAAATATTTGCTGAATGGTAAAAGCTAAGAATCTTTTCTGTCTGGTGTGTGCCTCTATGTCACATTTGTTGTAAGGACGCCAGTCATGTGTGAGAGACAAGTCCTGCCATCTGAGAGGGGAGTCTTATTTTATTAAATATGAAACTTGATGACAATATGGTGTAGCCATAGAAATTCTCTTTGTTAGAGTTTGGATTTTATTTCTTTCCATATTAACATCTACAGAAGCATTTGTCTGTGGAATGAGATATTTGTGAAAATGTATCTCACAGTGCTTGGGGAAGTATGACGATGAATAAGACATAGATTGGATTTAAGACTTTTGAGCATCCATCAGTCCTACAAGAAGAATTCGTCAAGAGTTGTTTAACTCAGCAGTCAGACCTACCTGTGTATGGCCAAAGTGTCATGAGGAGAGTGAGCTTTAGATGCTTTACCCAGTGTTGGTTCAACACAAGTGATCAACTGACACAGGGAAGAAAAACAGGAAAAGAGTATGATAGATTTCTCTAATCATTTGTGTTTCTTGAGACACCACTGTTTTCTTTCTCTGTTGAAAGCAAGTTCTGGTTTGAATTGCAAGCATGGCCTCTGGGAACAGTCGGGGTTACTCAGCTGTAGACATAGCACGCTTACCTTACTGTCACTCTGAGCCTTGGTGAATTTCTACAGATCATGAGTGTATTGGTCAGTTTTCTCATTGCTTGGGCAAAGTGCCTGACACCCACAATTTAAAGGAAGAAAGATTTATTTGGCTTGTGGTTTCAGAGGTCTAGTCCATGATCAGTGACTCCATGCCAGAAAATTTAAGGTAGAAGGTCATAATGGAGGAAAGATGCTCTCTTCATGGAAGCCAGGAAGCAGAGCCCAAGAGAAAAGCACCAGCAAGAGACAAGTCCTGCAAAGACACACTGCTGTGATTCATCTTCTTATAGCACTTTCTGCTATAAACACCAGTAGATTAATCCATGGGCATCTCTCCAGGAGTCTCTTATTCCATTCAAGCCAGCAATTAGGATTAACTGCCACAATGGGTCCCCCAGAGACCTCACTCTGCAAACATTTTGTGTATAGAGGAGGACAGGAGTGCTGGACATACCCACTGTGTGCATGGAGTCTCCATCATTCCAATAGATTTCACTTACAAGACACAAATTCAAAGAGAAAAATTTCTTTCAAAGCTAAGGATTTCAGGCCAGACATGGTGCAGCACATCTGTAATCCCAGAATTCTGGGAGGTTCAGGTAGAAGGATAAGTTTAAGTTCAGCTTGAGCAATTAAGCAATTTAGTGAGACTTTTAAAAAAGGAATTTGAAGATACTGACAGCAGAACATTAGACCAAGTGCTGGGGTCTATGTCCCTGCACAGGTCGTGTGTCGCCGTGAGGGTAGCTCTGATGGCTGTCATGTGAAGAGCCTCAGGTGCCTTCCATTTTCCTCTAACTGAGGGGGAACAGACCACTGGCTTACTGATTTAGTGTTTCTGGAAGTGTTTGCAAGTTTTCTCAGGCCGTTGGTCCACAGAAAAACCAGAAATGACGATAAATTCTATGAAAGCAAGGAGCGATCAGGAAGCGAGATATCTGAGAGACAGCACGGCTTGTCTTCTGCTCACAACTAACTCTAGGATGGGGTCTTCCTGACGGAAGGAAGGGTGGAGAACTTAGCAGATCTTTCCATGGTATGTTAAACAATATTCTGAACGAGGACACAATCAGTAAATACAGGTTTCAATATTAATTCACAATTTTTAATTAAGGAGTCAGCAATGGACTCGCTATCTTTATATCTACTTTTTTGTCAGCTTTTAATCTTGAAAGAATTTCCTCATAGATAACTGTAGCAAGCATATGAGAAGACAACTGCTCAAAATTTCCTGGAAACAAATGCAAGAAAACAAAACTATAAAAGGAAAGAAAAATGAAAAGTTAATAAAAAGCTTTCCATTGGTTTAGTTGTAAAAATTCTCAGAACAAGAACTAAACAGAAAGGTCACTCACCTAATATGAGGCAATCAACTGTTTATTAATATTCTTACTTTGGGAGACCATATTTAAGTGTAACTGGCTTATCCAGTTTATTGGGGCATAAACATGAGCTGGCTTAATTTTTCCCAGGACCTACTCCCAACTCATAGGTTGTGCTTTTCTTTTGGTTGATAGATAGTTCCTGAGCATTTGTTAAAATCTAATCTTTTTCTCCCTCCTAGTACTGTGTATTGAATCCAGGCCCTTCACACTGAGTTATTCACTTATTCATTTGTTTATTTATTTGTTAAGAGATAGGCTTGGTAAGTTGCTAAGTCGCCCAGGCTGAGCTGGAACTTGGGACCCTCTGGCTTCAGCCTCATTGGTATCCAGGGTTACAGCTGTGTGTCACTGTGCCTGGCTAGAAGATCTAATTTAGAGCCCATGTTTTTTCATGGCCTTTTAGCTCTGAGAGTTCACTCATGCCAAGATTTAACATTTTGACCCATGTACCCTTCATTCTCATGCCTGAGAGCAAGTGCTCCTTGTGATCAGCAGTTTCTCTCTCTCTCTCTCTCTCTCTCTCTCTCTCTCTCTCTCTCTCTCTCTCTCTCTCTCTTTTCTTTTGGTTTATGCAACTTTACTGAAGAAAAATAAATCAATTACTAGCAGAGCTATTAGTTGATCACTCATCCATCTCTCTGCGCTCGTTGTTGCTCTGGCTGACCGTAACTGGCCACTGGAACTGAGCTTCATGGTGCTATCTGTGCATCCTAAAATGCCAGCCATTTGTGGGGTGGTGGTGTGGTTTCACTCATAAGGTTTTTGACACCAAATATTTGGGGTTTTGTTTCCACACCAGCCAGTTCTCCAATTTGCCCAACACTACCTGGATGTCCCACAGTTGAATTAAGTTCTGGAGTTTGTGTTGCCCCCACAATGCCTCTTAGATGTGCCCCCACTTTAGACCCCTCAGGTTGCCACCAACACTTCTTCCTGGAATGGGAGACAAAGCCCAACATTTTTATTTGTTTGTTTGTTTGATTGTTTGAGGCAGGCTGGGCTTAAACTCCCTCTCTAGCCCAGGATATCCTCTGGTCTTGCAGCTGTCCTCTTGCCTCAGGCTCTGTTTTGGTTACTTTTCTCTCATTGCTGGGACAAACACCTGACACCCAAAATGAAGGAAGGAAAGGTTTATTTTGCTCACTGTTTGGGGAGGTTTCAGCCCATAATCAGCTGGTTCCAAGGCAGGATGGTAGGGCCCTGGGGCAACACTTCAAGGCAGCAGCCAGCAAAAGTAGCCAGAGCAAAAAGGGTGGTGGGGAGAACAAGCCCCTTCTCCGTCCTTATATAGTTAAGCAGGCCAAAGGGCCCCCGCCAAAGCATAGCTCTCACACCACCTCTGCGTCCTCCCCTTGCACAGAATAAGGAGATTTACAAAGTAAGGATCTTAGATCCCTGCTGATTCTCTTAAACTTCTAAACTTCTCAAGTTGACGCAATGTATCAACCATAACAGGCTCCTACCTCAGCCTTCCACCAAAAATCATTTATTATTATTATTTATTAATTAATTTTTTCAGTACTGGGGTTTGAACCCAGGGGCACGCTACCACTGAGCTATATCTCCAGTCATTTTTATTTATTTTTATTTTGAGACAGTGTCTCACTAAGATGCCAAGGTTGACAATGAGCCTCCACTACAGCTGGAATTATAAGGTATTCTACCATGCTTGGCTTCAATGTTTGTTTTCTATGATCACAGAGAACGAATCTGATTTCCCTGAAGAAATGTACCCACAATAGAGTCATCAGATTTCTGTAACAACCTGCTGTTGTCCCACCCAGGTACTTACCGAGCCACCTCAGATGGTCTGTGTATCACAAGTCACACGGGACCTCCAGCTATGGCACCACGCAGAAGTGATGCCAATGAGACAGCCAGCCCCAGGGTCTGTGCCCTGCTCACCTGCCACATTCTGTGGGGCAGGAGCCGCTGCCTCACAGCCGTCTCTCCTGGTTCTGGCAGCACTGTCTTCCTTCCCCTCTTCCTGGGCAGAGGGAGATGGTCACCACCTCAGGGATGGAGACAGTCAAGGGGACCCTTCTCTTTGCGACCAGGCTGTTACCTCTCAGCCTTCTGATGCACTGCCAGGAAGTGAGGCTCAGCTGGCTAATCACTGTCCACTGGTGGCATTTTGAATTCGGCATGTGAGGTGTTTTATAGTTAGAACCCCACAGCAGAAGGAACCTCACTCAATATTTTACCTTTTTTTGTGTGTGTGTGCTGGGGATTGACCTTGTGCCTGCCAGGCAGGCGCTTATGCCACTGAGCTAATCCCCGGCCTTCACTCAATATTTTATGACACCAAGTGAAAGCACCATGTGAGCTGTAATCCAGCCCCCTGGAGTGCTGAGGGAGTTAGAACTGGCTGGTATGGAAACAAAACCACAAATATTTGGTGTCCAGTTTGAACCCGGGGTGGGCAATTTAGCAAGACTCCATCTCAAAAAAAAAAAAAAAAAATTAAGGGCTGGGGATTTAGCTCAGCAGCGTAAGCACCTGCCTTGCAAGTGCACGGTCGTGAGTTCGATTCCCAGTACCAATTAAAAAAAAAAGTGAAAAAAATTAAACAAGGGCTAGAACTATGTTACAGTGTAAAGGCCCTGAGTTCAATACACAGAGCTACCGAGAGAGAGAGAGAGAGAGAGAGAGAGAGAGAGAGAGAGCACTGAACCACCTTACTAATCATCAGTTGTCAACAATCTGCCTTTGCTGGGGATATAGCTCAGCAGCACAGCACCTGCCAGGCAAGCACGAGGTTGTAAGTTCAATTCCCAGAACAAAATAATAATAATAATAATAATAATCTGCCTTTTTGTTGACCCTTGTGCTAGGAACCAAGGTGAATACAGAGTACTTCAGTATATTTTCCAGCAGGCAGTGTGCAAGGGGAGGTTGGGCATGTACGGTAACAAAACAAAGCAGAAAGCGAGCAATACTTGGGACAACTACACAAACGTAATTTATGTAGAATCCATTTGTGGAGAGAAAAAAGACATTTTTCCCCTTTATTTAAATGGGATGAACCCACATGTCTTCCCCTTCCCCTTTATCCATATTTTAAAATTTTTTGTCCTGAAATAATTTTAGATTTATGGAAGATTAACTACAAGAATAGTTAAGAGAGAGTTCCTGGGTATCCTTCACCCAACTTTCCTCTATGCTGACATCTTACATATCCATGGACCAGTTATAAAAATGAAGGAATTAACACTCATACAGTACTGCTAGCTAAAATACGGACATCTTTTAGCTCATTCATTTTCCCAATAAGGTCTTTTTTGTCATGGCTCTTTCAGGATCCAGCCCAAGCCGTCATTATGTGTTTAATCATCATGATTCTTAGTTTTTCAGCCTTTCCATCTCTTTCTTGACCCTGAAACTTCGACTAGATCTGATCAGGTTTCTGTACCACGTTATATTATTTGGATTTTTCTAATGATAAGACTGGGGTTATGACTTTTGGGGTGCTATTCATCATCCTATCAGGGTCACATGATAATATGACTTGCTACTGATAAGTTGACCTCAGTCCCTTGGTTAAGGTGGGGCTGCCACATTTCTCCCCTGTAAAACACTGTTTTCCTCCTTCTGGTTTCCATCCGTTAGAAAGCGTCATTAAATTTAGCCCGCACTGAAGGGGAGGGGAATCAAATGTCAAGGAAAGTGTCAAATACTTTGTGGATCTGTGTTAAAATCACCACAGTAATGAATAAATATTTTTAAGATTCTTTGAGGCTATGCAATGTTCTTCTTCTTAAAGTTTCACTAATTTTAGTGTTAATGAGTGGATTTGGCTATAGGACTTGTTCTGTGGTATCTTCATGGTGATTTCGTGTTTCTTTCATTCTTTCTATACATATTTGGAACTCATCTATTTTATTTATTTAACCTTGGTCTAGCTTTGTCTTTAGGAGCTCTTTCAGTTGTTCTCTCTCTCCCCCCTCTCCCTCTCTCTCCCCCTCACTTTTTCTCTGTCTCTCTCTCCCTCACTTTCTCTCTCTCCCCTTCCCGCCCTCTCCTTTTCTACAAGATGCACAAGCTCTTCCTGTGTTCCCTGTCTCAGCCCCTAGAACCAGCTACTCTTCCATGGAGCTCTGGCTACTCTGACTGGAGCATAGCATTTAGAAACCAAAAGCTTCTGAGTGCTCTTAGCGTAGAGAGGTAGGACACGTGTGTCCTTGCCCACAGCTTTGGTAAAATGGAAATTGCCCTATCCTACCCTACTTCTTCCTTCCTTTTGGTCTTTGCCTGGATCACAAAATAATCTCCTGCTTTGGAGCAGGGTCCATGAGTGAAGGTAATTATTTTAGCCTATGCTTCCACTGTGCACTAAGCACTGTCTTGTTTTTTATTTCCTAACAGTCCAATCTGGCAGTTTCAGCAAATATTCTGGCAGTGTGAGAGACAACCCATCTTTGGAACTGCTTTCCCAAACCTTTGCTTTTATGCAGCCTGTTATCTCCCCACTTCCTCTCAGCCTCTGGTTAGCTTGACCAACTGAATCCACTGAAACAGGGTGCTTGGGCATCTTCACTAGACTGCAGCGGCTAAGGACCAGCAGGGTGGACAGCTCCATGGAACAGTCCAGCTGGGTGCCCAGGTGCTCACTGATCAGGAAGGAGCTGAGCACCAGGCCCCTGCTCCCAGTTCCTGCTTTCTGACTCAACAACCAGCACATTCTCATAGTCATCCGAGTCTTCATCTGACGTCTCTTCTCCATGTGTCATCTGACTGTCCTCACTCTGTATAGATGGCTGAAGGGCCACGAAACACCCTGAAGACAGGGATCTCCTTGTGACAGGTTGGATGTGGGTCCCTGGACCATCTGTCCCGCCCTCTCCACAGTCTGTGGTTGAAGACATTTCTTCTTCCTCAGCCTGCTGCAGGCTCCCATTGGGATCTGCTGCTGGGACATTTACATAATCTCTGTGGCACTGAAAATCCACCTGGGGCTCCTCCTCCTGAATGTCTCCAAGATCCAAACCTGTCATGTTGACATAGTCATGGGAGGTCTGAGAAGAACCTTCCCCATCACTGACTGGGTCACTGACCTCAGTTTCTGGAGACCCCAAAGTGGTGCCATCCTGGGTGTTCCCACAGCTCTCATGTCCTTCTTCATTAAACTCCAGCTCTTGGACACATGGAAGGACAAAGACATTTTCAGTGGGGCTGTTGGTAGAAGTTAACATCTCAGCAGTCTCTTCTTCTTTGGGGACATTGACATAATCATGTGATTCCTCTGAAGATACACTCGAGCCATCCCCGGAAGCTGTGACATTGATGTAGCACGCTGAGGGAGCGAGGTCTCCACACGCCTGGGGCACGGTGGCATTGTCATAGACACCCACCGCGTAGCTCGCAGCATGGATGTGGACTCGGTGTCTCTGGAGGATGTTACCTGCTTGAGAGGGCTGTGAGGAAGAAGAGAACATAACAAGATTGGAGCACAGATGTGGCCAAAGCCTCTCTTCTGAGCACCGACCTGCTCTCCATCCCTCAGTCCTTCCCCTGGAGAAAAGCTCTACAGCTCTGAGATCGCAAACTGCAGGGTTCTGGATGCTGAGTAGATATAAGGGAAGTGGGCAGGATTTAATGGAAGCAATTGTGCGTTACAAAGTTGACATTCAAATATCAAAGCCTTCCTGGACACTGACGGTAAACTCACTGAGAGAGAAATCAGGGAAATGATACCTTTTACAAAAGCATCCAAAAAATGAAATACTTAGGAATCAATCTAAAAGAAGGACATAAAGGATCTCTACTTTGAAAATTGTAGAACTCTGAAAAAGGAGACTGAAGAGGATATTAGAAAATGGAGGTATATCTTGTGCTCTTGGGTAGGAAGAACCAATATAGTGAAAATGACCATACTTCCAAATCTGTTACACAGATTCAATGCCATCCCAATCAAAATTCCAATAGCATATCTTACAGAATTAGAGAAAACAACCCTAAAACTCATCTAGAATCAGAAGAGCTAGAATAGCAAAGGCAATCCTGGGCAACAAAGGCAAGATGGACATCACTATCCCTGACTTGAAATTATACTATAAAGCTGCTGTAATAAAAACAGTATGGTACTGGAAAAAAAAAACAGACCTGAAGATGTATGGAATAGATTAGAAGATGCAGAAACAACTGCAGACACACTAAGCCACCTTATCTTTGACAAAGGTTCCAAACACATTCACTGGAAGGAAGATAACCTCTTTAATAAATGGTGTTGGAAAAACTGGCTTTCCACATGCCAAAGATTAAAACTGGACCCATATCTTTCACCATGTACTAAGCTAAAATCAGAATGGATCTTAATATTAAAGCAGAAACATTAAATCTGCTGGAAGATAAAGTTTTACCTACTCTATCTTGAAAACTCTTGAAGACATTAGTGTAAGCACAGACTTTATGAATAAAACCCAGGTTGCACTAGACTTATTGCAAAGAATCAACAAATGGGATCTCATCCTACTGAAAAGCTTTTGCATACCAAAAGAAACCACCAATAGAATGAAGAGACAACCCACAATGTGGGAGAAAATGTTTGCCAGCTGTTCCTCAGATAAAGGATTACTATCAAGAACATATAAAGAACAAAAAAAAAAAATCAGTACTCCCAGATTTAAAGACCCAATCTGAAAACAGGCATCTGAGATGAATACACAGTTCTCAGATGAAGAAGTACAAACAGCAAATAAAAACATGAAAAAAATGTTCAATAGCACTGGTCATTCAAGAGATGCAAATTAAAACTACACTGAGATTTCACTCACCCCAAAAAGAATGGCTAGTATTAAGAAATTAACCAATAACAAATGCTGGAGGGGCTGTGGGGAAAGAGGAACTCTTCTCCACTGTTGGTGGGAACGCAGACTAGTGCAACGACTGTGGAAATCAGTGTGGAGATTCCTCAAAAAACTAGCTATTCCCCTTCTGGGTATCTTCCCAAAAGAATTAAAAACATCATACTACAGAGACATATGTGCACTCATGTCCATAGCAGCACTGTTTACAATAGCCAGATCTTGTAAACAACCTAACTGCCCATCGACTGAGGAATGGATAAAAAGATGTGGTATTTCTATACAATGGAATACTACTCAGCCATAAAAAATGATAAACTGGACACTTTTATAGGTAAATGGATATAACCTGGGATCATATTCTTTAGTGAAATAAATAAGACACTCATGTGTAAACAACCATATTGTTTCATTAGTGTGACAAGCTAAAAGAAAAAAACATGTATATGTGTATGTATATGTACATACAAAAATAGTTATGGTAGTTAATAAAAAAAGAAGCATAACGGCCTCCTTTGTCATCCACAAGGCCTATTCAGAAGCAAATTCAATGTCTTCCTTCACTGAACACCTCTGTAGGTTCTGCCTTCCCTTCTTTTTGTTCCAGAGAGAATGACCTCAGCCAAAGCAATGACTCAGGTCACACCTGCCTTTACTTTAACTAACCTACTATGAGCCATTTTGAGCTGACTTTTGGATGTCTTAAGAAATGTAAGAGGATTGGGTATTTTGCATGTGGATATCCAGTTGTTCCAGTATATTTATTGAAGGTGCAATTCTTTCTCCACTTAGTTGCTTTTGCATCTTTGTTAGAAATCAAACGTCTGTTACGTGGTTGTCTATTTTGGGACTTCATATTGGTACCTTGGTGGTTTGTCAATCTTGATTTCAATACCATTTTGCAAGATCAATGTAACTAATAAGTCGTGGGATTGGGGAGGGCTGGAGCTCTAATTTTGTTCCTTTATCAAAGTTGTTTAGACTATTCTGAGTCTTTTGTATTTCTACAGAAATGTAAGAATCAAAATGTTAATTTTTATGAAAAATGATGTTGGCATTTTGTTAAGGGATTGTTTTTTTCTGATCTTTATTATTTTCTTCTATTTGTTTTTGGTTTTATTCTGAGTGCTTAAGGAAAGATAGGAGGATATTTCATAACTTTCTTCTTTACTAATAAATGTACGTGGTGTTAAAAAATTGAATTAAATTAAAAAATTTTTAAAAGAAAGCAATTATGCAAATATGATGATAAACTGCAGCTGGCGTGGGGGCACTGTAGGGTGAAGTGCAGGAGGTCTCACGCAGCCAGCCAGCGGAGAAAGCCTGTCTGCCTGGAGGACACTGCAAGGCCACACAGCACTGGCTGAAGGCACAGGCTTTGCCGCAGACCTGGCTGCAAATCCCAGCCTCTCCACTTGGTGCCAAGTGAGCCTGAGTTCTTTTCCGATCCTTCTGTGCCTTCATTTTCTAGTTTATAAAGTGAGCACGGTCATAATATCTTCCTCATAAGGTTTGCATGAGGGTTAAATGGATTACTAGCTAAAAAGTGGGCTCCTGGCACTTCGAAGACACTAAAGACTAACTGATCCTGTAATCCCAGCTACTCAGGAAGCTGAAGCAGAAGGATTGCAAATTCAAGGGCAGCCTGGGGAATTTAGGGAAACGCTGTCTCAAAATTTAAAAAGACTGAGAGTATAATTCAGCACTCTCTGGGTTAGATTCCGAGTAAAGGGGAAAATAACACAGCCACAGCACCAGAACACTGAAAAGTACTCACTATCATAAGAGGAACAGCTGCTAAACAGACGCGGCTAGTTCTTGTCACTTAAGGATGATGGTTTCCAGAACTTCTGAATTTTTAAGAAAACCTAGACACCTGGACTTTCAAGGCGAAATGTCTTCAAGTTTTAAACATTGGCAACTGATTTAAAATGTTCTTCGAACACTACGGAGTCCAAACCAAGCAGTCTGCGGGCTTGAGACAGTCTGCGGTTTAAGCTCTAAATGCCCCCCCCACCCGCTCCCCGCCAAGGGACCACCCAAGTCTTGGAACTGGCTTTGGCAGTGGTGTTCCCTCTTCTCTGCTCTTTCTCAGTCACTCAGACTTGCTGCCCAGAAGGGATGACGGGTGGGAGCAGAGCTCACTGGGTGGGAGAAGGAGGAGGAGCAAGGACTGTGATGCCAGGTGGTGGTGCTGCCGCTGAGCCTCTGGGTAGGAAGAAGCTGACTAGCCCGAGGCTCTTCCTCAGCAGTGTAGCCACGTTTACCCATGGAATCAGGGGGCTGAAGGCCAAACAGATCCTCTGTGTATCTATGAAAGTCAGTGCCCTGAACTTCCAAGTCTGTCCGTTGTCTCTGATGTCTCTGCACCTATCTTGGCCTCCTTGGGAGCTGCTTCAGCATCAAATCATGAGACACAGAATCATGGTTATCGGCTGTGACGCTCCTCGGGTAACCTTTGTGGTTACCACTGTTACGGTTTGAATGCACCTCCCAACATACATGTGCCAGAATCTTAGTCCCCAGTGCAACAATGTTGAGGGGGGGACCCTTAAGAAATGAGAGGAGTAGGCTCTTGACTTTAGCATATGTGCTGCTGAAGTGAGCACTGGAGGGGGTTCCCCAGAAAACAATGAATCTCTCTCTCTCTCTCTCCAAGTTATGATACACCAAGAAGGCCCTCAACAGACACAGCCTGTTGATCCGAGGTTTCCCAGATTCCAGAACGGGAAGCCATATGTTTCTGTACATTATAATTTACTCAAGATGAACCAAGACATCCTCATGTGATACTTTCTGCATCAGCTTCAGTGTTCAATGACTCAGAGATTTCTGCTACTGAAGATAATGGAAAGCAATTTAACACAGGCCTAGAACTATAGCAGTTTTTGTTGTTGTTGTTGTTTGTTTGTTTGTTTGTTTGTTTTGTACGGGGGATTGAACTCACAACCTTGCTTTTGCCAAACGGGTACTTATGCTGCTGAGCTAAACCCCCGATCCTCTACAGCAGGTTTTTAAGCATTTCGAGTATCAACAGCATTGGTGGAATGGTTTCGTATCCTCCTAAGGTGACTATTTTGAAGGGAACAGCATTCCTTTGATACACACATTATAATGTCTTTGTTAAAATAATCAATTTCAGGTCTAACATTAGGTAGTTGAACACATGTGACTTTATGGGAGGTGGTTGCCAATAATGAAGATTGAACCCAAGGCCCTCACACTGAGCTACGTTCCCAGTCTTTTACATTTGTTTTACTTTGAGGCAGGTTCTTGCTAAATCACTAAAGTTGCCCCAGTTGGGCTCAAATTTGTGATCTTCTCACCTCAATCTGCAGAGTTCTGGGACTGCAGCTGGGTGCCACCACCTCCGGCCACAGGTACCTTTTTTAAGACCTTGAGCGCTGGCTCCTGTCTTTCTTAATTTCTCTCTTTGTGCAGTAGGCAGATCATGAGATTAGCTGTCCCAATTTATTAATAGGGCGACAGGGCAGTGCCAAAGAAAAGTGCTGTCTGTGGTGGAACCGGATCTGAGACCTAGGCCTCACTCATTTCCTCAGTTCTCCTGCCAGACACCTGTCCTTGGGTCAGGGGGCTTGTCCCTTCATTTAACTCTCTTCTTTTTTGTGTGTTTCTGGAGATGGAATCCCGAGCCTTGTGTGTGCCAGGCGAGTGCGCTAGCCCCCATCCACGTTCCAGGCCTCCTTACCGCGTGCTCGGGGCTGTCAGAGACTCTGGAGACGAGGCTCTCGGCGCTGAAAATGCGGACACCTCTGGACGGATGCCTCCCTGGAATGACAGAGATGAGATCTCAGGACGGGCAGTCTTCTCAAGACTTCTGCCCCAACGGTCCCCATGTGGTGGCTGAATGGGCGTGTGCGGTGGGTGCCTGGCTCATCCAGCCTGGGCCCTGGTGCTCTGCGATGAGAGGGTCAGAGCTACTGGGGGGATACTCTGTGGGCCATGGGTGCCTCCTTGGAGGCTCCCAAGGAGGACCCCCCACCCCCATCCTCTTTTGGGAATACTGGCACCAGGATCTCCTCACAGGTGACTTCCAGTATCTGGGCACACCTTGCTTTCCTCTGCTGCCTCAGCACTAAGAAAACCAAAGCTCCAAGCCCAGCTGCTTCTCCACTGCCTTCTGAGCGGGCTCCCCTCCCCTCTCCAACCCGAGATGCAGCCCATCGCCATTCCATTCCGTTCCATTCCAATTCCAGTGCTCACGGCAGAGCTGTCTGGAAGCATAGAGAACTGCCTCCAAGTGATGACAGGGGCATTCTGGGAGCAGAAATTCAAGGCATCAGGGCTCCACAGAATAAGAGAAACACACCTAGCTCTTCTCGTCGGCGAGGCAAGAAGTCATAAATATTTTTGGCTCGTTGTCTGGGTTGAGGCAGGGTCAGTGAGGGCATGCCGGTCACTCGGAGGTAAGGAACTTGCCCTGCGAGGCAACGGGAGAGATGGGAGTCATGGAGAGGTCAGTTGCACAGAATGTGGGATGCATGGGGACAGGAAGGTTCCTGGAAATATTCCCCACCCTCCCCAGGTATATAAAAAATATATTTTTAGACTTGAGCTAGAAGAATTTCAACGTGAGCTAGAAGGAATATGAGACTAAGTAGACACAAGCAGAAAGAGGGAACTGGACCTAGGGGAACCAGGGTGAAGTCTTTCCCAGAAGCCCTAGGACCACAGCTCAAGACCAGTGTGTCAAATGACCACGACTCCCCAGTGTGGTAACATTACTGATGGTGTGCCCCCATAATTCCAGTATTCTTAGAGGCTAAAGCAGGAGAATCACAGCTCTGAGGCCAGGCTGGGCAACTTAGTGACTTAGTGAGACCCCACCTCAAAAGAAGAAATAAAATAGCTGACGATGTAGCTAATGAGAAGGTCCTGCAGTCAGTCTCCCATTACACCCCCGCCCCCCAAAAAAAGTATCACTGGAAAACAATGAGTGTCAATGCCAAGCTAGAAGATCAATGCTAGTATGTTTCAACTTGGAGCAAACAAGGGACTCACGCTTCTTCCTTTTGTTCCAGTTCCACAGGACACAGAAAGCTGTGATGACCAGGAGGAGGGCAAGGAGTCCTGCAAACCCAGAAAGGATGCCACTGCTCTGGTCTTTACCCCTAGAAGAAAAACCAAGTTCTGTTGTCCTAGCAGGCCATAGGATGGTAGGGATGGAGGCTGAAGAAGACATTTCCTTCAGGGTGTGGAGCTTTGAAACAATCCTACCTCACTTTGTGGTCAAGGAACCCAGAAACAACAAGTAACATGTCCGAGAGGCTACAGGTAGGAGACACAGAGCTGAAACGTGAGTCTAGACCAGGTAGGACCCCAAGGTCACACTCTTTCCTCCTTCCCACACCATCCTCCCAATCTGTCAGGTCAAAACCGTGTGCTCTGCTTTCCCCAGCTCCCCACTCTGGGGCCTCGGGATTTGTTTGGAGGAGAAGATTACCCAATTCCCAGGGAGTGGCTCGGTGACAGAGGCCAGTTTGTATGAACTGGAGTAACCCCTAACTTGTGCAGCTGGTGTCCTAGCAACACCCAACTGTTATGTGGAATTTAACCATGTGAGTTCTGTGCTATCTTGCAATTCCTTGGCCGGGCTGGACTTGCTCTTGCTTTGCTTGGGTGTTGAACGGTATCCAGATGACCACATCCCCAAGGGGCTGTGCCTACTCCAACAGGAAGTGGCTAATGGAAGATACGACAGGAGCTAGCAGCTGATCTGCTGCCCTCAGTAGTAGAAAACAGGACACCTACCAAGGAAGCTTTTTGTCCTCCTGAACTCTGGGGTTATTTACTTGGCTTGCTACGGGACAGTTCCACCAGCTTGCCTGACACACATCTCCAACCAAATCGAGCTCCTTCCTGTTCTCCCTCCGCAGGCGCACGCTTCCTCTCCTGCATCTTGCTGTTTAGTGGCACAGTTGAAAACCTTCATGTCATTCTTGATTGCCTTCTTTCATGTCCCAGCACATTCTGTCTGCTTTACCCTGGGCACTGGCATCTACCCTACCCCAGTCACCTCTTGTTCCTCCACTGCTACCAGCGTGGTTTCCACATGGACACTGCGATGACCTCCCCCATGGCTCTCTTGGCCTTTCCTGCCCCCCCACAACATACCATCTTTAGAGTGAGCCAGCAATCGCTGAAAGCACTCAGTCAGATCATGTCCTACCTACGCTTGTCACCTCCACGGCATCACATCTCACTTAAAGTTTGTGATCCTCACCCTCACACACATACACAGCACACACACCACAGGACCTGACTTCTGCTAGCTCCTGACCCCTTCCCCACCACTTCCCCATGGACATGACTGGTAGCGTGCCTTGTTCCTCCACACCCAGACGCAGCCGGTTTTTCTCAGATCTCTCTCTCTCCCCACTGGACCATTCCTCGGGCAGCTGTCTGCATGGCTCACTCCCTCATCCCATTCAAGCCTCTTCTGAAATGTCACTTCCTCAGGTAGGATTCCCCTGGTCACAGTTCCCTTAATGCTGTTCTAATTTTTTCTCTTCAAAGCACTCTACCTGGTTGATATTATATTATACATTCATTTGTTTATTGGCTTTGTCCCCTCTGAACATAACCTTCAGGATCTCTTGGGCTTGGCTATCTTGTTCATTTAATGCCTTAAACAGTGCCTGGAACTTGGTAGGAACTTGATGAATACTAATTAAATAAGTGAATAGATGCTATACTTCTACTATTACTACCACCACTACTGCTGCTACTACTAATCATAATAAAAGAATGACCATGGAAGTCATTTTGAGGGCACTAGAGCAGCTATGGAAAGCAATACAGAAAGTCTTCCAAAAACTCATACTAGAACTATCATAAGCTCCCTCAGCCTTACTACTGCGTATATGTCCACAGTAAATGAGATCCCACGCCTTTTGAGAGATGTCTAGATGCTCATAATCATAATGGCATCAGTCAGTGAATGAATAAACAAAATACAGTATACATATACAGGTCAGGAATATAGCTCAGCAACACAAGTGCCTACCTGGCAAGCACAAGGTACTGAGTTTGATTCCTAGTACCAAAAACAGAAACAAAAACAAAAAAACAACCCAACCCCCCCAAACAAAACAAAACAAAACAAAAACAACATGCACAATCAATACTATTGTCATTCGTGGCAGCATGAGGGGACTCAAAGGACCTTATGCTAAGTGAAGTAAACCAGGCACAGAAACATAGATGCTGCGTGACTTCACTTACACAGAGAATCTAAAAAAAGTTGAACTCATGCAAGTAGAGAGCAAGATGGTGGTTACCAGGGGATGCGGGGGTGGGGGGTGCAGAGATATTTATCAACGAATGCAAAATACAGCCAGCCAGACGGAACAAATTCCAAAGCCCTATTACACAACATGGTTTTGTTGAAAACAAGGTATGGTCCTCTCGACCACTGTTTAGTGTAGATTTCAAGTGCTGTCACACACATACACAGCACACACACCATAGCAGGTGAGAATGGGGTTATATTGCTTAGTTCAAGTTAGCAATTCTACCGTATATGCATATTTCAGAGCAATTTATTGTGCTGTACACAATAAATATATTCAATTTTTAAATTGAATATATTTAATTTAAATATAAAATTAAAAAAAGAATTTAAATTTAAAAAAAGAAATAGTTTTAGGGGTGTTTCAGGTTTCTGACACCTTTTACGAATTTATGCCTCATCAATGGCCATGTTTACCTGCAAATAACATATGTTTGCTCTGGTGATAACATTTAATTCCCCAAATGATAGTAATTTAAGATTTTATTATAATTGGGTTTTCTTTTTAATACGGTCCTGAAATGTATACCTATGTCCCTAAAGTTTCCACCCCTGATGGATCTCTTTTGTTTGTAGGAGATTTGAAACCATGAGCATTGAATTTGCATGTACAAGTGGTTTGATGAGATTTTATGTTGTAAAGAGACATTTTTATTATAACTACGACTACATTTTCCACTTGTGGCAAGATTTTAGGATCTAAAACACACTGGGAAATTGGGCCTTTTGTTTCCATCCTATTGGGATCTGAGAGGAAAGTTTGGGGACAGAAATCTGGGCTCTGAGAGGAGAGAAACCCAGCCAGCAGTTCCCCCTCCTGCAGCCGCTCCTGCCTCAGGACCCCACGGCTGGCTGTGAGGGGCGGCAGCTTTGCTGGGCTGGACTCAGCGGGCCTAGTGTCTAACCAGGGGAGAGTGGGGCTCACCACCCGAGTCACTCACTCTTCCTGGGTGCTGAGAGTCACCCGCTGAGTGCTGGTATCTGATGTCCTCCTTGCCATGTCCGAAGGGGCTGGGGTGATGGCCATCCTCCGGGGACCCCTGCAGTCCTCTCTGGCCTCAGCCTCTTCTTCTGATGTCAGTCATGACCGGCCAAGCAGAGCATCTGCCACTCTTTTTCCTATGTGCTGGCTCCTCAGAGAAAAGGCAAATTGGGTTGCAGTTTCCATATCCGCATCTTTATTTGTAATTTTTTCTAGTGGCTAATACAAGAATCACGGAAGTCCTCCTAATCTGCACGTCTGCAAACACTCCCTAGTAAACCCTTTTATTCTCAAAATTTCTTCTTCCTAGGATCTTCATTCACCAAAGTCCCTCACACAAAAAAGTCTTTGGTTTTCAATTCTTCCTTTCTAAAGCTTCTTTCCTCTTTTATTCTAGAATCTTCTTCCCCTCAACAGACTTGAGTTTGCCTCCGCAATGCCAGGCTAAGTTTAAAACAACACACAAAAACAACAGGTTTGGTCCTACCTGGGGTGGCTCCAAGGCCTGCTGCAGGAGGCAAGCGCTCATCAGGTGCTGGGCTCCCAGCGCGAGGTGGCTCAAGGACAGTTTCCCATCTAGTGACAAACTGCCAACAGGCCTGGGAGAGGCTCTATGAGAAACTCATCTTTCTCCAACCCCGGGGGCAGAGCGAAAACAGCAAACTGCTTTGGCAGAATGGAAACAGCGAGTCAGTACAGGAAGCAACACCACCAATGTGCTAATGAGGCATGGGGCACAGGAAGTGCTGCGTGGCTCTTGATAGATCGAAGAAAACCTATCTTTAGCCTGTTGCTCCTGGGCTTGCCAGGTGGGCTGTGGTGCATGGCGTGCAGAGTGGGCAGGGGAGGGGGTCAGCACTGCCCACCCCTGGGTTTCTGAGGCCTGTGAGAGATTTACAGGTCTCTAGGGTCAGAATGCTTTTATAGCTCTAAGGAGCTCCTGTGTGTGTTTCAGTGGCAGAGCCCACAGAGGAGACAGGTTTTTAAGTCTACACTTTCTAGTTTCTGTTTCCTGGCTGCCACGGTTGAGAGGGAAAAAAAAATCTACCCTTTCCAGGTGCTGTTGGTGGAGATGGTCTGGGGCTTACACCTTGAGAACTTCTGAGGCCAGTTAGCAGAGCGTTCGGGACTCTCTTCCACCCTGCTCCTCAGGGCTGCCCATGGGGGCTCCCTGCTGCAGTTCTGTCCTGCTGGTGGGGCTCTTCTGCAGGCGCAAGCAGTGCGCCATGGTGGAGACAACCCCAGGTTGTTCTCCCTAGGATCTATGCGAAGTGTCCTGAGCTTTGAAGATTATTCAAAGTTTCTTTCAAACTCTCCTCCCATCTTGCCCCTATTCATCCTCAGAAACATGACATTTTGGGAGTCTAACATAAAAAGGCCTCTAAGACTGTCATGAGGCTGAGTGTGACAGCACATAACTGCAATCCCAGCATTCTGGAAGACTGGGGCAGGAGGTTTGTAAATTCAAGCCCAGTCTGGGCAATTCAGTGACTTAATGAGATCCTGTCTCAAAGTACAAAAAAAAAGGCAGGCGTTGGGGGGCTGGGGATGTGGCTCAGTGTGAAGGCCCTGGGTTCAAAACCTGGTACTGCTTTAAGGATGCGCTCTGATCTCACTAATCCCAAGTGAATGACAGGGACATTGGTGCCCTTCTCACCAGCCTCTTTCAGATCTCTTAGCGGTACATACCCAAGGTCCTCAACTTCCCCAAGCCACAGTCCTGTGCTGCATCATCTGGGCTCTCACTGGGCCCTATGGAGCTGCAGAATGGCCCTGGCTAGCTTTCTTGGAGGTGCTGCCATCCCAGGCCTTCGCTGCCCTCTGTTCTAGGATCCTGTCCTAGTAGAAAGAGACACAGCTTTGTAGCAGCTGGTTTGGGGGCTGGACCCTGGGTTTCTGTCCATGCGTCCTTTGGATTAGGTCTGAGTAAGAACCAAGATATGTCTCAAGATCCATGGCATGGGTGACTGGTGGCTGGGGCCTGTGTTCTAAACCACTGGAAGAGTAAAGGATAACGTATGAGCCAGGAACTTGGCAGATAGTACCAGGGCAGGTGGAGAGAGCCAAACCTCAGAATCCTGACTGCTACTTAAAAAAACATTCTTTCCCCTAAACCACTTCCTCCAGTGTGATCATATCAGCCTGTTGCAGTCACATCAGTCATCCCATTCTCTCCTGCCCCACACTTGATGGAAACCACTTCCTCAGGGGGTCCCCTGCTCAGGCTGCAGGCAATGCCCCAGGTTTCTGGGTCCTTCCAGCTTACTCTCTTCTTTTCACTCCCCATGGCACAGAACCCAGCCCAAAAGATTCATTAAAACAAAATAAGGCCCAGGATGAGTCATCAGAGCAGTAGAAGGAAACTATTCATCCTGGGAAAGAATATATGTTTTAAATCTGATCACATGAGTGCTCATTTTTAACCATTTTTAATGATTTTAGGGCTTACTGGTGATGTGTGGTTACAAAGAATTAGGATTGGTTTTAGTAGACCTAATTTATGTATTAAATTAAGCAAAGCTCTCTGATGGGAGTACGAGACAACGTGCTATTGCTGCTAGTACCAAAAACTTTTTCCAAAGTCCTCTTTGGAAAGACAGAAATATGCTAACAGCTTCTTCTGGAATCCACATTCTCAGTTACCACCTGGCAGATCTGGGGTGTTCATCTTTTGTTTGCCTGTTCATCTTGTTTGCTGAGTAGCTTAGGCTGGCCTTGAACTCACAAACTTTCTGCCTCAGCCTCCCCCAAAGCTGGGTTTACAAGTGTGCACCACTGTACCTAGCTGCTGCTAGCACCTTTAATTTTTTTTGAGAATCTCATTATGTAGTTCAGGCTGGCCTTGAACTTACAGTGATCATCCTGCCTCAGAATCTCAAGTGCTGGGGTGACAGGTGTGCACCATGATGCCTAGCTAATACCTTCAATTTCTATTGTGTAGATAAATTCTGGGTTCTCCAGAATATATTTTTATACCATTTGTACTTATGTTTTGTCCCATGCCACCATACCTAGCTTGGCCATTTCTTTTTCTTTCTTTTTTTTTTTTTTTATCGGTACCAGGGAATGAACTCACGATCGCGTGTTTGCAAGGCAGGCACTTATGCCGCTGAGCTAATCCCCAGCCCCAGCTTGGCCATTTCTTTGCAGTTGTCTCCTTGGATATAAAATGACAATAAGAGTTCTTGTGTAATGCTATCGTGAAAATTAATTGGACCAATAGTGCAAACTGCACAATTTAAGACTTGGAATATATGTGAGCTCATTAAACAGGGGCTGTTCTGTTATCATTATGACAGTAATCTCATTAACATGTACTTAGTGGGCTCCCTCATGGGCCTGTCTCTCCTCACCCCCATGCTGCCTGTTTCTCTCTTCTTTAGTACGCACTGTACTTACAGGGCATCTCCCAGTGCCAGCCCTAGGCCCAGGCTTTTCATGTGAAATAGACACAGCCCTTTCCTGGCAGTGGTCATTCTGCTGGCCACTCCCTCCCAGGTACTCTGTGTTCCGTGCACACCTGGCTCATTGTTACTTTGTACTCTGGACTTTGGCAAAGGTTCCTTTACTTTATTAGTGGTTTCTTTTTCTTTTGTATAAATTCTAATAAAGTCACACTTTGTCATTTTATGTTGGTCATTTCTGGATTGTGAGTCTTAAAGTGTTTTTTGTGACACTTTTCTTGGAATTTCTTTTCCTTTATAATTTCTTTTGCCTCACTGTGTTGCTCAGGCCAGTCCTGAACTTGTGATTCTCCCACCTTGGCTTCCCAAGCAGGTGGGATGACAGAAGTGTGCCACCACACAGTTCTTCAGTTACTGATTAAATTATTACAACGATTGAGTGTCATTTTTCTATGCAAATTTTGTTAATAAAAAACAATATAGCCAAGGACTTCCTCTTTTGAGAACTTTACTCTTTTCTGTCCCCCACATTGCTGGAATTCCTGGGTTCAGTGTCTGTCTCCCCAAACAGACAACGAAACCCTTGGGTCTGACGCTGGGTTTTACCTCTGCATCTCTGGCAGCCAGGGCATTGCCTGGAGTCGCTGGGCCCCCTCAGAAGACTTGCTGCAGCCTCAGGCTTGTGACCTCCGTGTGTGGCTGGCGGGAAGGGATTGGGAATAAATCTGCCGCAGGTCTGTTTTTCCTGCCGTGTACTCAGCAACCCAAGAACAAGGCAGCCCCCTAGGAGGGGCAGTTGAGCTTCAATGTTCGGTCCCTTTTGCCCCGCTGAGGTATGGACAGTAGCTCTTGTAACTCTGGGCCAACAAAAATTGGCAAAATTGCCCCATGTGAAAGACAACCCCAGCCAGGCTTTATTTTGAAGGTTGGGGGTGGGGCTGGCATGATAGAGTGGCATAGGAAGCTTCCAGAAGAAAAGCTGCAACCCGCCTCCAGCTTCACCGCCCTTGTCAAGAGGCTTCTATGGTCAGACAAGTCTGAAACAATAACAGAGGCAGCAAACACCTTTGAGTTCAACCCTGTGAGAGCGGGAGGAGTTCAGTTTGCTCCCTTCTTTTGCTTCGCCACCTAAGGGCCTGGAGAAGGCTGAGGAATGCTTGGAAGAGAGGAAGGAATGTGACCAGACTAGGGGAAGTTTCTCTTCCCCCACTTAGACTCAGCCCTAATGGGGGAGGTAGGCGTCAAGGACAGGTAAGAACATTCTTTCCTTAAGTCTGCAGCCCCAAAGGCAGAGCAGCCCTTGCCCTTGGTGGGCTTGGTGACCTCCCAGGTTTCCTTGAGCCTGACCTGCTGAGAGCCATGGGCAATGGGGCACACCCGGAGGGCCCCAGGCTGCTAGCTGCCCCAAGGCTTCCTTAGCCCCAGAGCTGAGGGAGCTGCCTCCACGTGCACACACAGGTTGGGGTGGCTGTCACATCAGCAAGCAGGTGGTGTCACACTGTGTCTCAGTGGATGTGAAGTGGGCGCAAATACCCTGCTTGGCGATGTGAAGGGTGAAGGTTATGTGACAAGGAGGGAGAGGACAGATAAGGACCAAGTGGTTAACTCTGTGACCTGCACGTGTAAATAGTGTAAATAGACTACTCCATCCACTAACCAGGGTGCTGCTGCTTTGATCACAGTGCTCTGAACAGGCTGGAGTGACAAGCAATATGTCTTCACTTAAATTTTTTTTAAACAAGATTTTATTTATTTATTTAAATTTTTTTTACTATTTTGTGTGTCATAAGAGAGCCTGACAATGGGGCTTGGACCTGCCTGAGCCCACACTTAGTAGGTGAGGCTCACCCGAGGCCTGTGTGCTAAAGCTGTATTGTCCTGCGGTTTCCCCTGACTCTAGGCAGCGTGACTGTAAGTTGAACTGTAAGATTGATCATTGCAGCCATCTGTTTTTTAAAAGCGTCGATAAGGTCCCTTTCATGGAAGCCAAATTTATTTATACTAGCCTAGAGTTTCTGAACTAAATGCTTTCCCGTAAGCCAATCAATTCCAGCTCTCAGTTCCAACTCCTGGCTTCCTTCTGTGTCCTCAAACAAATCACTCCTGCTTCTGTGCCTCACCCTCATGCCCTTTCCCTCTCTTTGCTTTCTGGTCCTTTGCCCCAGCTGGCATCCTATCCATCCGCTTCCTATACATCCGTTTGTTTCTTCACCACAAGAGTGAATGCGAAGAGGTCAAGGACTTTGTTTCATTTGCTTTCAGTGCAGACAACTGTGCCCAGCAGGACGGACACAGTGCCTGTTGGCCGAATGAGAGCCCCTGCACGAGGGTGAGGATTTGTGATGATAAGGGGTGCCTTTCAGAGCTCAGGTGAGTGTGAGCTAGTTCAGTGCTGGCTTTTAGAAAAGAAACGTTTCTTGAGCTTTAAGGATGTGGTGCAAAGTGGTTTTTTTTGCAGATACAAGTGGTGAAGCCTAAAGAGAAGCCTGTCTGCGTGTGTGGAGGTATATGGGTGTTTTCCACACGCGGTTATTCCAGGGAGGTAAGGCATCGAGGGAGAAGCTCTTGAGCATGTTCTCCTGTGGTTCTTAATAGCGATCAGTCAGTAGAAAAAGGGTGCAGGGTCAGAGTTGGAAGGACCCTGAGGCCACAGAGCAAATTCCCGGCAAAGGGTCAGGATTGCGACACCAGCCTTCTACCTCCATAGTCAGGCTCTTTCCACCTGACCTCAAATGACACATTTTAGTTCTCCTGGAGGCTAGGCCATTCCATTGAGCCAGATCGCTAGGTTTCCAAATTACTGCTCTTTCCAAAACAAAATTCCAAGCAGATTTTCATCCCACTGCAGAATCAGCTGCACTGTAACCTTGACAGGCGGAACAGTGACTGCGTTTTATATATTTTATTTGCATAAATAAAATAAATTCAAATGGGAGACATCAAGCTGGATCCAAATTAGGTTTTACTTGTATAAACTAACACACAACTTGTTACACTGTCACCTAATTTGGGTTATTTTAGAATTGCTTTTTATCTTGAGATAGTCTCACTATGTAGTTTAGGATGGCCTAGGACTCTCAGTAACCCTCCTGCCTCAGTCTCCCCAATGCTTGGATTACAGGCATGTGCCACCATGTCTTGCTTCATTTTTTAATTTTTTAAAATGTGAATCATAACATTTTGGGGCTAGCAGGAAACTTTAGAGAGAAGCAAGTTTAGTATTTTAAAATTAATTAATTAATTAATTAATTTTTTGTCTTTTTGAGACAGAGTCTCACTTCAGCTCACTTTTGTAGTCCAGGCTGGTCTCAAACTTGCAACGATCCTCCTGCCTCAGGTATGTGCCACCACACCCAGCTAAATTCAGTGTTTTAAAGTCACTTTTAAAAACTATAGTTGCTGGGCTTTGTGATATATGCCTATAATCCTAGCACTCGGGAAGCCGCTGAGGCAGGAGAATCACTGAGATTTCAGGGCCAGCCTGGGCTATAGTGAGACTCTGTCTCAAAAAACCAAAACCAAACAACAAAAAGTTACGGTTGGCACAGAAGCCAAAACCATTAAGAAGTGCTATTTTTGTTGAACGCCGCTAGGCCCTGAATCAACTCTGAGGAGGCTCTTCCTCATCTTCCAAGTATAACTTGAAAATCATTCATTCAGTCTGATGGTCTGGTAGAGGGGAAACCCAGCCAGGGAAGAAGCTGGGCTAGGGGTAGGGCGCGTGTGTCTCCTCTTCTCACTCTGCCACACATCAAAACCTTACTCCTCTCTGTGCTGTTTCAACTGCTTTACCAGAGGGCAAGCAGAAATGGGAAACTCCTTCCCTTTCCTACCTGTTCAGCAGCAGCTCTGCTCAGAGCTTTGGCAGGGAACAGGCGGGGATTCTCACCTCAGTCTTGGAGAAGTGCAGCTTCATTTTGTTCTCCTTCTCGGTAGTGCTTAAAGGCAGTTGATAGTTTCTTGCCCTTCTCTCCTCAGCCTTACTTCCGCTTTCAAATAAATTTTTCTAAGTGTTTACTAAAAATAGGCCTAAAGAGCTAGGGAGAGCTCAGTGGTAAAGCACTTGCCAAGCATGCGTGAAGGGCCTGGTTCCATCCCCAGCACCACACAAACAAAAAAATTAACTAGGCCAAAATGTGAAGATCTGGGGTTTTAAAACACAAGTCAAAGTTTTCCAACGCAGGATTTCTGGACCTAGCACAGCAGCTTAACCAAATGTGGTGTGTTTAGAAAAAGCAGGGCCTGGGGGTTTAGCTTGGCGGCTAACCGACCTTACACTTACCTGCCCTGGCAAATGTAAGGTCGTGAGTTTGGTCCTTGGTACCAAAACAAAACAAACTCAATAGTAAAAGCAAGCACCAGAACAGTCAATGTCTTCTGTTATGGGGACACTGTAGCTACCAAGTGCAAGTTCGGACACAGGGCCTGGGTCGGTCTTGGAGTAGGGACAGCCACATCCCTATGTGATAGCACTGGTCACTCAGATATTTGCCTTCTTAGATATAACGAGCCGAAGTTAAATTTCTAGCTGGAATGTGACTTTCCAAGTATATGGCCCATGTAAGCTCCCACTCTGAGCAAGTGTAAAGTGGCGATGTGGTTTTGACTCCCTCCTCTCTGGAGGTCTGGAGACCATTCCAAAGTGTTCTCACGTTTGTGTCTTTTAAGGACAGGGAAGCATTACCTCTGAAAAGCTTGGAGAAGTGAAGAGTCACTGATGACTGGCTCCACATTGGGGTACTGGGCCCAGAAACCACTTTTCAAGATCTACAAATCCAGCAGGTTCTTACTCCTACCTTTTGTGGCTTAGGTGCATGCTGGAGGCAATGGATGGTAATGATGTCCCATGTTTGCGTTTTTACTTGCTAAGGAGTTCCCCTGCCATAAGAGATCCAGATGAGGTGCTGGTAACCATCTTACTGGTACCCAATGAGACTGCTACAAAGTCAAGAGTGTGCTTGGGAGGGAACCAGGCAGGTTTAGTGGAGCACTCTGCACCAAGTCAGTGTCCCCAGGAGGGGACATGGCGGCCAAGAAAGATCTTACAAACCACTGCTAAGACTGAAGGCCAAGCAATTATTTTCTAGATTTGAGGGTGGGAAGAAAAGAACATATTCTCACACAGTCACCTGGGCCAAAGGACTGCCAGACTGACATTTTTGAGGTCTTTTTTTTTCCATTTCTTACTGCATTCCAGGATTAGGTTGAATTGTGGATGCTGTGTTGCTACAGCAGAGGCATAAATCAAGGGCTTAACAAAGACAAGATCGGGGAGTAAGAGGGTAAATACAGGACCAAGCCTTAGAAAGGACTGTGTGGGTGGGTGGGTGTTGTCGTATCCTTATTAATAAGGATATTTTTGTTTGCTTGTGTGTTTTTAGAGATGGAGTCTCTCTGTAGCCCAAGCTTCTTGGTATCACTGTGATCCTTTTGCCTCAGCTCCCAACTGCTAGGATTACAGGCACGCACCACCACGCTGGGGTTTCTAGTAAGTGCTACAATGGGAAAATTAAACTTCTTTAGATCTGTTGCCACTATTTATGATCCCTGTTATCAAATAAGTTCTGGCCACTTTTAAAGAAAACTTAAATTTAATCAATCAGTAAATCAGTTCCCAGCCTCCATCTTAAACTGAAATGCACAATGTATCTTTGCCTTTGGCAAGAAAAGGGATCACCCCTCTGGCTGCAGGAATGTTCTCCAACCAAGGCTGGCTCTACAGGAGGAACCAGCCTGTGGAGACAGCCGGGAGAGTTTGGGGTGCTCATTAGCATCACACTTGTCCTA
Organism: Hydrochoerus hydrochaeris; assembly: GCA_004027455.1. NCBI lineage: Eukaryota > Metazoa > Chordata > Mammalia > Rodentia > Hydrochaeridae > Hydrochoerus > Hydrochoerus hydrochaeris. The sequence continues at coordinate 157,312 of PVLA01001053.1, forward strand.
AGGGGACCTAGGGGAGTGGACAGGGTCCTTTTTAAAGAGAGCAGGGAACTTGGTTGTGAATCTGGGTGAGAGCTGTAAGAAGCTATTTGAGACATGAAATCTCAGAATGTAAATAACTTGTTAGGAAGCGGTTCTGACCTGAAACTTGGGTCAAAGCTAGAGGCTCAATGAATAAAACCATTTTTCAGAAAGTTATGGGAGGGCTGGGGATATAGCTCAGCAGCAAAGTGCCTGCTTGGCAAGCACAAGGTCCTGAGTTTGATTCCCAGAACCAAAAAATAAGTAAATAAAATGTTATGGGAGATGGGGGGAGGGGGAGGAAACCTTTAGGGGAAAAGCCACTAATACAAATGTAACTAAATTTCTAAAAAGTCTCGCTTGTGTGTGTGTGTGTGTGTGTGTGTGTGTGTGTGTCTACCACCCTCACCTCAGTGGGCAAAGTGAACAGAGCTTGTACTGCACTGTAAGGGCACAAGACTGGCAGCCAGGGCAGCAAGCCCCTGGGGGCAGCGTGTCAGGCTGCAGGGACAAGCTGGGTCCTGTGCTTGCTCTGATGGGGTGGCTACGGCAGCATTCTTTCTAAGGCAATTGGCAATCGGCCTTAAGCAAACATGGAGACACATTGAGGACAGCAGAGTTACAAGTGGGCATAGGTTTTTATTCTCAGTGCATGGCAGTATTGGTTTCTGCTCATCAGCAAAAAGCTTTATTGGTTCCAAAAAAATTATTCCTCTTGAAATTCCTCTTCTCTTCTTCTTGTCCCAGTGGAACAACACATATGATTTTCAGATTTGCCAGTTCATAGCGTTTTCCCCTAAGAACCATATAAATACATGCAAACATCGCACACAGAGCTTAAATAATATCAAATGCAAGTACAGATCAGGTGCGCTGCTAAGCAAGACTGCAAATGATGGCCGCACACACGAGGGGACACATTGCTTTGATACCACCATTTGTTTGTCATGCAGACCACAATAGTCAATCTTTTGTTTGGTTTTCTTTTTTGTACAAAAATACCAGTGCTTGTTATACTAGTGATTGAAAAGGAGAAACTCAAAATCCTATCTGCGTGCTGATTTGCAAAAACGTAGATAGATTTATTGGCACATATATATGGCATATTCACATACGGCATATATACATATGGGAAGAAAACATGAGCCAAAGGCCAATTCAGTCATGGGAAAGCTCATCTCCCTCCATCTTTCCTAGTCAGGAGGAAAGGGAGCCAGGTGTGGTAGTGCATGCCTGGGAGGCTGAGACAGGAAGATTGCAAGTTTGCGCCCAGCTTGGGCAACTTAGCGAGACCTTTGTCTGAAAAATTAAAAAAAAATTTTTAAAGGATCAGGGATGTAGCTCAGTGTGAAGGCCTTGGGTTTAATCCCCAGTACCAGGGAAAAATTTAAAAACATAAAAAAGAAATGCAGAAAGGACACAGCAAGTCTAACTGCAGAGTTGAGAAGGCAAAAATTCTGGCACTGAGCTAAAATAAGAGTCTGGTCTATTCTGAGGAAGAGGCTGGAATGGCTTAAGAACAGCAGGCGTTTGTCAGTACCCACCCCTCCTAGTGCAGTGGGGTGGTCCCTAGTTCTGAAAGGTGAGCATGTGTGCAGATTGGGGTGGTACCATGGGTGGCTTCAATCATAAGGCAAGGAAGGTAAGAAAGAAAAAAACGAGAGCTACATTGAGAGGTTTTCCGGCACATTTGAGTTTGCCATACCTCTCTAGGATTTCGGCAGCGAGGTAATCACTCAGACTTATCTGTGCAGACTCTTCCCACTAAAGCTCAAAGGGAAGAAAAAGCCCAAACCCTAAAGAATCCACAAATGAATGGATTTCTAGATAGCCTCTCTCTTAATATTTTTAGGGATGGGAGAATCATTCAGAGGACAGAGGATGCTTACAAGAAAAACATGGCCCTGAGACTGTCACTCAGGGCTAGAACCAGCCACTGATGTTTCAACTCACTATTCTATCTCTCATCTGATATATTGCACGAAACTTTCTAGGGGAGGAAGGAATCACAACTCAGATCCTTGCATGAAAACTCACTAATGGAAAACTGGAGTGAGAGAACCATAAAAAAAATGCAAACTATAAATCAGAGTGTCCTTGCAGACCAGGAGAGATTGTCTTTGGTACCACTCTGATAGCTAATTTCTCAAGAGACACAAATCCAGCAGAAGGCCCCTGATCCTAACCACTAGCTACAGAAAAGCCTGGCAGTCCATCTCTGCAGGACCCGGGGTGGGGCACATATTCATTTCCTGACAGCTGTGTCTGTTTTGCTGGATGGGCTCCTCACTGGCCACAGTTTACTGTCCTTTTTCCTCAGGTTATCAAGACACAAATCTAGGACGACATTTTCTCCTTCTCCCCACCAGACCTTTTCAAATCCAAAGCACCATTTTGGGGAAAAGCATTAGTAACTTATGCCATGTTTTCTCACTGCCAGTTGCATCACTGAAACTGAATAGAAAAAACTTATATATAAAAACGTATGCACGTAAACATTTCAACTTCATTCCATATCAACACAATTTATATTTAGAAAGTCTAGAACCCAACAAATTTTTTCCCTAAGTATAAAGATGGCTGTTTGGAGAAAGGAAGTACAGTGTATTGGTTTTTAAACCAATTACAAATATACTAAGTCACCTATCATGTCAGTCGGCTGGTTAGGCGCTCCTTCCACAGGGTTACATGACGGCACTTACTTTAGTTTAAATCCTTTAAAGAAAATACATATGGCTGACTCAAAAATTATCAGTTTCTGATCTAAAGAAAAGTATATTTTTTGCATAATATTTCTATATTTTCTCTCTCTGGAAACTAGAACACACACATAAATGCACACACACACATACACTCATACACACACACACACACACACACACACACACCACTAACTTTAAAAAAGTAGACACAAGACCTCAGGAGTAACCTGTCAGGCACCACGAGTCTCTTAGGGGCAGGAATGGTAAAACGGCCTCCAAGGCTTAGTATTGATTTGTTTCTTTAAATGATCTGAGGTAATAAAAGACTTGACAGAATTAAATCTTCCAATGTACTTAATAAATATGTGTGTGAACACTTAACACTTCGGGTGAGCTGGTTTTTTCCCAATGAGTATTTAAGACAGAGAAAAGACTGTTAAAACATGTAGCCCTCACAAAACCGAAATCAGAGTTGTTTTCCTGTAATGACAGATTACATAGTAATGAGGATGTGTAGGGGTATTGTTTTTTATTCTTCTTACCTAGGACAGCTCAGGTGCGAGGGATGAGGGAGAGGGATCTGGAAGAAAAGGCTGGGGGGTAGGTTCAGGTCACCTCTCCCAAAGGGAAATGTGGCAGTTCCTAACAGCCTTAATGCCGCCTCCTGACTCCCCGATACTCTGCAAGAGGGGGCTGGGCTTCACTGATCTAATGGGAGGTGGGAATTGGGGACATCACTCAGCTCCACCTTCACAGAGAGCTTCAGTCAGTGTCAGTAGGGATAAAATGGAGCTCCTGCAAAGGTGGCTCCACCTTGTCCCAGGAAATCTCAGCTACATCCCCAACTCCTGAGTGGCTGGTAGTGGGCAAGCAGGGAAAGATGGCATAGGCTGTCCTGTTCGGCAGCTGGAGCTCACTGCCAAGACAGTGCTGGGGCTGGGGGGGGGGGAGGGACGTGTGTGAGGGAGAGAGGAGGAGGAGGAAGCAGCAGGGCCCCTCCAGGGTGGGTGTTTTGCTCCTTAAGTCAGTACAAGGCCATGGGAGCCTCCCCCTTTGAAGGTCTATTTACAAATTCAGAATGCTCACAAAAAGTTGGAACATTCTGAGTCAGAAAAAACTGTAGATCTAGCAAAGAGTAGAATTAGGAAACTGAAGAGAAGGTCAAAGCTGGCACCCAGGCACCTACACTCAAGGTTTCTGGTGCCCACAGGGAGGTTTCCTTAAACCATGCCAGACTGGCTCTTTGGCTTCTCAACACTCATTCCCTTGACAATCAGGCCTTATCCTGGAAAAGCCCTGGAGATGGCTTTGAAAGCAGCAGTCACCCCAAGGAGGACCTCATAAGTCTGATTTGATGGTCCGTCTTATCTCAGGCTTGCCAGCTTCTGGTCCTCAAACTCCAGGACCAGCTGGCAGGCAGGGCTGTACCAAATGCATTCTTCTGGAACAGAAAGATGCTCAGGCCCATAGTGAAAGCTGCATTCACCTGTATTACACGCGTGTAAGCTTTGTGTTCAAGACTGATCTCTCTGGCACTTCAGGACCACCTGATAAGGTGGCAGTGTGGAAGGAGATGCTAACTTGACAACAACAGGAAAACATTCTTATCAGCTATAAATGGCTTCAAAAGGACTCTTAACAAAGAAATCCATTTGCCTCTAGAACCAAGTCAAGGGTTCCATTGAGGCTCTAAAGGAGAATGGTCAAATTTGAATCAATTTATGTCCTTTCCATTCTCCCAATTAGCACAATGTTGACAAAAGTAAAGGGATGGAACATGGGGTTACAAAAGACCAAAGAATACCAGGGGCAGAAAAAACTAGAGGCCTTCAGGGATAAGTTTTCAAAATGGGAAAAACTATTTTCAAAACCTTCATTCCACTGGCTGATTTATACATTCTATCCTTACATCAACAGATTTCATCGGTGGACATTCATCTTTCTCTAAAGCCCCAGTTTGCAAATGACAGAGACTCAGAGGATAAAATGCAGAAGTCAAGAGACGATGGCATGTCTGAACACTGGGGAGAATCTGGGTTGGGGAGATGCCTGGAGGACCAGCTGCATTCCTTTATAAATGCCAACTGATGCCCCCAAGGAATAGTTTCCACAGTTACCTGCCTGTGCTTGACTGGTCCTGCTACAAACTCAAGCTTAGATTGAAATCCTCGCAGGTTTGTGCTCCTTTTCCTTCACAGTCAGGTGTGTGTATGGGGGGGTCTCACACACTTGGGAGCAGTTGACAGCCAGTGAAAGTCCCGTCATCACCTCATAGATGGGACAGGCGAGAAAGAAATTAGGGACAACTGGGGTGGGAGTCAGAGAATGAAAGTTCAGACTGACGTCTCCAGGTTTTGTAGAGGACTGTCCACATGGGAGGCAGCGATCTGTGCTTGAGTGCCGTCCACTGCGTTGTTGTTCTTGTTAGCCTGTTCAGTGACCTCATCATCCAGTGGGAGTACCCTAGTCCAAGTCTTGGAACCCTTTTCAAGATCTTCTTCCTCTTGCTCATCCAACAGCGGTGTTCGTGGCGACTCCTCGTCTAGAGTGAATTCAGGGTGGGTCATGAAGTTGTGGATGGAGTGTTGGACCGAGGGTTTCTGAATGCTTTCATGAAGGGAGCTATGGAACGCTTTGACCACTTTGATCTGTACCAGGGGAAGGAAAGAGGAGGATGAGAAAACAGGGAGGTGAGAATTGCTCAGCAGCACATGGAACTAATGATTTGAGGAATGAAACAAAATTTAAGCCACAAAACATGGCCATTCAACAACCAAAACCAAATAAATAAAAAGAGATCATGGGGCACTGCAAACATCACGTGGCTAAGCTTGGTACAATGGCTCACGGGAGGCTGAGGCAGGAGGATTATGAGTTCAAGCCCAGCCTGGGCAATTCAGTGGCTCCAAAACAAAACAAAACAAAGCAAAAGAAAACAGAACGGGCTGGGGATATAGTTCAGTGCAGAGGTCCTAGGTTCAACCTTAACTCTAGGGTTAAACCTTGAAATCAAGAGAGAGAGAGAGAGAGAGAGAGAGAGAGAGAGAGAGAGAGAGAGAGAAGAAACATTACATGGCTCAAATGTCACGCACTAGGGTTGAATGAATGATGGCAAACAAGGACGTTTCAAAGATTATATTAAAAAAAAAAGAAAGAAAGAAAATCCAGAACAAAGCATTTCCAAGCAATTCACTTTTAAAATGAAACAGAAAACAAAACAAAACATTTCATTAGCTCTTTTGAGGCAAAATAGAGGGCAAAGATATTAGAACTAGGTGCAAATTAATAGCAAAACTTAAGAGATGATTCACATACATGGATTTCTGTGTTGAGGCCATTTTGTGAATGTGGAGTGGAAAAAATTATACACGGAAGTGTAGTTATCTGTTTAAAGCCCTCAAAAAGCCAACAGATATCAATCTGCACATAATGCACATCAGGTGACGAGTGACCATGGACACTGTGCAGCCAGGCAGACAAACCATCTTCATTCAGAGGCATGCAGGAAATTAAAACCCTCCGATTTAGTAATTTGCCCACCTAGTCAGTAGACATGCATATAATTCACATCCCAAAAGCTCCACTGTGCTCCCTCCCTGGAGCCCTCCTTTCTCTCCCCTAGAGATGTGGGTGAAATGCAGATGTCAAAAGATGCCTTTGCCCTGTTTATTGAGAAAACCTGGCTCTCACAGCTCACTTCCCACCAGTGACTGAACCATGACAATGGTGCCCCGTCGCAGTCCTCTCTCCAGCTGTTTCCAAAGTGGGAAGAGGAGTGAGATTATACGTGGAGAGGGGGTCAGCTGGGCCAGGAAGAAACCTGATCCAGGAAGCAGACTACAAGCAGCCTTTACGACGACGGGGCAGAGGAAGAGGGCGGAAGGAAGGAAGGAAAACAATTGGCAGTTTTATTGGGCAAAAGGAAATGCAATGCCCTGTGTCAGAGTCTGTTCTATTACACAATAAAGGAAAAGATTCAGTCAATTCAAAGTCAACAGAAAAAAAAAAAAGACAATAATTGATCCCTGTGAACAGCTTCTGTTTATCCATAGGCACCAGCTCCTTCGGCAGTTCTGCTTTTCTGACCTGTGGGTCTCTCAGAAGTGTGGCTCAGAATCTAGGATGGCAGAACCGGGGTGGAGCAGAGAGTGGGATCTCAGAGACACTAGAGCCGGAGGCCAGGGGAAGGTATGTTACTGTAGGACAGCTTTAGTTTTGGAGAGGTGACCACTCCTAGCCTTGTCCAAAAATTCTTTCCATAGGAAAGACATGAGAGCAATGCAGGAGAAATCATCAAGGCGGGGAGGAGAGTATGAAGGACAGATTACTGCTGCAGCATGGTGCACCTTTGCTCTTCAAGCAAAAATATATACTCAGAGAGAGGACAGAATGCAGAGCCCGCAGACCATACTAACAGACAAGTAAATTGGAGTCCCTGTCCCAATACTTCCTATCATTGTGTAGAACCTTCAAGAACACTACATGAGGTAGCCTGTCCATCAGTCCTGTGGTTCCACCTGCCTGAGGTAGCCTGGGCCTCTGCAGGCCAGGGCTTACCTCATCTTGTCTCTCTTCTTCACAGCCTGGCCCACCCAGGACTGAGGATGCACAGAATTTACAGCAAAAGACTTCTTGCCACTCACAACCTCAGCTAAAAGGAATCAAGGTACCTTGTGCATATTTGCCATGAAGAACAGAAAGTGAGCGCTGGCTCTTTCATCCTTTTATGATGGGGGGGGGAATCGAACTCATGACCATGCACTTAGCAAGCAAGAGCTTGAACCGCTGAGCTGAATCCCCAGCCCCCCGGCTTTTGGATTCTTGCTGACTATGTAATTGTGAATTTTACCATCACATTGTTTCTGCTCTGGACGTGAGCGAGATCAGGTGGAGCGGAGGCTCTAGCCAACCTTCAGGGAGAGCCTGGACTCTCTATATCGAATATCAGAGCGAGGCAACTTGGATTATGTAAGCTCAAAATCAATAGAACCTTCTCCTTTGGTGCCAGTGCAGATAACACTGGCCAAGGCACAGATCTAGAGCCATCTCATCTCTGCAGGAGTGACAGCAGCCCAGCTGTTGTGCCTGCTCTTCAAATCTTAAGATTTCTAATGAGTCCCATAGGAAAGTAGGTATCTTTTTTTTTTTTTAAGGCAGATATCTTTTATGCCATCAGTTCATCATCTTTGTATCACTGATTTTTAAACTTCTGGCTTCTATTTTTTAAAAGCAATTGAATGCTTAATTGAAACATGTATGGAACCCATTATAAAAAACAGGCTTTTAAAAATTAGAGTGGGAGTGAGGCCCAGAGCCATTTGCTGGCTTTTTCTCTCACGTGCTGGGGTAACCAGTAGCACTGTTCTAGGTAGACAAATGAAGGAGACTGAGTGAGTTGCAGAGGGGTAGGTGGAAAGAGAAGGAAACCTTCTTTGGGGGAACAAGCAATAGTCATCTAGCTAGACTGCAGGAACGCTGGAGTCCACAGGGAAACCAGCCACCTGCAAGGGAAGCTCAAGAGAAGAGTCAGAGAGCCAGAGCGCATCACCTGTCTGGTGGGTGAGCAGGAGTGGGAAGCACCGGGCCATGACAGAACACTCCACTCCGGTATGGGTTCAGAGAACACAGGATGGTGAGCAATCTCACCGTACATCACCACCAGCCCATGCAGGGCTGGCATCTCCCTTGCTGGAATAAGGTGCCTCGTATCAGAGCACCTTAGGGGGAGAAGGTGGAGCCAGTGAAGTGGGTGTGGGGAGTACACTCCCCTCTTAGCCACCCTTATCTCCCTGGACCTCATTTCTCAGAGCCTCTGGGAAATGTCTCTTTTGAGGCTGATTGAAGGGCAACTCTCATGATTCAGGAGACCCAACAGGCCCTTAGATTAGATCTGAGTCTAAAGACTACTTTGTGGAGTTTCTGAGAGGTCAGATAAAGACTCCATTGTCTCAGCTAGAATTCTACTCCCTTTTCATAAGCCAGAGAAGGCCTAGGTAGTTCCTAGAGAAATCTTAGAGAGCTATACAATAAAGTTGAACTGATTTGGAGGTCTGGAATGGAATTCAAAGTACATGGCTATAACTTCCATGGAGAAGACATAGCTGGAGAAAGAGCAGGTGGTTTGTCTCTCTGATCATCTCACCTTTGGGGGCTCGGGGTGACACTCTACAAGCACCTCTGCAAGAGCTCACTGGACTCTGCCTCTTCCTTAGTCTCTTATCACTGTCAAGTCACTGAGGCATCTGACACCAACTCTTCCCACCAGAGAGATCATTAAAAAGGACAGAAGCTAGTTAGACTCAGATGGCAAGAGGAGAAGACAGAGGATTTAGCGAAAACCGTGAGGGATAGAGCAAGAGGTGTTTGGATATTTGCAGGTGAGACATATTTAGTGCTTTCTTGCCTACCTTTGGGTCTAAAGAGACAGTAGGTATCTCTGTCCACCCCTGCACCCCTATATCCATGCCAGAATCCTGACAGTTGGCAAAAAAGAGAAAAAACAAACAAACAACAACAAAAAAAAAACCCTAAGACCAAGCCAGCTCACAATCATGTGAGCCACAAGTGATGTGACTGGTGTTTCTTTACCCCGTGTCCATGGGCAGGGGGTGGGGTTGGGATTGGGGAGGAAGTGACAAACTGAACACTTGGGTTTTGAAACTCACAATATGTTTAATACAAAAGAACTCCTTCCTTGCCAGGAGGCTGCTTCCTCTGTCCTCTCTGCTTCCCGTTTGGGAGAGGTAAAATGACCAGGAATAGGAAGGCATTAACAAAAGTCCTACAGTGTACCAAAGAGAACACTAGCCTTAGCTTGGTAGGTGACGGCATTCCAATCAAAAGGATGCCTGGGATTGGTAAAACAATGACTAGGGGAGAGGAGGAGCTGAAACAGGGCTACTCGCCAGAAACTCCTAGAAGGCTTTATTTATTTTTGGTTTTTCGAGACAGGGTCTCACTATGTAGTTCAGGCTGGCCTCGAACTCACTTTGTAGCCCAGGCTGGGCTTGAATTCACAGAGATCGTCTTGTCTCAGCCTCCTGAGTGCTGGGATTATAGGCATGGGCTGCTATACCCCATTTCCTATAAAATTTTAGTAAATGAAAAAAATTATTTTGAACCTTTCATAGAGTTCTCCTTCCTGTATGTGATTCTTATATTAGATTTTAAAGTCTTTGAAAAGTGAGATGACAACTCTCAGCTTCTACACTGGAACTGGGTATCTTCTTTCTTAACAGCTAGCTACGATTTTTACGCTTATGTTGCTAGCTAATAATGCAGGGATAGTCAAAATGACTATTACTATTGACCATGTTTAATATCAGCTCACACAGAGCAGGGCTCCGGGTAAAGAACCCAAGGGCACAGTAGCTCCTTTCCTACCTTTCCTGAGAGGATCCTAAACTCACCCCAGTAAAGAGCCTTTCTGGGTTTTAGTTTGGCACAATCTCACCTATCAGCTTAGTTGGTAGAGTTCAGATCCAAGGGTGCAGGAGAGCAAAGAACAACAATGATATATTCAGACAAAGTAAACACAAAAAAAAGGCAAAGCAAACAAACAAACAAACAACAACAACCACAAGAAAAGGAAGAAACAAGCAAGGCAGAGGGACAATTAGGAAACAGAATATTGTTTAAAAGCTTTCCAACATTAAAAAAGTAATGTAATAAAAAGGATGCACAGCCTGGTCTTAGAGTAGGATTTTTGTCTTTTCTTAAGTCAAAGTGTCAAAGAGAAAAAGCAAAAGGAAAAGATAACTATGTTGGTTAAAGTGGATGCCACGTGCTCTCTTGTGGTCATTTTAGCAAATCATGCATCATAATAGACTATCACTCACTGCCCATAGTAGGAGATGAAACAGCAGCAGCCACAGAAGTGGTGGGGGAAGATTTGACTGGTGCAACTGCTACATAGGATGAGCTAGGAACGAGTTTTACATCAAGGTGTTGACCCATGTTCTGCCGCTTTAGGACTCCCTTAAAAGAGGCTCCCGTCTGGAATGTGTTAATTACTTCAATCTGCAAAGAATCAAAGAATGAGACAGCTTTGCTCCACAGTCAGAGGGAGGGGCAGGAGGAGGAAGGCAGGGCTAGAGAGGGCTGGGGAGAGGGACAGAAGCAGCTGGGAAATGGGGGAAGAGGCTGGAAAGCAAGAGAGGGTTCCCTTGCACACACAGCAGTGGGGGCGGTAGGAGGGAACGCTGACTGCGTATCACAATTCATTCAAGGAACAACTTGCTGGGGAGTCTTAGCACCTAGCCACAATCCAGCGTTCTTTTCCCCTTTGGCTTCTGGTGGACACTTTAGGTATGCAGGTATCCAAGGGTCTTTAAAATTAAAAGGGATTTCTCCTACTCCACCACTGCTAACAGCTGGGCAGGGACTGGCAGCTTATTCTTGGTCTTGACCTGTACTCTTAAAAATAAGGCATGCAATTTGAGATGGTGAAGGACAAGTACCTATTTCTGAACGTCTAGACTTGGGAACTTCTAAAACGAACACACCAACTACTTATTGTTTTGCAGATTTCCATGTGAAGGAAACACAGCAGTCCACACACAGTTGGCCTTGGTGGAAAGGCCCCTGGACTGTGAATTGATTGGCTCTTCCCCAACATACCCTGTCCCTGGCTGAAATGCACTCAGTGACCAAGGCCTACTGGAGAGGATGCCACTGAGCTGCATTAGTGCACCGAAGATCCAGAAATGTCGGGTGGAACAGTGACAGGAACTCGGCAGCAGGACCGAGGAGTGGGGGTGGTGGTGAAGGAATGGTGGTGAGCGCAGTTGCTCCAGGCTGTCCACACGGCCCTTGTTTTCAGTGTGCCACTCCTCAGAGACAGAGGCATTTAGTGCCATTCTTTGCCCAGCGATGGCCTCAATCGGAGGCCTCCATCAAATCTACTGTCCCTGTCCTTGATCCCTAAGTAACAAGAAACAAATCAAAAGGGATTCCTTTATCATCCCTAGATCTGATGGTCTCCTCTTGGGAAAATCCACATGCCTAGTTCCAAGGCTCAGCTCCCAGGTGTGTAGGAAAGGTGTGCCAGCAGGTGCTTTGTGACTCTGAGTATCTCCTATACATAAAGCTTCCTGAGAAGCCACAAAATGTGTCAGGGTTAATTTCTGAATTCATATCAGAGTTAGAGCTAGGACATTTCGCCTTTCTCACATGCTACAGTTTTCAGTTCCAGAGGACTGAGTGGAACCTGCAGGAGGAAAGAGCTTGCTCTCGGAAGAGCGCCAGCTTGTGCAGGAGGGGCTGTAGAAATCCTTCCTCAATGCCTATTAAGGCTGTTAGACCTGACTTCTGCAAATTCTAGCCCTTACATTCCCCAAGTTTCTGCTTTCTAGTACTTTTAGCTCCCACAAAGCTAAAAAGTAAAGGAGATGGGAAGAACAGCCTAGAATCAGGGAGAGGAAAAATCCCAACCACAACTAGGTAATAGCTTGGCAGCCCCTCTCACCCCAAATGTGGCCAGAAGGATCAAAAATCAGGTGGTAGGAGATTTGAACCCTGCTGAGGATCAGGAGTGGATACTGGAGTGGGTTTCACATATCCAGGACGTACTAACATGCCTCACACTGTCTCGCCTGCTCGGCGTCAGGTGCACACCACGTGGCACAGATCTGTTCATCGTGGTGTCTTTAACCTTGGGCTGCCTTTGGTGTGCAGGTCTGGGCCTTACCACCATTCTGGCTGACTGCCTCCTGCTCCAGCAAGGAAAGGTAGCATCCCTAAATCTTCGTAGGCAGTGGCACCACACAGATAGGGGCATAGTCGAGGGAATAGAAACAGGCAGTGGAGGGGAAGGAAGCCCCATGAACTCTTGGGCCCCCAGGAGAGAAGACTGGCAAGGAGCAAGGAGGCACTGCAATGAGGGAGTTCTGGCTAAGGAAAAAGAAAATCACATAGTGGAAAAGGAGGCAGGTGGTCCTGAGGGGGAAGAAAAGCAAAAAGGTTATTTTGAAAAAAAAGCAGGCACCAGGCTCTATCGACACTCAGTAAACTCAGCACCCTGGAGGGAGGGAGGGAAACTCTGAGAACCCTGGGCACCCCCAGGCAGCTTGTGCAGGTCCTGTTGCAGTCTTCCTAGCAGGAGGGTCTCTAAAGAAGGGGAGCAGCCCAGGCTTCTCTTACCTAGATCTTCTTCCCCACATTTCTTTTCATCTGTTGTCTCCCCCGTGGGAGATGAGTTCCTATCAGGGATGCAGTTCAGAGGATTCACCCCACCTGTCTTCTCTATGCATGAAGGTAGCAGACTGACTGGCTGGGGAATTTTCTACATCCTTCGCAAGGCCAGCTTCTGAGAATGAACTGATCTAGGGACCTCCAGCCAGCTGGCAAAAAGACAGGTCTGCGCTCTGGAGAGCATCCTGGAGACCTCGAGATTGATAGTTTCTTGAGATAGAGAATCTTGGGAATAAAACTATAAAAGTGTGGGGAACTAGGGAAGAGAACTGTCAATGCCTAGACTGCTTGTTTATCCAGGAGGTAGCTACCACTGAAACACAGAAATTGAAACAAAAACAAAAACAAAACGTTACTATCGAGCTATAGGCAGGGACTTAAGAGCAGCCAGAGAAGCTTCTACCCCATTTCAGAAATTGTTAGAAGGGAAAGGGTTTGAAGAAACGACAGCTTCTTCCTTTCTGGGAAGCAGTCTGAATCCTGCAAAAGATACTCAGAGACCATGGTTTATACACACGCTGTCGTCAGACTCCCCCATAGCCTTCCATTTCAAGCCAAGGCAGAAGAGGGTGAATTTCTTCCACAGAGATCCCTCTGGGTAATACTGATCACTGAAACGGCAGCGTGAGGATGTCACATTAAGTGACTACTGACGGTGCCGATCAAGGGATTTTGTGTCCCTCCTTCCTTTTGGGAGACAGGGAGGGGCTGTGCACGCCCCACCCTTTGGCTAGGGATAGCACACGCAAGCGACCCTCCGCATGGAGCTTTCCAGGCCCCAGAGGTGGGCAGAGTGGGCTCTGGAGCCAATCCATAGCTGAAGGACTCTGCTAAAAGTAGGACACAGTCTGGGTACTATGGCTTCTCTTTCAGAGAAGGCCACACTGGCACCACTGCCTTGTTGGTCCTAAAGCTAGGCAGCAAGAGCTGCCCTTTGGTAGCGAGCCCTAGGCATGGGAGAGGTGGTGGCTGCCAAAACTTGCTGCTGCCCTCCCACCACTTCTGGAGACAGGGCGTTTCCTTTTCTCAAGGTGAGGACAAGTCACCAGCAAAGTACCTGAGTCTGGATACGGTTCAGGCCCCGGAACCAGAGGATCTGGCCTCGGCGCAGCTCCATCTCAGCGTGGTCTATCTCGTCCAACCCCTCAGCATCCTTGGTGATCTCCTCTTTGGCAGTGCCATGCCCAGCCTCCTTCAGGAACTTCAGAGACTGAGTAGGTATCGTACTGATGACCTGAGGACGGGGCAGCAGACTGTCAGTCACCCACCCAGGACTGCCCCAGGAAGGCTATTCTTCCCTATCACCCTGTCTGCCAGGAGAGTAGTGAGGAGCAGCACTAATCTGCTTGGGCAAATAGGCACCAAGTGCCCACCAGGTGCCATGCTCTTAGGAAGCTTTTCTGTATTTATGGCCACACAAAAGAGAGCTTATATTCTAGTAACCACCAGCCATCTTCCTAGTTCTCTAAGTCCTCTTTCTGTCTGAGATCTTTCCTTCCATTTCATTTTATGTCTTTAAAAGAAAGAGGGCTGGAATACATGGCACATAGTCAATAGTGACAAAGACTAGACCTGGAGGAAACAAATTGGGAGAAGTCATTTAGGTTGGCCTTGAACTCATTATGTAGCCCATGCAGGCCTCAGACTCATGGTACTCCTCCTGCCTCAGCCTCCTGAGTGCTGGGATTACAGGTGCGTGCCACCCCACCTGGCCCGTAAGCTCTCCTACTTTTAACTAACCCCCCTTCTTTCCAAACAAAACTCTACTGAAAAGTTCTGCTGATGTTTCAGAGAAGTCCAGCCATGGTTCAAGAAGAGACCTGAAACCTCTGAAGTAGTGGGTTGTCACCACTCCACCTTGGGATCCTACAAGATAGAGTAAACTTGAACATTTTGGGGGGAGGAGAGAAGAGGGAGGAGGTAAGGAGTCAAGGGCCTGCACAGTTGTGGTTCCAGCTCCAGTAGTAGACGGAAGGTCTGTGTGCTGAGTGAAGGCAGAGGAGGGTGCACCAGCACTTACCTGGCCCCACAGGAGTTCTCCGGCCCCGATGAAGAGACACCACAGCCACTGCGACAGGCTGAGCTTGGTGCAGCTGAAGGGTTTACCCCCAAATTCCACAATGATAATCTAGAACAGAGAAAAAGGGGCAGCTTAGCATCAGGGAGGAGATGGACAGGTGACTAGCTCTGCAGCCAGGGTCACCAAAGGACTGTCATGGCCCTGCCTAGGGATCCTTGTGATGTGAGTCCTGGTTTGCTCGCTGGAGAACGGGAAAGGAGATGGAACAGAGGGTAAGGAGGGCTTCACACGGAGTCTTTAGAGCCCCACAGTTTCTACAACTGCTATGACTGACCAGTGTGAGAGCTGGCAGAGTAGAAGTGGGTTGGGCTTCTTGTGACCAAAGCCAGTGAGTGACACAGAGAAGGCAATGCAATGGGAAGGAGAACCCAAGGGTGAGGGGCAGTGAGGGAGGCCCCCTTGGAAGGACGGGACTCTGCTCTCGTATCCCTTCTGGATGTTTTACTGTAGCTCTGCCTCTGATTAGGTCAAGGAAGGGACCAGGGTAACCATGTCCTTGACCCCACTCCCTGCAGCAGAGGCCCAAGCCAGGTTTGGTGTCAACTCCACATGCACTGTCTACCACTCCTCATTCTCTGTTAACTGTGCTGCTTTGTACTCAAGCCTCTTCAGAAAAGAAGGACATGGAGGTTTTACTATGTGACATGGCATGCCATGTGTGCCGGCAGAAGGCACAGAAGGGGCCTAGAAGAGAGTGACCCTTTTCTCAGTTACTTTGTGAAATTTCTGTACATTTAGACAACGAGGAAAGAATACTACAAGCCTTATCTTATTTGCAACCCATGTGCTGCCTGGCACTGGAGCTACTGATATTCTGGGCTCTGCTTCTTGAATAAAGTGCAAATGGAAGCCAACTGGAAGCTCCAAAGTGTCAACCCCAAGCCTCCATCCCCATGACACCCTTACTCCTTTCCTTGTGGACTTAAGAGAATTTTGGCCCCCAGGTTCCAGCCTTCACCTTCCCAGGGCCTCGGCTCCAGAGTGTGTCTCACCTGGCTGATGAACATGCCCAAGACCACAGAGCAAAAGATGATGTTGCGGTAGATGCCTGAAAAGACATTCCTCTCTCCGTGGATCTTCCGGGAGTTGATTTCATTGAAGAGCTGCATCAGGACGAAGGTGTTGAAAACGATGGTGTAGTGCTGGCTGGGTGGTGAATGCAGCGGTGCCTTCCTCCCACTATCAATATCAAATAATTTCTCACCTGGTTGGAAAAGGACAAGCATTGTCACTGGGTTCAAGTTCAGTCAGCACATGTTGGCGTGGCCGCACCAGTGCCTTGGGGCCCTTAGAAGATCCATTTTTAAAAAATGTTATTTTAAAGAGAATAAAACTAAATAAAATAAAATGGAATAAAGCCAATCAAAACAAAGCAGTGAAAGTGATAACAGATCTTCAACACAGGATGATAGGAAA
This sequence comes from Hydrochoerus hydrochaeris, assembly GCA_004027455.1. Lineage (NCBI taxonomy): Eukaryota > Metazoa > Chordata > Mammalia > Rodentia > Hydrochaeridae > Hydrochoerus > Hydrochoerus hydrochaeris. Next base: position 173,719 of record PVLA01001053.1, read on the forward strand.
TCAACAATGGCTACCATGATGCCTCTTGTTATCTTCAAAATAGCTGCCCAGACCAGACATAATAAAATCAAACAAACAGAACAGAATAAAACCAATCAAAACAGAACACTGAATAAAGCAAAATAAAACGGAACAAAACACAACATGGAAAACCATATTGAGAAGATCCATTCTGATTGGTCACTTTCTGAGTTATTCTGTTATTTATTTATTTATTTTTTATTTTGGGTACCAGGGATCAGACTCACGACCTCGCGCTTGCCAGGCAGGCACTTACACCGCTAAGCTAAACCACTGGCCCTTTATTCATTTATTTTGCAGTACCAGGAACCGAACCCAGGAAGTGCTGACCTATATACCCCTAGCTTTTTTAAAATTTTGAAACAAGGTCTCACTCAAGTTGCCCAGGCTGATCTGGAAATTGCCTCAGCCTCTTGAGTAGCTGGGGTTGCAGATATGTGCCACCACACCTGGATTAATCCAGTCTTTTAAATGTCAGCCTTGGTTTCAAATTATCTGACCCTGTCTCTTGGTTTGCTCTATTGATAGCTGTCTTCATGGTGAAGTGCAGTGGTAATTCTAGTGCACTATAGCTAGGCAGCGGGAGTGCACAGGGAACCCTCGCAGGTGGGGCTGCTGGTGGGCCCCGTCTGTGCTCCTTCTGCTCCCATACTCTATCTCAGTGGTGGCGAACCTATAGCATCATCAGTACTACTGTGGGGATGCAGAGTCCCCTCTGTCAGTACATGAGCCAAATGGCCCCAGCATTGCCCTGGCCGCTGAGCAATCAGCCTTAGAGTGCTAGCACTCTGCGGTGAGTAAGTGGGTTTGGGTAGCAGTCTAGGCACTTGGTCTCTAACAGGCGTGTCACCACTGCTACACCTTCTTTCCTCAGGCCACTCTTGGCCCCTGTCTCCAGCTAGCACCCCATCACTGGCTCACCAGCAAAGACGAGGAAGAAGATGACAGTGAGCTGATAGACCGAGTGGCCCAGGATGTTCTTCATCATAGTTCGTGAGATCAGAGGCTTGTTCCGGCCATAAGGGCGACGCTTTAATAGAGACTCCGTTGGGGGCTCCGTGGCCAGGGCCAGTGAGGCAAAAGTGTCCATGATTAGATTGACCCACAGCATCTGCACGGCTTTCAGCGGGGAGTCCTGGAGGGAAGAAGAACTGGTCCTTTAAGTTTCCCCACCTCACCCACCAGCCTGTCTGCCCCTCGAAATGACCTTGCTCTCACTATTCGCCTAGACTGAATCTGGTCACCTAGTAGCTGAGTGACCTTGAGAACACTATTTAACTGCTTTGAGCCTTGGGTTCCTCACCTACAGAATGGGAGACGACACCTTCCCTCCAAGCTGGCTGTTGAAGAACAGAGATAATACTCTCAAGGGTACATCATAGCAGCTGACACAAAGTGCTAAGTGAACTTAGGTAAATTATTATCATTTCAAATAAATAAATAGAGACAACAGACCTCGTTAGTCAAGCTACTTCCTTCCCTTCCACCACTGGGGAAAGCCTCAGCCTGCTCCCCCTGCCGGGTTCCTTGGCCACCGTCTCATCCCTCCCATCTCAGCCCACCTCAGGCCTTCACCTGAGTGATGCAGGCTCCCGTGAAGGCCACAATCACAGCCACCACGTTGACAGTGAGCTGGAACTGCAGGAACTTGGAGATGCTATCATAGACATTTCGTCCCCACATCACTGCCTTCACGATGCTGGTGAAGTTGTCATCTGTTAGGATGATGTCTGATGCCTCCTTCGCTACGTCTGTGCCTGCGATGCCCTAGGGCAAGACGGGAAGGAAGGCAGTGAGCAGCTGGGGAGAGCAGGGCTTCTCTGAGGCCAGGCTCCATTTCTAGACCTCCGAGAGGCCTCAGAACCAAGTGTAGACACTAGAGGGCGCACTAGACACACAAAAGAAAATGAAGGTGAAAATGTGTCTTTGTCCCTGTACAGAGAAAGGCCTGGAGCCTGAAGCCACTGCAGACTCCTGTGCCCTGACGGGAGCTGCAGTCGTCCTCCGCAGCCCCTTCTCTCGCCTTTCCACTGCCACGACTCCGGAAATGAATTAAATAAAAGGCAAGGAACAAGCCCCATCCTTCTAATCTATCTCTAAATTCTTAAATTTCTTCTGCTACTGCCGGAATCTGATTCAAGTTCGTGTCGCCCACACCTTTAAGGAGTCTGACATTTCACTCTGAGAGCCTGGCAGAACAGCTCAGACTGCGCTTCTGTGCCTGTGCAGAATCCTGCCCCAGGGGCCACCAAGGGCTACCAAAGAGCTACGCAGTGGTTGAAAGCCAAACCTTCGCCACTGCCGGTTTTTCAGTCTGGTAGTCCATGCTCTCACAAGTGGACTCTTGATTGATTTTTCAACCTCCTCTTATATTATCTTTCTTCTCAAAACCTAGTGCTTTATTCACAACCCTTTGGATGACTCATATTTAGAGTATGGGCTCCTAACCCCCATCCATACATCATTTCCCCAAGCCCAAAACACCCTCTTTCTCTATCCCTTTCAACCCTGGCGACCCCAGCACTAAGGAGGCTGAGGAAGGAGGGCTGCCAAGTGGAGGCCAGCCTGGAACACTGAGATCCTGTCAGAAACAAAAGAAAGAAAAACAAAAACAAAAGAAAGCAAACAAACCAAAACCCCCCCACAAAGGCCAATGAAGCTCAATGGCGGAGCACAAACGAGGCCCTGGACTCAATCCCTGGCACCAAAAACAAAGCAAAACAAAAATCCATTTCATTTTAAGGTCCCATTTAACTAAACCCTCACTGCTTTGCAAAGTGCTCCTGGCACCCTCAGCCCATGTAGCCATCACACACTTTCCAACTCCTATAACCAGCAGAGCTCTCCTTCACCCTGCTGTTTACTGATAGATGCTTTTCCTTGATCTGGCAGCAATGTTTTCCAGTCTAGATGGCAACAAATGAGTATCTATTAGATAAGACTATGGCACTCAGTTTCCTAATATAATCAGCTCATTAGGGCTGGGGATTTAGCTCAGCAACTCAAGGGTTCGCCTTGTAAGCACGAGGCCATGAGTCTGGCCCCCAGTACCAAAACAATCAGTTCTGTAGTATATCCACACACTGCCACACACTGCTCTGTGCAAAGAAAGGAGGGCTTCTGCATCCACTTACTACTAGGAATAATCTCCAAATTTTATTGTTAATTGAAAAAAGCAAGGTGGGCCAGGTGTGATGGCTCACACCTGTAATCTCAGCACTCAAGAAGCTGAGGCAGGAGAATCGCCATGAGTTTGAGGCCAGCCTAGGTTACCTAGTGAGTTCAAAGCCAGCCTGAGCTATATAATAAGACCCTGTCTCAAAAAAACAAACACAAAACAGAACAAAACAGCAAGGTGGAAGAAACGTAAAAAGGTTCATAGTATGTAAAGGTTCACACTTATGTAAAGGAATAGAGAACAAATATATCTTTGCTTGTACTTTAAAGGAGCAAAAGAAAATAAACCAAAAACTTGATTTTTAAAAAAAAGTTACCTGAGAAATCAAGAAGCAAGCAAGAGGGTGAAGGCAGAAGAACAAAAACCAAGTTTCTATAAATACACTTATTTTACATATTTGACTCTAGAACAATGTAACTATTTTATACAAAAATAAAACAAAATTAAATTTAAAAAGCTCTAAAATGGAGAGCAACGTGATATAAATGAACTACTAAAGCCAACTGGTAACAAAACTGCACAAAAGAAAAATGGTTCAGTGGCTCAGTAATTTAAAATTTAAAACTGATGTGCTTTTTAGTAATTTGATGAAACATTCCTAGTAGAATATATGTACAGGTAAAAAGAACTACAAGAAAAGTATTTAATTGTTCATCACATATATTTTAAGATAAAGCAAATAATTATGTGAATGCCATTAGGAATCAATATTTCTAGCTTAAGAGCTACAATATAAAATCAGGGAAGTTAAGCCAGATGTGGTAGCACACGTCTGTAACCCCAGTGCTCAAGAGGCTGAGTCAGGAGGATAACCAAGAGTTCAATGTCAGCCTAGACTATGTAGAGATCAAGGTTAGCCTGGTCTACACAGCAAGACTTTGCTGAAAAAAAAAAAAGAAAGAAAAAATCAAAAACAAACAACAAAGAAAAAAATAAAACACCAAGAACTCTACAAAAATCAGGGAAGTTAAATAAAATTAGAAAGTTAGAAATTAAGAATTTAGGAATTACTATGTTAAATTCGGAATTCTAAATTTGTGAAATCTGGTCTGAATTCAGAAGGAATTTTATCTTTAAGATAAGAAACATGCACAGTGTCTCTGGGACACTGGTGAAAGACCAAAACAGAGAGGAAGGACACCTGGAGTGGTGTCAAAAGGACTCAGAAATGCTCAAGAGGTGCCCCTGGCTAATGGTGGATCAACGTGGATCAGGTAAACATTAGAATGGTAAAAGCATGGGATTGAAATATCTCAAATATACCTGAGTATGACTGTTTTTAAATGAAACTTTAAAAAATAAGTAAAATGATTCGATGGTTATTTTTGGAGGATCATTAAAAAAAAAAAATCAACCCATTATTGTGCAAACTGATAAAGAGAAAGAAGCATTAAACCTGCCTTCCATGTGGGAGTTGATCCTTATAGTACCCAAATAACTAATGAAGGGAAGTTACTTTGGTGTAACTATTAAGCTAATAAATACATAAAATTAAGCTAGGTGTGGTGGTGTACACCTACCTAGGTGGTACACATCTCAGGACTAGGGAGGCTGAGGCAAGTGGATCTCTTTGAAGCCAACCTGGGCTACATTGTGCATTCAAAGACAGCTTGAAGTATATAGTGATACCCTGTCCCCAAAAAGTCAATCGATCAATCAATCAATCAATCAATCAATCAACTCATAACAAAACTGGCATGTATAAGAAAGCGTTACTTACTATGGCAGGCCTGTTTGCAAGGCTGGCACTTAACTGGCATTTGGGGACATGGTTCTCAGAATGTTTCTGGTCAAGAATAAACTGGTAAGGGTCTCTGACTGGGTCTCAGTGGTGCCCACACAATCTGATTTATACCGAATACCTACATTCCTTCTGGGAAAGGGTGCCAGTCCTAATAAAACCATAGGTGATGGGCATGATATGGGCTTCCTTGGATAGAAACATCATAAAAATATTGCTGGTTTTGTCAACGGGAAGAATAGACTCCATGTGACTCCTCATGGGAGGGAGAACTTAACAATGACTATGGGTCATCTAGATTCTGCCAATGTTTCTTTCCACTGTGATCCAACTGTATCCTCTCTACACCTCTGTAGCAAAGCTTAGCCTGAGTACAGCTGGAGTTTTCTGAGTCTTGGTGAATCTATAAATATAAGCGTGTCTTGGGGACCCCTGACACATGGATGTGATACGATCAGTGGTTCTCAAACGTTAGGATGTATCAGAATTATTGAGAGACCTTGTTAAAACTGGTAGCTAGGCTTTCTGATTCAGTAGACCTGGGGTAGGGCCTGAGAACCTGCTTTTCTTTTCTTTTCTTTTTTTTGGTACCAGGCATCAAACTCACCTCGTACTTGCCAGGCAGGTGTGCTTAGGCCACTGAGCTAAATCCCCAGCCCAGAACCTGCATATCTATGGGCTCCCATGTATCACTGGTTCAGCTATAAGGTGGAGCACATTTCAAAAGCCACTGCTATAGACAAAGAGACTTAAGAGACATACTGAACAATTGCAATGTATAGATCTTACTTGGATCCTGATTTGGACAAACAGACTATAAACCAACATTCATAAGTCAGTTAAGGCATCTGCGTGTGGTGGCACACTCCTAGAATCCCAGCACTCGGGAGGCTGAGGCAGGACGATCATTGTGAGTTTGAGGGTAGCCTGGGCCATGAAGTAGCCCAAAGCCAGCCTGAACTGCAATGCAAGACTATCTCAAAAAGACACACACACACACACACAAAGTCAGGGAACTGTGAACACTCACTAGATATTTAATGATAATAAAGAATCATGAATTTTGTTATGTGAAAATGGTATTATTCTTCTAGGCACATTCTATTAATATATATTATTTAGAGAAATGTATTGAAATTTTTATGAATGAAATGGCATAATGTCTTGGATTTGCTTTAGAATAATTCAGCTGGGGCTGGGGAAGCTGGCATAGTGCTTATATGTCAGGGAACCAACACTGGCTGAGTGTCCCTAATTGCTGAAGCTGAATGACAGCTCCTGGGGTTCATTATACAGAATTCTCCCTACTTCTGCACACTCTTACAGCTTCTTAGGGTTAAAACTTTGTTTCTTAAACATGTTCCCTCTAAAAATACCTCTTGGTTTTCCTTCCACAGCTTAAAAACAGGGATGGGGTAGAGCTCACAGGTAGAAAATCACCTCACATGCGTCAAGCGTCAGGGTTGATCCCCAGCACCGTTATAAAACAAAACAAAAGCACCAATAGCTCAGTTTTCCTGGGAGGCTTACCATCACAAGCTGCTTCAGTCTGAGGTAGCACTTAGCAGTCTGGGGGACTTTAAACTTCCCTGAGCATCAGAATGAACTAGCATGCTTGCTGACAACAACAAAAAAATCAAATGTTTTCATACCCAGCCCATACTCCACTGGCTCAAGATATTTCATGTTTTAAAGTGACCTTTCCAAAGAGATTCTGATGCTCCTGGCCTCACAATGAAAAGCACAGTACCGAGCAACGCTTGCCACATAGCATGTGTTTCATGTGGAAGATGAGTTTTCTGTAATTTGCTTAGGCAAAAAAACCAACACTGCACTCACGGTCAATTTTAAATTGGTCTTGTTTTGCTGGGTGAGGTATTGATGGCTTCTCTGCCTCTCATCTATTGTCACACCCGGAGAGTCCCCCGATACACTATTATTCCTGGCCAGGAAGGTAGGAGATGGAGTTTGAGAAAGCAGCTCACTGTGGGAAGAAGTGAAGGCCCTGGAAGCAGCAGGCCACTAGACACTGTCCTGGCTTCCCACAGAGACACTGTGCCGCACTTACCATGGCAAAACCCACATCTGCTTTCTTCAGGGCAGGCCCGTCATTGGTGCCGTCTCCAGTGACAGCCACCACCTGCCGTTGCTCTCCAACAGTGCTGTCAATGATGCCTGAGGAAGAGAGAGTGAGCATGCGTGTGCCCCATGAAAGGTGCTTTTTGCATCCACCCCTACCCCAGTTTCTATTACTGTTATCTTCTTTTCCATGCTAATGCTTCTCCAGCTGCCGCCCAAGGTCAGTACCTCTTTCATGAGCAGTGCCCTGGCTAGGAACAGAAGTCCTCACACAGCGGCTAAGGTAAAGGGGAAAGGACCTGAAACACTTGAAGATACAGCCCTGGGCTCCCCTGCACCAGCTCTACCTGCTAGTGGGATGGATTTGGGTAAGTTACTTGTCTTTTTGACTTCCAACTTCCTTTCTGACAAGATGAGATAGTTTTACCCATTATGACTAATTCACAGTACTACTGGAAAATGAGCCGTATAATGTTTAAAAAAACCCAGCTTTGTTATATGCTCTACTCACGAAGGGCTCACATGTTTGCTAAATGGGATATTTTCCCCTTCAGCCCGGGAGCGCTCCTAGAACCCCCTATGTGGGACGGGAGAATTGCTCTGGCTGATGCGATTACTATCCCTACCCCAGCCTGCCTTCCCCTTTCGCAGGCCCCCACTCAGGAGCCGACCTCACCTTTCACCAGCGTGTGCTTGTCAGTGGGGGAAGAGCGCGCCAGCACCCGGAGCTTAGGCCAGATCTTGTCCAGCTTTTCTTGCTCTACCTGCCAACAACAGACGGCATCTGGATCAGCCGTGACGGAAGATCACTTATGCCTCAGCCTCCCACGGGCTGGGGTCACAGGCAGGAGCTACCACCCCCAGCAGGTCTGATTTTCCTATGCAGACCAGGAAGCTTTGATCTGTGCCCCTCAGACCACCTCCTCTTACAAACTACTCTTAGCCACGGGGCAGTGACATGGGAGGGATGAGACAGGGAGCTCTAATGATTGAAAAAAGCAGAATGACATGAAAAGTTAGTGACACTGTTTCAGAAGATGACTTGTGAATGAAGATAGTGAGAAGACAGACAACTCCCCATTTCACCATCTGAGCTGCTTCTGTAGGAAGGAACGTCTCAGGAGGAGCGGATTTCAGTTTAGAATCCACCCACTTCCCACACAGACCCCAGATGCTCTACGCTAGATCCAGCCCTTCCCCCGTCTAGTGAGACGCTGGTTTCTCCCACTCAGGACGCACCTCGCCTTTCTCATTGCGGATGAGTCTGTTGAATTCTTTGCCTTCTAAGCACAAGAAGTCATCTTCGGGTGTCAGAATGCCACATTTGGTGGCAATGGCCCGGGCCGTGTTGACATTGTCACCTGTCACCATTCTGACAGTAATGCCAGCTCGTTTGCACTTGGAAATAGCTTCGGGAACCTTTGGAGAGGGGAGAAGAGAAAAGGATGGTGATACCTGGTAAGCTGCTCCTTTTCTACTCTCCCTCCACTGTGCCACGGGGCCTGGGCTCTACCCAGTCATTTTTATAGCACTCATTGTCACCTCACTTCTGTTCGTCCCACAAGAGTCACATCTGAGATTCACCTGTTATCCCAGGAGCTAAGGGGAAATGGGCTTCAGGAGCCATATGCAAACACTAGTGCTTTCTTTCATGATCCAGACTTCTCAGCAGGGTATTTGGAGCGTGTCTACCGCTTTTGTGCCCTGAAGTTCTAACTACTCTCTGCCTGCCTGGCCCAAGCTCCAACCATATCAGCTCTTTGCAGTTTCCAAAGGGCAGGCCATTTTTGCAAGTCTTGGCCTTGACAGCTGCCAGGCTGGGTGTCTGAACCTCCCTAGAGCAGAGGTATTTTCTGTACATAGGCTCCTTGGAAAGAATATATTGGTTGGAACAAGGTGGCTGAAGACCAAGTTGGTTATTCTTGCCTCTTGACCAAATATTAAGCCTAATAAAACCATCATTCCTTACCACTCACACAGGAATGCCACTGCCTGTCAAGTAGGCACGCTAGGGTACTTTCCTGGGGTCACAAATAGATGACACGGAGCTTGCACCCACTTCCCATGACCCTGGTGGCTCCTTAGATCACACTGGGCTGCTGCTTAGACTAATGGACACTGGGAGACTGTCACTCATGTGTTTTTGCTCTTTCTCCAAGCCAAAGCCTCACCTCTGGACGCACAGGGTCTTCAATGCCCACCACCGTGATACAGGTCAATTCTGTGAGGATCTCATTCTCGTTGTCCCAGGAGGGCTCTGTGTCATCGAAATCCCGGTAAGCTATGCAGATAGTCCGGAGTCCGTCACAGGCCATGGGGTCAATGACAGTGCGCACCATGTCATCTCGGTCCTTATTCTTGAATGGCAACACCTCCCCCTTCTTGTCCAGGATTCGATTACACCTGGAGACATTCACAGTCAGAGTCTCCTTTCCTACTCAGTCTTTCTAAATCATTACCAACATTCTGACAACTAACTGCGCTATCCCCAAAGACCTCACTCCTGGACCAAGTATCTCCTTTATCCATTATTCAGCTGAGTTCCTCTTTCCCAGGTGAGGTGGCCTATGGGTTAAGTCCAGGTGGGCAGTGAGTGTGACTGTCACTCTTCTTACTCACATGGGAATACAATGCTGAGTCTCTTGTGGATCACTTGCTCTTCTGACCTTTCTAAAAGTAGAGACTTTTTCAGTCTATAACTGCACACAGGACCATGCCAACTGAGAGTGTGCCAATTAAAAGAAGGCAGTTGAAAGGAGGCTGGGTCATTGCTTCATTAAGCTCTGCAGACTACTACACCGAGTCGAGTCAAATGTTAATAACCCACCCATGGGTAGTCCAACCACTTTTGAAGTTATACAACTTACCTGTAATCAGAATTGACAATGGGAAAGAAAAGGAAACTTGGAGATGACATTGCCAGTACTTCTATGGACAAGGCACCTTATGTACATTGATCACTTAACCATAGTGAGGTGGGGTTTATTCCGAGTATGATTATCTTTGTTTTCAGATTAGGAAATGGGAGTTTAGATTACCCAGGTCTGAATCTTGGCTGTGTCTCTATTAGTTTTTTGTAAATCCTTGAGCAAATTACATAAGTTTCCCGTTTTCTTATCCATAACAGAATAACAGCACCCACTTCACAGAGTTATGAGAATTAAATAAAAGGAGCTACCTAAAGTACTTGAAAGCAATGCCTGGGCTGTGTAAAAGCTCAGGCGTCAGCTAGATGTCACCACTTGGCTGAAGGGCTCCCTAATCACTCCAATCTGTTCAGCACGGAGCATGTCACGCAGCCTTTCCCGAGGAGAGGGTCCCGGGGAAGAGGCTCACGAGGGCAGGGCACTCACTTGCGCAAGATGATCTCTGAGGCGCCCTTGCTGAACATGCGGAAGCCGCCACCCGGCTTGCGGATGACTGTGCTCATGGACTTGCGCACGGAGTTGAAGGTGTACACCTTGTAGAGCTTCTCCTCAGGTACCTCATTACGCACGGCCTGGTAATCGTGCTTCAGGTCGGTGACAAAGCCCAGCAGGGCACATTCGGTTTTGTTGCCCACCTGTCGTGGCAGACCTCTCTCCTTCTCTGGAGGCTGAAGGGGAAGATAAACGCAGGAGTAGAGAAACCACCGAGGACGGTAAGGTCTCCTCCCCTACAGAAATCCTAGACAGGGCTGGAGGGGCGGCTGAATGGTAGAGCTCTTGCCTACTCTGCACAAGGCCCTGGCTTCAATCATGGCGGTGGAAAAATTAATTAATTAAAATTAAAAACCACCTAAGAGCCCATAAGAAAGACAGCATTTGCTGCTGTTATTTCAAGAATAGTAGAGATAGTGGTCAGTGGTGAGCTTGATCCCAGGGCCACCCCCATCTTGTGGGTTTTATAATTTGCGCTAGGGATGATGCAGGTGTCTCACCCTGGGTGGGCCTTATTCTAATGCTCTCGTTTGTGGAAAGTGAGTAACTTTTTTGTCCTGATAAGTTCAAGTCTGCCGCAAGCAGGAGGTTCCTCTTCAGAGACATTGTCTTTCCAGGGTAATCGGAGGGTCACAGATTCCTGGAGGCCCTCAGTCCCAACCCTCCAAATTTACTCCCAGTCTCAACCTGAACAAGCTCAACTAGGAGTAAGCAGGGATACAGGATGGAAGAAACAGTAAGGGACTTGTCTCAGGCAAAAGTACTATTCCCCACCAGCTGCCCATTCCAAATGCCTAGACAGAGGCAGCGCTCACCAAAATCTTAGACGTGTAAGCACTGTTGATGGAAATGCCATTGACAATCAGGTCCAGGACCCTGGGTGGCAAGACATCAGGACTTGGGATTTGACGGTAGTGGGTGCCCCCGATGTAAGCTTGCACCACCGTCATGCGGTTCATGGTCAGCGTGCCTGTCTTGTCAGAGCAAATGGCGGTGGCATTGCCCATGGTCTCACAAGCATCCAGGTGCCGCACCAGGTTATTGTCTTTCATCATTTTCTACAAAGGCAAACAGGAAAGACCTGAGAGAAGACCTCCTGGTCTCACCCAGATAGGTCTCAGGCCATGTCCCAGTCAGTATCTCTCCACATTTTATTTTATGGTCCTACACAAAAATGCAAGGCTGCTTTCTGTAAATCTTGTAAGAGTCCACTGACTTATTTAAACACTGACACAGCCGGTGGAGATGGTCTCTCCAGAGTCAGAGATTTCCACTCTTGGGATGGCCCAGCCCACGTCTGGGGATGGCAAGCTTATCCTTTCACCAAGGCTTCCTGGTGCCCTCCCTCCCGTCTCTGCCCTAAAGGAAGCAACAGCAGTGCTCTAGTCTCACCTTCACAGAGTAGGCCAAGGAGATGGTGACAGCCAGTGGCAGCCCCTCGGGCACAGCCACCACCAATACAGTCACGCCAATGATGAAGAACTTGACGAAGTACTGGACGTAGACGGCAGTACACTCAGGTAGCCATCGTCTGCCTTGTATCACAAAGTTGTCAATCACAAAGTACAGAATCAGGATGACAACTGTGATGGCTGACATGATCAGACCTGTGCAGGGAAACAAGTCCCATCAACTTAGGCTTGAGGGCACTCCAAGGTTCTAGCCAGAGCTGGATTAGTGCAAATTGTAATCTTTCGACTAATTTTTAAAACCACTATCTTGAAGAAGTCAGACTAAAATCTTCTACTCATGCTCTGTAGCTTATATACTAAGGTGAAAAAGAAAAGACAAGGGGCCAGGAATTGAGCTCAGTGGCTCAAGCGCTTGCCGGGTAAGCGCAAGGTCATGAATTCAATCCCCAGTACCCCCCCACCCCCCCACCCCAAAAGACATTGGTTCTAAAGACCGTGGGCACAAAGATCTAGGTTCTGCTCTTAGCACTGCACCAGCTTAACTCATGATTTCGGACTAATGAAGCAATCTGGTCCTGCTTCCTAGTCCAAGTTCCTCACTCACAAATAAGAGGATTAGTCCACCCTCTGAAACAGCATTTTGTGATTGCATCCCACAACTCATAATGAGATAACCGCATTTTTCATTGACTAGTAGTTCACCAAATTTGACTTCTGAATGTTGGACCAGTCGCAGCATGGTTACAGAGGTGCCCCAATGATGTGAGCATATCTTATAAGCTAGCACACTGACAAGACAGACCTTCTGAGAAAGAGTGCGCTCCCACCCCAAAGTGCAAAAATTTACATGGCAAACCCTTCATGATCTCTTCATAATGACCCCATGAGACAGGTCATTATTCTCTTTCTTTTTTCTGTTTTTGGTGGTGGTAGAGGGGCATCAAACTCAGGGCTTCCTGCATGCTTGAAAAGTACCCTACGCGGAAGCACACTCTCGGTCCTCTTTTAATTTTTGTTTTGAGATGGTTTGCATAACAGTGAATGATTGTCTATGGTATAAAACTTTTACTGCTGAAACCAAGAAAGTACAAACCAACTGGGACAGTTGGGCACCACACTAGTTGAGGTAAATGGAAGAATCTATTCAAGGTCAAAAAACCAACTTGCTACCGCGGTAGGAGAAGCCTCAATGTCCCAGACACCCCTGTTCCTTTTGGAGGCAAAGTATCTCGGAAAAGCTCTGCTTGAAACTTGGTTTTTCCTAAGGGTCCATGACTCAGCGGGCCTCAGAGTAAGGCGAGGGCTGATGATATCAGTGAAGGCGTATGTGCCTGTATTCTGCTCGATCAGGACCAGGACTAGGGCGCTGAGGAAGAAAGGCGCCTGCAGGGAGGGGCTCACTCTCCAGGTGGGGGAGGCACTCCATTCACCTCAGCCCAGTCCTGGCCCGGCTTGGCATGGAAATGAAACAACAGACTCAGGGCCAATCTTCCTGTGCCTTGTGCTCCCAAAGGAAAAGGCAAGGATGAGGACACGCGTAGCGCTGGAAGTTTGTTCAGTATGTGAAACCCATATGTCAGGCGCCATCACTTGTTTCCAGACTTGCAATTCACCTTCTCCATACTGAACTTACATGTGAGAGGTTCCAAGGCAGTCAAAAGCAGCTGGGCATGCCCACTACTGAACTTCTGTGCTTCGAAAGTTCTTTATGTGCGCTATCCAGTGTGACAGCCACTGACCACATGCAGCTGCTGGTCATTCGAAGTGAATGAAGGAACTAGATTTCTAACTATGTAATTTAAATGGATACAGCTGCTTGTGGGGGCTGGCTGCTGTGGTGAGCAGCAGAGCTCTTCCTGTCTGACGTGTGCTTAGTGGATCAGCAGAATTGCCATTATCTGGGCAGTTACTAGAAATGCAGACTCCCAGGCCCTGCTGTGAACATGCTGAGCTGGATCTACACTTTAATGAGAACCCAAGATGAACTGTACATACAGAGATGTACCGGTTATAACTGTGGCAAACAGAAGAATGGGTTGGAAAAATGCTCTGGGTTTCAGATCATATTTTTTTTTCTTTCTTTTGGCACTGGGGATAGAACTCACAACCTTGCATTTGCCAGGCAGGTGCTTATGCTGCTGAGCTAAATCCCTGGCCCTCCAGATCCTATCTTGAGGGACATGGGCACCAAGGAGCCCTCCTTTCAACACAGCCTCCACCACTGAAAAGCGTAGTGGGAGAGAGGAGGCCACAGAGGCAGGTGATGGAGAAGCAACTTGCTTACATAGCGCAGGGATGTGGTCAGTGGCCGTCCTCTGGAGAGCCTCTGTGACCAGTGTTTGCTCTTCACCTCAGTCTTTACTGTCTTCATTGCTCTGTGCTGGCCGTGTGCTACCGTCATACAAGGGAACTGCCTCCAGAAAACTAGCTTTCTATGTACTTAAGCAATTTACAAGCCCAAATATGAGAAAGGTAAAAGCTCTTAAAGGCTTCCTTCTTGCTAATGTGACTCCCCTGCTGTGATATGCACTCTTTACTTCCCATTTGTTTAGATAAAGGAGACTGTGGGGGCCATGAGCCCTTACATGTAGGAAAACATTCCTCTCCGGAAAAACTGAGAGAGCAGCCAAATGGTGGCAAAGAGGGACACAGCCAGTGAGACTGCACCGGCAACAGCAGCCTCAGTTTCCTTCTGCCAGACTTGGCTGGTGCTGTGAGTACCTGGTGTAGGGTGACAGGAAGCTGGCTCGCCCCGACTCACCGGCTTTCCCAATTTGAACAGCCAAGCGTGTCAGCTTGCCCTGCAGCACAGACTTCTCCTTTTTGGGCACCTTGGTGATCTTCTTTTCCTTTTCCTCATTGTCGGTCCCCTCCTGGCTATTGAGTGGCTGGATCTCCAAGGCCACTCCATCCTGGGTCTTTGCTATAGTGTACACACAAATGTGAAAGGTGAGCAGGCAAGGTGTTGGCCCTGAAGGGCAGGCAGATGGACATAAAAAACCCTTGTCTTCTTTCTGGAATACATCTTAGGCCCCTGATCAGTTCTGATCACTCCCATCCCATGCCAGACATAGAACTTGCCTTCAACCCTCTACTGGGCCTTTGGAATAACAGTCCACTGACTGGTAAAGAAATGGGGGTGCTTTTAGGGTATGGATTTCCTCTTCAGTGTCAGCTTCCTGGTACCACCTTAGAGCTCAGGCCAGGTTTATTCCAGCTAGTGGATTAATCATACCACTAAGGACTATTCCCAGCAATCATCCTTCCTGGAATTCACCACTTAAAATAGTGAATGTTTGTTTACTGCAGAAAGGGGCTGAACGGAAACACTGGCAGAGGTTTCTAGGGCATACAGGTCCTAGCTGCCAGTTAAAATGTTCACCTTTCTCCCTCTCTCTCTGTGGACTGTCAGGGAAGAAACATAGATGCTCGTTCCCAAGGTATTTTCTAGCTCCTTCTTTTACAAAGTAAGGGACTGGGGAAGGAAACTTCTTTTCTCCCCTGTCTGAAAAGATCGGGAGATACAGAGTGGGACCTGGGGTTAAGTCTTTGGAGAAGAGGAAGGTGGGGACCCTCAGAATAAAAGAAAGGGACCCTCGGAATAAAAGAAAGCAGGGATAAAGACAAACATATAAATCTACTTTGCTTTTCAAAGAAGATTTAAAGCAGCTAATATTAAAGGATCATTTTGGTCCAGCCCTGGTACTCCGACAGGATGACTAATTCTAAAGACCACTATAACATGGGCTACAAAAGGAAAAAAAAGTCCCAATGCTGTTACACAAGAATGGTTCTCGCTGGTTCCCAGCGGCCTCCAACTGCATCCCTATAGAGCTCAGCCCCTTGCTTTGGAAGCTCTTCCTAAGATTCTGTCTCTGCTGTCAGGCTCACAAACAAGACAGAGACGGGATGCAGACACAGTCACCCAGAGAGGGACACACACACACACACACACACACACACACACACACGGCAGATCGCGCGCAACAAGACAGACTGTGGAAAAGAGCAAAGAGAGGTGGGGAGAGAGGTAGAAAGGACTCTCCCCAAGCACCCCAAGAAGACTAGCAGAAGGGATCCACACTAGAAGACGATACTGATGAGGAAGCTGGCAAGAGGAGGGTGCAGGGACTGCCCACCCCAACGCCCTCCACCTGGAAGTCTCCCAACCCCAAAACGGATGACAGTAGGTGCTGAAAATCAGGGCGAGGCTTAGCGCCCTGAGAAGAGCAGATCAACCCCCACCCCACTCCCAGTCGTTGGAAAGAAACGCGACGTGAGGTTCCATGAGCCAACAGCAGAGGGCGCTGCTGTGCCGCCTAGCCTGGGACTGGGCCTCTGACCCCACCCCGATCTCTGCACCTTCCTCAAAACGGGCCATCTGGGCACAGCAGCAGATAGCAGACAATGGAGCGGGGAGGGGAGAAGGCAGATGGCCTGGAAAGGTCTGGTTTGAGTGTGGGCAGGTAGAGATGGTAAATGAGTGTGCCGGGGGGTTACCTTTGTTGCGATTTTCAGGGACTCCTTGTTTTTTACCTGTTTGAAGAAAGAAAAAAGTGGGGTGGAGACTCAGTTACTGTTAAGAGATCGGATATGCAATTCGAGAGTCTCTGAGCCCAGAAGGGCTTTCGAGGAGGAGGTGGGTTGCAGGGAAAGGCAATAAATATAAAGGAAGCTCACATCTTTGCTCTTACTCTTCCTGGAGGCTCTAATGAATCCCTGGAGCACTAGCAGAGTGCTCACACAGGTAAGTGTGCAAGCTCACACCTGAGCTGCTTTCTCCTGTGGCTTGGAGGGAGGGTGCTCTTGGGAAGTAGGGTGGGGCCAGGAATGGAGCAGTGGGAGCGATTTCCTAATTAGTGGCAAAGGACCTGAAAGGTGTCTCTGGTCAATTCAACAGCACTGGGCAAGCCTCCAGCAGGTGGCTGAGGAAATGATGGTCCAGTCTGGAGAGAATGTGTTGTGTGTCCTTCTGTACACTGCTCTCCACTAGATAGCTCAAGATTATCCTCTGGCCAAGTGGTAGACGTTTGTGTCTCCCGCCAAGGGAAGAAGGAATGCTAGGGAGAGGTATAATCTGGTTAGGAATCTCTTTGTCTCTCTCCTGTTATCCGTTCTTCAGGAGCAAGGGAATGGCAAAGACTGGACTAACTTCGGGATGGACATGACCTCGCTCCCCACTTTCCTAGCTGTGTCTCTTTTCCGCCAAGAGCCCAGAGCTCCAGCTGGGATCCATTTCATCCTTCTGATCAGTCTTCCCTTAGCTGCGACAGTTCATTTAATGCCCCTGACCTTGATGGGAAAAGCAGGAGGGAGGAGGCGTACGCAGGGGGTGGTGGCGCCGCACCTACCGGCTCGCTGTGAGCAGGGTTTACCTCAACTCTTTACAACCCACCAATGACACAGGAATCTAGGCCCAAAAGCAACTTGGGAGCCTCGAGCCAGGTCCTGGTTTTCATCAGAGCTCCCTCAACAGCCAAGGTTTACATCTTCATCTTGGCAGGGAGTTTGGATTTCTGCCTTCTCTATTCCAACAAAGGCTTCCAACCAGGCTACCCATCCAGATCTGCTACCCTGCTTCTCGTTTGTCCAAGGGGAGAGGACAGAGGAGCTCATTCCAAATGCCCAAGCGCTCGTTACCTTTCTTCTTCTTTTCCTCCCCATCATCCTCATTGGCCCCTAAGAGGGTAAAGATGATTCCCGTCTGGGAGTTGACCCCCACGGCAGTCACCACCATCCGGCCAGAACCTTCCATCACGTGAGTCCCTATACAGGAAAGGAGAGGATGGGAAGGAGTGTTGTTCCCTGATGCCTACCATGATTGGCTATCAAACAGACATTTAAAAAGTAATGCCTAGCCAGGTGTGGTGGCTCATGCCTGCAATCCCAACACTCAGGGAGGCTGAGGCAGGAGGATTGCTGTGAGTTTGAGACCAGCATGTTGAAGGCAGCCTGAACTGCATACTGAGAACCTGTTTTCAGGAAAAAAAAAAAAAAAAGCCTGGCCCATGGATAATGACACACTTGTCAGAGAGTTAGGAAAAGGTAAAGTGCTGGATCCATTTAAAATGAACCAATCAAACTGAAGGTTAGAAGGAAAATATAAGTGCTTCAGGCTAAGCCCTCCCTTCATCCCCCCAACCCCAAATAGCTGAGCCCTTCCAGACCCTTAACAGCACTTGTTTCATAAAAACGTCTCTCAGGGTGCCCGGTATTCTCTGTACTCAACACCTCGGTATGCTACTGCCTTGGCTGAGCCCTCAGGACAGAGACAGAACAGAGCTGGAACAGAAAGCAGGTCTGGGGCTCCTGGTCTGGCTGTCTGGGGTGGCAACAGGGTTGTACCTGAGAGCAACATGGGGTTTTGGTCCAGGGACTTCCTGACATGGTCTGACTCCCCTGTCAGAGAGCTCTCGTCAATCTTCAGGTCGTTCCCCTGGATCAGGATTCCATCTGCAGGCAGCAGGTCACCTAGCACGGAGGGGTGGCAGACAGTGCAGGACAGCAGGTTAGAGCCTGCCAGCGGGGGGGGCCTCCCATTCTGCCTCTCATCTGCAGGCTGCTCCCTGGGTCTTCTCTGTAGGGCGGTGGCCCAGATAGTACCTAGAGAGCCTTTAAAAACTCCTGGACTGGGATGTACCTAGCATGTACAAGATCCTATGTTCCAACCATTGCACCATCAAAAAATTCCTTCAGGCATTATAAATTCAAACTGTCACTGACCCACATCACCTTCCTACAGCCTGAATATTATATACTTTTAATTCTAACACACATAACGTGTAAGTGTGACAACATGTCAGGAGAATTTCAGCTATTATTGTCCTCAAAATTCCTTTCCACAATCTCCTTAAATGCTTCCCTAGATGCTAACACAGCTCAGGGGTGCATCTCATTGGGTTTTCAGCAGTCCCCAACCTCCTCTTGCCCAAGGCCCTATCCTCACACATGCTTGGGGAGGCAGAGTGGGCAGAAGCAGGAGAAACCCAGAGCTCTCACCATATTTGATCTGGGCGATGTCCCCCACTACGATCTCAGCCACGGGGAGCTGTATGAGCTGACCGTTCCGGATGATGGAGAACTTCTGTTCCTGCTCAATGCGGCTCTGTAGTCCCCGGAACTGTTTCTCTTTGCTCCAGTCATTGAAGGCGGTCACCAATACCACAATGATCACCGAGAACAGGATGGCCGCCCCCTCGATCCAGCCAGACTGGGCCTCATTTTCGTCTTCTGGAGTGCTTGCGGCTTCACCACATACTAACCAGGGAAAGGAAAGAAATGTCCCCAAGGACCTCTTGGTGACATTAAGAAAGGAGAGCAGTGCTCCCACAGCTTCCCCAGAGTGGGAAGTCAAGAAAGAGAAAAATAGAAAGTAAAACTTTTGGGTAGAGGAGCTACCCTGCGAGGAAATCAGAAGACAGCAGTATTGAGTACGGTCTCACCATTATTTTATGTACCTATATTTTTTGGTATGCTTTCAAAATATTCATTTATTTACTTTTTTTTTTTTTTAATCGGTACTGGGGATCGAACTCATGACTGTGTGCTTGCAAGGCAGGCACTTATGCCACTGAACTAAATCCCTAGCCCCACTTTTTAAATTTTATTGATACTGCTGATTTACATTAACCTCAAAGAAGCAAATGACTAAACTGTATGAAATATGTCAATACACATCATATTTAAGAAACTTATGATTCCCAGCATGGTCAGGCTCTTACTATTGGTTTCGTAATGCCAGACCATTGGTGAGTGAAGGCAGAGGTAGGATCCGCTGGGAGAAGGGGAAGATACTGGAATGAAGGTGAGACGAACAGCCTACTGGCTGCTAGGCTGGTTTCTTTTGGAAAGCTCACTGGTGAAAGGGGGAAGATTTATGTCCTTATCTCTCAGCCAGTGAGGCAGAATGGCTTTGTTAATGATGGGAAGAACCCAGATCAGAGCTGTGCAGAGCTGCTGACACACTCACATTCATTATTTTCACCAGGGGGGCGATAGAAGGACAGGACGAGGGAGATGATGGCCGCTATCTCCAGGATGATGAGCGTGACATCTTGGAGGGCTTCCCACACTAATTCTAAGAAGGTCTTGGGCTTTTTGGGGGGTATGAAGTTCCGTCCAAACTTGAGTCTACGTTTCTCTAGATCAGCAGGGTTCCCAGAAAGACCTGAAAAGGAGAGAGGAGCAGGTGAATGGATGAGAATAAATGGGGGATGATAACAGGAGGCAGTTAAAAGTCCTCTTGAAACTTTGAAAAGATCCCTTGCTCCCTGACCTGCTCAACTGTGAAAATCAGTTAGGCTGGAAAACCATGCTGATTTTCCTCAGCTTTTAGTTTACCTATGGGCATAGGCACCACGGGGTTCTATTAGTAGCCAAGATAAGCTAATGCAGACATAGAGCTTCACCTGCTCTTCACAGAGTGTGCTGCAGGCTCCAGCTCTAAGAATATAAACACTGAAATGCTCCTTGGGAACTGGGTATGGCGGTGCACGCCTGTACTCCCAGCTACTGGGAAAGCCGAGGTAGAAGAACTGCACGTTCAAGGACAGCCTGAGCAACTTGACAAGATTCCCATCACCAAAAAAAAAAAAAAAAAGTTTCTTGGGTTGTATACAGAACTTTTTTTCTTATACTAACATACCAATTCTGCTGTAGACTGGAACACATAGTTAGTGTGAGTCCTCTGGCTCATATATAAAGGCCAGAAAAAACAAGTGACCTGTTCAAGGTCATGTGGCGCACAGCTCATCCATGTCTCAGGATTCCAGGTTCTAGAAGCTGTAGATCACTGGTGCAGAGGCTTTGAGACCGTAACTTATGGCATTCCCTTTGAGTACATGTGTCTCTGCTTTTCTGTTGTACATACTCTACTAAGTGGTACTACTATACTATCAAGTAGGTACTAAGTAGTGAGAGAAATGCTACCACTCAGGTTGGATACAAAGAGGGTGAGGAACCTAAGGTCACGAAGTTTGCAATACCATGCAGTTCTTGGTCATCAGTACCCTCCCCACTAACATGTTTGTGTGCTTGTATACCTGCATCCATACACGCCCCCCACACATGGAAACAAACCTACCACACATGACCCAGCTTGTAGATACGTACACACTCACATCATACACTACATACATACTACACAAAAATCATGTACCACATGGGCACATACATATCACATACCACACAAACAGTACAAATACACCCCCACATAGATGCATGCACGGCACATGCCACACGATGTGCATTTTAGGCACATACCACACATACAAACCACACATCATACTTACACTACACACGCACAATACACATGACCACACAACGCCACACACATTCTAGGCAGTCTCAAAGGGAAGTAAGATAGGCAGAGGTATTCTTATGCCTCCCTGAGAATTCAGGCCCCTCTCTTGGCCCCCAGAAGGACACTCATTAAAGTGAGAAGGACACTCGTTAAAGTGAGAGAGAATCCTAACATGGCAATGAAAGACAGTTGGACTCATCAAATTGTTTACACAGGGCAGCAAACTAGTTTCTTGAAACTGGCGGCTGCCTGTCTGATACATTCCCCACAGGCCGGGTGGGGCACTTTTGTCTTGGAAAAAGCTCAGCAGCTGGGAAGGGGTACTCCACTGAGCTGCAGGAGATGTACAGGAGATGGCTGGGAGGAGCTGCAAGGTCAAGATAGAGGCAGTGACTCCAGGAGACTCCCTCACCCCTGGTCAACACCCCCCCATGGGTTGGGGAGGCATGGGGCATGGTGTGAGGGCAAACATCTCCATTTCCGCTGCACAGTACCCAGCCATGGGACCTTGGGTGGCTGCAGGAGGGAACCAGGTGGGACCTCAGGAAGCCACTCAGGCAGGAAAAGATTTTGAAAATAAGAAAATAGATTCCAGGGTATAGTTTGCAGGGCCTGAGATGGCAACTATTTCCCATCAAAAGCAACCCCTCGGAAGTGGTGTGGTACTTGCATAACTCATGGGTCTACTCTAGAATGAGGGAGGTATTCAGGAGCCTGCCTGGAGAGGAAGTCAGGAGGGGCAGGCAAGGTGGGAGGCGCTTTCACTTGCTACCGTTAGGAGAGAGAACAGGAAGCTGGTTAGGAACATGTGCCCAATGTCATCCACGGTTTCTCCCACTGAGGGCACAGGGACTTAAGCCTGGTCTCAAAGCTGAACTCCATGAGGGATTGAGAAGCGCCAGGGGCAGGTTGAGCTGCCTCCCTGAATTCCCTGATGCCCTCTGTGTGGTTCACTCTGCAGTTGGGTTCCCTGTAGGAAGGGAAAGGAAGGGCCTGGGAAAGGGGTGTTCCAGGCACAGTGCTGGACCCCAGGCAGGCAGGGGCACAGTGGTCAGGGCAGAGCGGTCAGGGGCAGGGCCTTACTGTTCTATCTTTTCCCAGGGACAAGAGATTGCAGGGCCATTGCAGTGTGGGAGTGGGGCCAGGTTTGCTTGAGTGAAGCAGAAGTTCTGGTAACTTGCTAAGATGTTTTATACAGAAGCAGGGCTCGCAATGTAGTTGGAGACTAACCTTTAAAAATGGTTAGTAGACCATCATGAGAGTTAATGGACATCAGCTAAATAATAAAGGGCACCCTGGTGATCTAGTAACCCTTCTTCCCACCAAAACAAACAAACAAACAAACAAAGTATCTGTAAAAAGTCTATCTACACAACCTCTATGACTTTTACTTGATATGAAACTGGGCCCAGGACAGTACAGTGGCCTGAAAGGCCCTGCGTGAGTGCCCAGTGCCCATCGGCTCCCATCTCCTCTCGGTCCTTCTATTCCCCCAACACCCTGGACAGGGACGCTCTTCTGCTTCAGCATGCTGCACAGGCCACTGCCTCTGCCCAGATCCTTTGTGGTGGGCTGGGTTCACTCCCTCATCCCTTAGGGTCTCTATGCCACTGTCCACTCCACAGGTCTCAAAGCTGAGGATTTAAAGGGGCAACCCATTTAAAGGGGCAACTTCTCTGCCCAACACTCTCCATCGCTCTCACCCCATCAGCTGCCTCCCAGTGCAGCTTCTCACCTAACACGCAGTAAGATTCGCCACACTGCTCGTCTCTCCCCCTCCACAAGGGCAGGGTTTGTCTCTGTTCTTCAAACCTATAGCAGCGCCTGGAACAACGTGCACATACAGTTTGCTGAATGAACTAAATGAATGGGTAACAAGTAAGACAGCCAACATTTAAATAATCACTATGTACCCAACACTTCACCCGTCAGGTGCATTCATGCTTTCTCATTCAAACAGCAGAAACCCTTGGAGGTGGCTGCTATTAACCCCATTTCACATATAAGCAAAACTAAGGCCTAGAGAGGGTATGAGATTTCCTGAGCTGGTGAGTGGCACCCATAGGGGATTGGGGTATGGAAGCAACAACACTGAACTGAGGCTTCATTCAAGGGTGACCAACTGGTCCCAGTTTGCTGGGACTTGCTAAAGTTTAGCACAGAAATTCCTGTTTCCTAGGCCCACCCTGCACCATGGGGTGGGCTTGCAAGCTGCTTTCCTCTGTGCAGCTGAGTAAGCCAGTGTTACTCCCATGGTCCCCAGTGAGAGTGAACAGCTGTCTTTTTCTTGTCCTCAGGGTTGGTGTCATCCATTCCTCTGAGGTCTGAATTCTGCTCAGTGAGTCTCCTGGGACACAAGCAAACGAAAGCAAGACACATTACAGGAGCCACAAAAGGTCAGGACTGCTCTTGCCCAGATACCTTCAAAATCACACATTTACTTTTTTGTGCCAATTTCTACTCAACTGTCTGCTCCACCTTAAGTCACCCTGGGCATGTGCAATAATAGCTACCTCAAGAAGTCAAGTCCGGTGCCAGTTCCCAGTGTTCCTTGCAGCAGGGCGGGGCAGGTTGGGGTTCTTAGCAAGAGTAGCCTTGGGAATCCTCTCTGACATGTGGTGCTGGGCGGGAAAGCCATGTGGGGCTGGGAGCCCAGCCAATCCCAATTTTGGACTTTCCATTCCAATTCCTTCAGTCCCAAAGAAGCTTTCAGACCCTGATCTCAGCAGCTATAATTTCACACAAATACTCATCCAGCCCAGAAAAATGTTTTGGGCCCTGATCTCTGTGGCTTGTCAAATACTCACACTGCCTCCTGGAGTGGGGAAGAAAGACTTGGCACGAGGAGAATGCTGGAAACACAGGAAGAGGGTTTCCCCAAGAAATTCATCAGGAAAATGAGAGGAAACCCTGTCCCCAAGAACATGAGTGAGAAAGCCGCACCCAACCCATGAGGGCTCCTGGCCCTAACGGTCAGGCTGAGCACATGAGCCAGGAAGGACAAAGAGAATGTTAGGTGAAGTCATCGCCCCCACCCCAGGCTGGGAGTTGCACAGCCCCTGCCCAGCCTGGGCAGGGCAGAGTCACAGCAGTGGAACATTTGTGTCTGCTGTGAGCTTGTGCAGGACCCAGAGCCTGGGAGGAGAAACACAGCCCAGCCCTCAGTGGCCTGGCTCCAGCAGGGAAGGGCCTGGGCCAACCTGGCTCAGACATCAAGGCCTGCGGAGGCAGAGGCACCTTTTATCAGGACCAGTGCAGCCTCCCAAAGAGTGGGAGCAGGTGAGGCTTCATGAGGGACTTCCCAGCTGTCTGACGGAGTTTGATATGGTGCCCAAGGAGGCAGCACAGCTCTCCCACATGGCGCACAGGGGTGAAGTTCTTGCAGTTAATTTGCAGCAAGTGCTTTTGGTACATGAGACGATGTCACGTGCATGTGCTGGGGTGTATATAGCATATGGTGGAGCACCTGCCTAGCATGCGTGAGATTACTGGGTTGGATTATTGACATCACAAAATCAAACAACCTTTCAAGTCCTTCCTTCAAACCCCGGGTTAGGGCACTACACAAAAGGCGTAGCTGAGAGGGTCTGGGTGGATTCAGCTCCTGCTGCTAACCACATGCTGCCCTCTCTGAGTGTAGACTGCTTTCTCTGGGTCAGCACTTCCTTCCGGCTCATCACCCATGGCTTTGATACGTACTCTAACTGCGGTACTCTCAGTCTCTCCGAGAAGGTAAATGACTCGAGTTTATAGCAAGTCCTCAGGCTTATGGCAAGATGATGCTGGACTAAACACTGCTTCCTGCTTTCTTCAGGTGGGTCAGGACAGCAGGGCAGGCCTCTGCCTGGCATGCCTCCTTTCACCACTCTCCAGCTCCAGGCCTTTTTAAAAACATTCAGCTCTGCCACAGAGAAGAGAGCTGCTCGGGGCGTCCTCCCCAGCCCTCTGCTCTGCCCTTCTCCCTGCTGCGTGCATCTGCTTCCTCCCAAGTGATGTCACAGTCCCAGGGCTCACACCTTGGGAGCTAAATAAAAAGGGCGAACACTCCACTTTTAAGAGTAGATGCAAGATCTGCCTCAGCCAAGGAGTAAAAGCCATTTCCCCCATCCCAGTTCATGGTTCAATGGGCTGAAAGCCAAGCCAGGGCCGAGTGAGTGGCAGAGTACATTCCTAGCATGTATAAGGCCCTGGGTTTGATCCCCAGCACTGCAGACAGACAGACAAATAGACAAACAAAACAGACTCAAATTGAAAAACAAAAAACAATTCAGAGCTGCTGCTGAGCTGCCCAAAGAATATAACATGAAGAGATCCAGATCCACAGGAAGGGAAAGAGCAGGCACACTCTCCTCATCAAGATCCTGATGCCCTCTCTGCCTGGCAGTAGGATGCCAGCCAACCTAGAAAGAAGCCCAGCTCTGGGCACAGGCTGGGCAGTGAAGAATCCCCAGAGCCTTGGGTTGCCTGGGGAGGGAGAGCCTCAGCTGTCCAGACCTAATTTGGCCCCAGGCATATAACTCAAACCAGACGGGGAACACTCCGGGAAGAGGGAGCGAGTGGGGGCTCCTCCCTTCTGTCACTCCCATTCGTCTACCAGCAGGCTGGATGATGCAGCTTCTCCCAAGTTTTATGAAAGCCTCTCCAACCCTCCCACCAACTACTAAGAATGTTTTGGATGATGCTACTGTCCCTGCTGCTATTGCTGAACATCGCTGCGCACCCCTCCGAGCTGTGGAGGCTGGGCCCTTCCTCAACCCACAGGATTCTTTCTTATCTGAAGCAGCAAGCGTGTACCATATGATGCCAGTCTCTGCAGCCGCACCCAGATGGGCCACTGGGAAGAGAAGGGTCATCCTTAGGACAGACACAGCGAAGTTCCAGACGGCAGCTGCAGGGCCCAAGGCCCGAAGGAAGAGAAGTAGATAGAATTATGCATGTAACCTCGAATTGATGAGCTCCTCAAAGCTGATACTGCATCCTGTAAATTCTGTGGTGAGACTTAGCACTATTTTATATTTTAATACTCTTGTAACTGATGTGTTTTGTTTTCATTTGTTACTATGAAGTGGAATATAGTTACTTTTCAATAAACAGTTAAACATTTTTTTAAAAAATTGATACTGCAGAACAGACTAGGACCTTTAGAGAGAGAGAAGAAAATCAAAGAAGCCAGTTACTCATCTTCTTCTCACATCTGCTCCTAGTCCTCCACTTCCCCCAGTACTGCCATTCCCTAAAGCAGTGGTCTCTGAGTAGGGTGTGTGTGGGTGTGTCTGTCTGTATCTGTTGGAGTGTAGGGACTTTCTGCATCACTTTATCCACTTACATGCTTGTATAACATTGCATAAATTATTAAGGCTATTAATGTCAGAGATAGTAACAGGAACAGAAATGTTTCAAGTGAACATGTATTGGGGTATGTATTCAAATTTTTTTTTTTTTTTTAGACTGACAATGCTACTAGAAAATTCAGGGTTGCAGGACACAGCATCTGCAAGCTGAAGATACTGGAGGGAGGGAAAGGGGGCTTAGAAACTGGGAGGAGGCCTTGCACGTGTAGAGATTGCCTAGGATGCTTTAGCATGGTCCTATTCTATGGTCATTGTACCAATTCCTGAGTGTCTCTGCAAGCATATTGTCTTCCATAATTATAATCACTGGGTTTAGGGAGCTGACACTTTTGGAGAGTAGATGGCAGAAGGGGAAAGGATCTGTTTAAGACAGATCACCTAAATTTTGATTTTGGTTCATTAATCTGAGAGTTTTTAAATGTTTTTTTGTTTGTTTGTTTTTGAAGTATGAGGATTGAAGCCAAGGCTTTCACACTGAGCTACATCCTCAGCACTTTTAAAAAAAAAAAAAAATTTTTTTTTTTTTAATTTTAAGATAGGCTCTCACTAAGTTGTTCAAGTCGAGCTTAAACTTGGGATCCTCCTGTCAACCTTCCAGAGTGGTGAGATTGCAGATGTATGTCCCCACACTTGGGGTACCATTCTGCATCTTTTCTCCTCTGCAGAGTTGTGCTGTGGCCATGGGACACTTGTTCTCCCCCAATACAGCACTGTAGCAGTATTTGGGGAATTACTTTCACTTGAATGTAACATCTTTTAGCCTAGAAGTGCCATGGAAAGAGGGACTGTGCCCGTCACACCCTTGTGTTCCTGGCACTGAGTGGGCATTAAATGGTTACTATGTGTTATTGAAAGGGAAGTAGAGGCCCTCGTTTGTCCCATGGCCACAGCACAACTCTGCAGAGAAGAAAAGATGCAGAATGGTATACAAAGGGAACTTGAAAATCCAACCAACATTCTTCTCTATTTAAATTCAACAGAAATTATTTTTAGCCTTTTGAAGGAAACCCTGAAGTTAATGATTTACTGTTGACTCAAGGTTCCCCTTCTTTACCCTTTTTGGTCCTGGCCCAGAACTTCCCTCTAACTGCTGACCTAAGTCTTTTTCAGAAAATATAATTTCTCCCTTTAAATAGGGCAGCGTACTGGGAGCCCATCAAGGAAAAGTTCTATGGGGAGAAAGAGTATTCACAACCTTCTGTCTAGACCAGAAAATCTCTCATCTAAAAAAAAACAAAATGCAGAAGGATCTGAGCCCAAAGAGAACACCTCTTCCTTTGCCTCGTCAAGCTGCAGTGATTCTCCTGGACTCACTAAAGTTTCCTCGTACTCCCAGGGCCAAAGGACCCTCGGGGACTGCTCAGAAGATAAGGGGCGGCCTTCTGGCCTCAGCTGGCTGAACTGCTCTGATGTTGGAGGATTGGAGAGATTGGCTAGGTTGGCAAAGGGACAGGGAAAGAAGAAGAGACAATAAAAGAAGGAAGACAAAACATTAAAGTGAAAAACTGGCAAGCAAAGGAGAAGGATCTCACTGGTGCCGAAAGTGCCGATCCACGGCAACATGACTTCCTCTGAGCTAGGGCCTCAGCTTAGCATCTCAACTTTTTTGGATACAGTCATCAAGATAGAAATCTTTCATCACTTAAATTCCAGTGTGTGTCCTCTTACACATCTCCTGCACCCCTGCTTGTTTCCCTAAATCCCGTCCTCTTTAGAGCTCACACTCTTGGTTTTGTTTCTGGATGCTGTTGAACACTAAGGCAGCCGAGCATTTCCAAGTCTTCCTGAGTCTAATCAACTCTTGTCCATGGGGGTAACTTCTACTGCTCCAACTAGAAAGTGTTCACTTAGGGGACACAGGGTCGGTATGAGCATCAGGTCACAATTGCACATTCTACCAGGCAGCAGGATGCAACACAAAGTTTTAAATTTTCTGTGCCTCTGAGAGCCTCTGTGTTGCTATTTTAGCCTAAGAGCCAGCAGAGCATTAACAGACTGTGTACAAGAAAATATAAATGATATCGTCACCTTCTACCTGGCAGGAAGAGCTCAGGCAAGTAATTCAAACTCTTTAGCCTGGAGAAAGAACATTAAGAATTAAGCCCACTTGCATTTATAGTTGTGTAAATACATGCTAATAAAACCATGTTAGTGCCAGAAATGTTAAAAATCCCAAGTTCCAGGCTGGAGATTTATTTAGCTCAGTGGCATAAGTGCCTCCCTGGCAAGTGTGAGGTCATGAGTTCGAACCCCGGCACTGGGGAAAAAAATCCCGAGTTCCATAAGATTCCTTAGTGGTTATGTCTTAAGTCTGCTAATCTATGCCAAATATGCTATCAGTCCACAGAATATAAAGGAACAGGGTCATACTTTATGATGAACCAATTTCCCCAATCTTTTTTTTAAGATAGTCTCACTGTTTTGCATGAGTACTTGAACCTCTGAGCTCAATGACCCTCCTGCCTCAGCCTCCTCAATAGATGGGCATATGATTCCAACCCAGCTCCTATTTACCTTGGTTTCCAACCAAAAGAATTCAACCATCAAATATCTTTATTCCTATTGTCAGCCTGCTGAGGCCTCCTACAGTGACAAAATTATATTAGGCTGTCAGGCACCCGGAGTATGGTCTTCTGTGAGCAGGTTGGTTTTTATAGCATTAGCTCAAGGGAGCACCTACAGATTGATACTGTTTCCTCTGCCTGCCCAACTAAACAGCACTGTATAACTGGATGCTCCTGTAGAGGTTCCTGCATCTTAGCTGTTCTGAGCGCCCCACCCCCACTCTTTCTTCCTTTCACACATGAGGAGTCACTGTTGGAATTAGGGGCTAAAGTTACTAATGGAGAGGGCCGGGGATTTAGCTTAGCAGCATAAATGCTTGCTTGGCAAGTTTGAGGTCGTGAGTTTGATTCTCGGTACCAAAATAATTACTGATGGAAAGGACCCAGGATGTAGCTCAGTGGCACAAGTACCTGCCTGGCAAGTGCAAGGTCATGAGTTCAGTCCCCGGTACCAAAAAATAAAAAATTACTACTGGAAAAGTTGTTTTCAGACATCTTGCCTTTCCAGTTCCAGGACAAGCCTTATGGTAAATCTTACAGGGAAACAAACGAGGATCCAGATTTGGGACCTAAGGAAAATGTCAGTGGGCAGCTGTGCCAGTGGTAGAAGCCCTGGTCTAGAGTAGGAGAGGCATCTGCCACCAAAAGTGGTGGCTTTTAACTATGGGACTGAAACTTGAGACTGGGAAGGAATCCAAAGCACTGACTGTAACATTTACTGTCCAATGTTGAAGGAAAAGTAGAATACACTGTGGCTTTTGAGATGAAAAGTTCTCTGAGAATCACGAATACAACTATACGAAAGGATTAAGAAAATTAGAAAATTGGAGGCAAGACTGAATAGTCTTCTTAGGAGCGAAGGTCCCAGTTTAGTTGAATACCGGAGTGCCACTTTGTGAGACAAATAACAGACCCGAACAGTGAAAGAAGGGAAAAAGAAAAATCTTATCTAAATTCTGACAGGTGTTTGCAAAGCACTGCAGAATCTCAGTAAAACCTCTTTAATGTCCATACTGCTACAAAAGTGAGCAAACAAAGAAAGAAATTAAGCTGAGTGTGGTAGTGCACACCTATAATTCCAGCATTCAGGATGCTGAGGCAGGAAGACCACTGTGAGTTCAAAGCCAGCTTGGGCTACAAAGTGAGTTCAAAACTAGCCTGAAATCTGAAATCCTGTCTCAAAAAGACAAAAAAAAAAAAAAAAAGAGGAGGGGGGAATTTAGCTGGCAAAAACTAGCCAGTGAAGCTCAGAGGCACAGTGCCTGCTTGGTAAGTACAAGGTCCTGAGTTCGATTCTTCATACCTTTCCTCACAAAAAAAAGAACTAGCCAGTACCCAAAGCAGTTACTAGATACTAGCTAGAAGACACAGATTAAGTCACATGGAAACAATTAAGCACTGCCACCTTAACCAGGTCTCTTTTTGTGATCACGGTGTGAGCAGAGGAAATGGTAGCTATAGGAACCTCACCAGATGGGATAATGCACTGCCCTCCCCAGGTGCCCATATGGCAAACACTTCCAGACACATGGGCTCTGTTTAAATTGGAGACAACTAATTTATCAAATACCTATTTTAAGTTTGGATATACATTATATTATTTAACCCCAGTAACTTTACGGGCTAGGTATTATAACACTATTTTCCAAAGACGTGGGATCTGTGGGGCTGAGTAAACCTTTAAGTGCTGTTCAGGTAGTACTCAGCACAGCTGATACTTGAACTCAAAGCCTGTGAAATAGGAAACTGAATTATAGAAGTAAAGTGAAGATGTAACGAAAATCCCTTGAGTTGCAAAAACAAGACATGGACAATATGCACATTACCTATGCAAAAATCTCTCTCACTTGTTTATGATAAAGAGTTTGGATTTGGGGGGGGTACAGGTCTGTAGAGAGCACTTGCCTAGCATGTGTGAAGAGGCCCAGGGTTTGATCCCCAGCCCTGCGAGTGTGTGTGTATGCGCGCGCGCATGCACACGCGCGCGCGCACACACACACACACACACCCAGACTCCATATCATTAGCTTATAATGCAGCACTGGCCAGGGGGTCAAAGTCTCTCAGAATTGGTCAGAAGTACAATACGGTCTCTGAGGAAGGCTCTGGACTAGGAGTCCCGAAGGTGCTGAAGGCATCTCAGGATGAGATCTTTCCTCCCCTTCTTGCTTCTCAAGCACAGACAGCCTGATGCACAGGGTCAAGAAAGAATTTGCTACAAAAACGCTATAATGAGGTCTGAGTGTGAAAGCAAGTTTCCTTTTGTTCTCTATTTTGATGAGGCCAAACTTCATAGTAACATGAAGCTTTGGGCATTTGAGCTGAGCCAGGTATGCATGAACTGAGATTTTTCTTATTCTTCTTTAAATATAGATTAAGAAGAACTATTTTTTTTTAAGTAGGGAAGAAAAATGATGGCAATGTCATATGTACATGTACCAGGTCTCTGAGATGATTATAATTATTATGTACTACAACTATACACCAATAAAAAAGTGTGTGGGTCAAGGTTGAAAAAATTACCTCTACATAATGGCCTTACAGAAAACAGTCAGTAATCTGGTGGCTATGTCTATATGCCTTATAAGAGTTACCATCTCATTTCTGTTTATTATTATTATATATAGCTATATACAATAAAGTAGTCAAATGGGTTGATGGATCACCTACGTTTTGGTAGACTTTCCATCCCCCATTGTATTCCTCGGTGTGAGGGAGAATTATATGTTTAAGTCTTTTGTAACCAAAGACTGATACAGAACTGGGGGCTTGATGATTATTTTCTGATAAAAGCATTTATACAAAAACAGTTATGAGGTAAATATCCTCCTCTCTGTACACTGATACAGAAAAAGGAGGAAAAACTGATCTTCAGAGAATACCAATGTCCGTGAGCATCAGCTTTGTGAGAGAAGTGACCCTCCGTGGCCTCACCTCCTCACACTGCTTTTAGATTCCTACTCTCCCCATCAGATAAAAATCTACCAGTTTGCTCTCTAGAAAAGTACCTTCCCTAGAAGACAGAAAAAATATTTTGAAACGCAAGCTGCCTTCCCCTCCAGTTTCTCCCCCCTGGAATGGGCTTTACCTTCCACAGGGGAGGTTTTCAGTATACTGCAGAGGTTCTGTACCCCGCCATAGTGGACATTGATGTGGGTCACTCCATCAGCTGCACGCAGTTCCATGAGTTTCCTTAACTCCATTAACGTTACGCCAAAGTCACTTTCATGGCTCTCAGCCGTTGAGTTGGCGGGAAAGGAATGTCCTGATGGGTTCGTCATTTTGCCTGTGGTCCCCAGCCCCTCAACCAGAGAATATGAGGCGTCTCCCCTCAACTGACCAACGTCTCTTGTCTTCTTGTCCCCACCTTTTCCTGCTTCTTGCTTCTCTGAGGACCCAGTCAGAAAACAGAGTAATAATAGCTCCTAAGTAGCAACCCCAGCCTTGAGCTTTCCTCTGTACACAGCCTGTCAGTGAGAAGAGGAAGAAGATAGGGGAACCAAATAGAAGACGGACTTCGTGTCACGATGACTGGTGTCCCCTGGGTGGTGATGGAAATGGTTGTCCAGGACAGGTAGGTTCCTAGCTTACATTGACTTGTCCAGATGGAGGTGTAAAGAGGATGTGCATGTTACATGGAGGCGACGTTAGTGACAGCCAGCAACTGTGGTGGTAGATCGACAGGAGGAGGAAGAGGAGGGCTCCCTGGATACTGATGACAACTGGATCTCTGGAATAAAGATAGACAAAAATAAACAAAGTGGCCATGAAGATAAAAGGTACCCCCATTCTAGCACAAGCATTTAGCTGACAGTTGATGTCTAACTTTAACTGATAGCTGAGGTCTGAGCTGGGTGAACTGACTCACGAGAGGTCCCTTTCTCCCAGGGAGGCCTGAAGAGCCTGTATATTACAGTATAGAGAAGTTATTTCAGGTACACCCCCATCTTCTGGTCTCACTTCTTCCAAACCAACCCACACAAACCCCACAACTTCAGGAACTTGGAAATAAAAGGTTATGACCTCTACCAGTTCTACTGTCTCTGGAGTATTTGAGAGACCCCTCACAGGATTCTTTAGTCTGACTTTAACTGTAAGAGGAGAAAAGAGGTAGAAAAAGGAGTCAAGACCCAAGTGGTCGGGAGGGTGACCTGCCTATCTGCCACCCTCGCTCCACCTATGTCCCCACTTCTCCTGCAGATGTTTACAAGCCAGGAAGACACTGTGATAGGAGATGCCCAAATCCTTCCTCCTAGAATACTTAGCCCTGAGCTATGTGGAGATTCAGCTGCCTGTGGCAGTTGTCAACCAGTCAGGGAACAAATTTTAGTCTTGAGGCACACCCCCAACCCCAAGAGGTTTTGAGGAGAAAGAGTGAGTAAAATGCTCCGCAGTTTATCAAACAGTGTGGAGTCATTTTTTATGAAGGGGGCAGAAGAACCTCTGAAGCGGAAAGACAGTGACTCTGAAGCCTAGGAGTGTAAGCATTTCCCAGTGTGGGAGGGATAAGACAGCTATCAGTTCAGCTAGAGTGGGGGCCCTGCAAGTCGTTAGGAGAGACAAGTCAGTCTACATGTGAGGGACACTGGAGTTTCACTTCAGCACAGTGGCTGTATCAGAGGAGGCGGACACTTCCCCCTCAGCAAAACAAGTGTCACCGCTCATACAGGTGTGGGGTCAGACGTGTGTGAAGATACAGAGGGCTGGAGGTGGGACAAAGTCTGATCCTGCTTCCGAAAGGAGTTGGCTGCATATCATATGAGAGTCACTACCTCGGCTATTGTGAAGAGGCTCCCAAGCCATCCTAAAGTGAAGGGCTCCCCTTGAGCACAGCACTGGAATATGTAGGGCCTAGTCCTGGCTCAACAGCCCCCATTGACTAGACTTGAGTTCAGTTACCAGACAGTGGCGGTGGCGAGGGAACACTGGTAAGACTGTTTAATTAGCATATGACATCCTCGCTTCTAGAAGGTGAATGAAGAGGCAAAGGAATCATCAGATAAGGCCTTGATTCTTTTATCAATTAATTTCATCAAAATCCCATGTGGGCAAAGTCTGCTAATTTTAATCAATCCTACTCCCTGATTAGATTGATCTTTTGGGGATGGAAGTTGTTACACCCCTTCATCTCCCAAGATTCCCCTGCCACCGCTCCTGCCATAGATGTTTAGCACTTCCCTGACTTATGAAGAATTAAGCAAGAAGAGTTTGATCTGTTTTTGTTTTCAAATATCCCTGGGGAACGTGGTATGAAAAGAACCCGAGGCACTGGGTCAAACTCCGTTTAGATTGGCATAGGAATGGTGGTGCCCTCGTCCCTCTTTACTCACAATCCCATGGAAAGAAGAGTGACGAGAGGACAATAAAACATTTTGGGAGAGAGAAAGGGAGAGAGAGATCACATTTACGTAACTTCTATTACAGCACATTGCTATTATCATTCTATTTGATTACTGCTGTTGTTAATCCCTTATTGTGACTAGCGTATAACTTAAACCTTAGCACAGGTATGTATGTTTAGGAGAATATGGTTTCTACAGGGTTCTGTACTATGCAGATACATCTCACAGTGTAGCCTTGTGGATCAGGAGGACTACCGTCCCAAGGATTATCTCTCCAGTTGAGCTTTTCCTCCAAGTCTGGAAGGAGTGGGAGAGGCTACGGAAACCATCTTGACCCTTAGTTAGAACTCCTTAGCCTTTCAAGAATCCTCTGGAATGGATGTTGGGGCAATGCTGACCGGGAGTGAAACCGGGAGTAGAAGATTTTGTCTTTTCGGCCCAGCTCACTACAATGTTTGCAGCATGAAGGGAGGGATGTTTGCCCATCTCATTCATTCCTTTTTCCTGGTGCCAAGAAAAGAACCTACACATGGTGGGCATTCAGTTAATATTTGTTGTCATTGTTGAGTGACTAGTAGCAGACCCAGACCCAGATACACATACCCCCTTCTTGCTCATCCTTTGGGTAAATCACTTAGCTTACTTAATACCAATTCCTCTCACCTCTCACAGGGAGGAGAATCAGCCATATCTTTTCACACTATCCTAAGGAAGTACTAAAGGAATGGGGCTATAAATTTTGAAACAGTGCTTCAAAATCTTGGAAAGGTTCACAGTGTCCGACATAGGGCACTCAAGTGATAGGAGAAAGCTGAATTTGATCTGAATAAAGTTCTGTTATCTGGTCTTCTAAGCAGAAGGGCAATAAGATCCTTGCGTCCTTCCCATCTTTCCTTGCCCAGGTTCCCCTGACCCCTCAAAAAATTGGGAAATGCTAAAGCAGCTTCCTTAAACATAACTATTATGCTGGGCATGGTGATGTACAGCTTGTAATCCCAGCACTCTGAGGTAGGAGGATCATAAGGTTGAGCCTGGTCTGAGTAACTTAGCAGCTTAATAATATCCTGTCTCAAAATAAAAAATAATGATAATTAAAGGACTGGGAATGCAGCTCAGCACAGAGGCTCTGGGTTCAACTCCTCAATGCTACCAAAAAAAACCCCCTTGGCATTAGCTAGGTTATGACCATTGGCAATAATTACTGCCTTATGTGGTCCTGAGCTTCTGGAAAGTAAGAACCGACAGTCTTTTTCCAAATTTCTTGCTTTGAACCTCTCCTCTGGGTCCCAGAGGAGCGAGATTCTTCCACTCACCTATGCAATTGATGGATAATGATCCACAAGGGTAGAACACATGGGACTGAAGAGCACATGTGGAAACAAATAAGGAGGTCTGTCTATTTCAGACTGATCTACAGATACAAACACCCAGTCACGGTTATAGTCAAAGGGCAGGGTGTGGTTGGAGCTAGGTTTAAGGTAAGGTCACAACAGATGTCACCGGCAGGCATATCAGGGTGCCAATACGTCTAAGGTCTCTTGGATACGAGCTCTTGGTAACTTGCCTGGTCTCTGACCTTTGCAAGTGGTCACATCACTGTGGCTTGCGATGTGCTACCTCTGTCAGGTCAGGATTAGTCATGTTCAGGGCATTCTGGGTAAGGTATGTTTTCACTCCCCATTTCTGATATTTTGCCAACCCAGGGAACAACAGGGTAGAAGGCCAAACTGTCTCATTTCTTCCTCTTGGAGCAAGAAATCATACCACTTTACATGATCATCAAGTCCTTTTACTTGTTTTTCTCCTAAAGTCTTGTGAACCTGTGTTCTATAAGATATGTGAAATACTTTTAGTATCTATTGTAGGTAGGGAGCTATGACCAGCACCTCACAGATCAGACAGTCAGGGCTAAGAGACAGAGTGAGCTGAGCTCTGGCACATCAGGGCTTTGGATTAGTGCTTTTTTATTTTATTTTATTTTATTTTATGTTATTTTATGTTATTTTTGAGGTGGGGTCTTACTAAGTGCCAGGCTGGCCTCAAACTTTTGATCCTCCTGCCTCAGCCGCCTGAGTGTCAAATTACACCTAGGTCTCAGCTTGTGCAAGGGGTTTTTGTTACACATGGCTCCGTCCTTTTCTGACTGACAAACACCTTACAGGCCTTCAAAATGCAAACATCTCTAGCACACAGAGAATACCTGCTTCTTCTCGGAGAGCAGGCATGCCTTTTCCTCCTTCTCTTTGGTAACAGATTAACCCACACCCAGGCAACAGGGCCAAACCAAGCCCCATTCTGCTTCCATACACACCTGACAAGTGCAGACCCCATGCAGCCCGATAAGCCAACCTGCAGCAGACTCGCCAGCAAGTTCCCAAAATAAGGAGCTGCCAGAGTCAGAGCCCTCTTCCCCTCAGCCACCAAACCTCCGGCAGCAATCTGGGAGGCCCGGGAAACAGCACACATGGAAAGAGGGAGGAGGCGCGCACTTGGCCTTCTGGCCGGCGCAACCCCACAGACAGACCTGCCTGGACAGTAAGCGGCCCCAGCCATGCTGGCCTCCAGCTGCGGGACGGGGTGCTCGGTGGCATAAGCTTCTGTGCACTGCCCTGCCCTTCTCACTGGACTGAGAACCTCCCTGCTCAGGGGACACGCTGGTGGCAGCAGCACTGCTAGACAGGACATGAGGGGTAAAGAAGGGGAGCCCTTGGGGCAGG
The DNA here is from genome assembly GCA_004027455.1 of Hydrochoerus hydrochaeris. Taxonomy (NCBI): domain Eukaryota; kingdom Metazoa; phylum Chordata; class Mammalia; order Rodentia; family Hydrochaeridae; genus Hydrochoerus; species Hydrochoerus hydrochaeris. Next base: position 210,844 of record PVLA01001053.1, read on the forward strand.
ACGGCAGTCCCCCACCCACACATACATATACCCGATGTACTGAAGTGAAGTCTGAAAGCGGCCACAGGAACAATACTGGTTGTCTGTTGTTTAACCCAGAATCTCTTCCCAAGAGAGGCACTAGTGCCCTGATTCAGCACCAGGTGGAAGAGGTGGGAAGGGAGAGAAGTAGTATTTCTTGAGCATTTACAGAAGGTCAGGTGCTGCATTAGGCACTTTAGGTGAAGATCAGCAACTGAAAATGTGTAGAACACTAATATAAATATTACACAGTGCTTAGCACATCGGTTGGTCGGTCGGTACGCAGTAGCTATTTTCATTATTAACATACTGTGTCTGAATCCTCACCAACAACCCTATAAAAAGGACCAATTCCTTACAAGGAACGTAATCATTATGTAACACAAACATGTACTAATAAAAAATAAAAATGGGGGGAAAAGGACATCTTCACTGTGTACTACAGATACACAGATTCAGAGAGCCAAAATCTACGTCCTAGTCTAAATCCAGTCACCGTCTCAAGTGTAAGATCAGTGCTAAGCCGGGCATGCTATGCAATGTCAGGTCCTCATGATGCTGAGGCAGGAGGATCTCAAATTCAAAGCCTGGCCAAATTAGTGGTCCTTGTCTTGAAAAATAAATAAAGAAGGGCTGGGGATGTAGCTCAGTGGCAGAGTGGCCCTGTGTTCAATCACTACTAGCAAAAAAGTGAAGGGAAATGATGTAAGGAAATGGAAAAAGGCTACAGACTTACTTCCCAACCTTTGATGAAAAGACCTACGTGAGCCTCTCAGTTCTTCCTTCTTGAGCTCTAAAAGGCTCTCCGACAGGGAAACACCTCTTCTGACTTCCTGGCAAGTACTGGGATACAGACCATTCTTGACCTTCTTCCCCTCTTTCCTGCCACCAGCAGCCCTGCCGCCACCCTGAGCAGAATGCGCTGGGCTCTGGACCTGCACAGTTTGAATCCCCACCTGCCAAAAGCCAGGGTGAGGGTGCGGGCTTCCTCCACACACATCACTGTCAGCTCCTGCCGTGGCCTGTGAGCCCTGGGAGGCGCACAGAGACCCCACCGGGGCTAATGCCTGTGCGGCACCTGGAGCCCTTATGTTTTCTGCTCTCAGGCATTCTGTGCTTCCCAAAGGGCTGTGCCCTGTCAAGAAGGCTGGCAAGAGCCTGGCCAAGGCAGGCGGCCTCCTTGAAACATTCCAGCCCGGCCCTACTTTCTGCAGGTATTAAACCTCCGTGGAGGCTGTTCTGCAGGCCCCTGATTTCCACCACTAAGATTCCAGCCCACCCTGGCCAACTCCTGCGACTCAGCTCTCATAGCCATTGTCACCGTGGCCCTGGGCTCCACCTTCCCTGCCTGTGTCTGCCCTGCCCTGATGACTGCTGGGACGCCTGCTGCTTTGCAGAATTGACATGAGTGCGCCTCCACGGGCGTGGGAAGAAGGTCAGGCATGCTGGCACAAGTTCAGGGGGTGGGTGGCACTGCATGCCATCCTCATCCAACAGACACACCCACACCAGGAAGCCAAGCGAGGGCTGGGGCACTGGGCACAGAATGACTCTATGGGGCCTGCGCCAGGACCTGATGCCAAGCTGTCCCTTAGCAGTGAGCCTTCTGGGGGTAGATAGGGCTTCCTTCCTGAAGGAAAATGCTGCTTCCTGGTTAGGAGGCACGATGCCCAAGGCTCCTTTACTCCCTCTCCCCCTTTCTCAAATTTGCTGCCCTGAAAGTGTTTACTTCAACTGGGCAGCAGGAATGCAGGACTAGAATCAGAGCCACTATCTGGAGATAATGTACAACTTTGACCCCATGGTCTCAGGGTTCCATAATTCATCCCTCTTGAGATTTAAAAGTTTACACATACCCTGGACCTCAGCATCTACTCCTGAGTGCATCTCCCAAAGACATCTTCACACAGAATCTAAAGGGGACAGCATGCGAGGATGCTCACTGGAGCACTATTTATGGATCCACTCACCCAATGACAGATAAAATATACCAGCTAGATAACACGGATTGTTATCCAACAGTTAGCAATTCAGATTAGCAACACCCAAAAATCTTGGTCATCTTAAAAAGACAGTGCCTGGCGGAAGAAAAAAGATGATTTCACAGCTTTTACAAAAATTAAAAACACACATCTACGGGAACATACAACACATGAGCCTATAGTATTTAAGGAATGTACTTAAATAAAAAGCACATTAAAATGACACTTGTGGGCAGACGAGGGAACAGAAATAGGATATGGGGAAAGAGTGGGCAAAGAGGGGTCTCACATGGACCAATAAATCCACTGGATGACTGACTCAGCCCCCTGTACTTGAGATCCAAAAATATAAAACTGAAACACAGTGTGATGCTAAGACCTCTTAGCCTTGGCATGGCTGCACTGTCCAGGATATGCTGAGACCATGATGGCAAAATGTAACAGTTCTGGCCAGAGGCCTCCAGCGGACAGGAATAAGTTAGGGTCCCCGATAGGACAAGCTTATTTCCAACAGTGATACCAAGAGTAGCACCATGGTTGACAGCCGGCTCCTGGTCATGTGGCCTGCCTCAGAGGCCCCGGGAAGCAGATGAAGACAGGCAGCTCCACGGCCCAGGTGGGGAAGCAGTGTGTGGGAGAAAGCAGGGATGGTCCTAACAGGGTGACCTATGCCCTTGCTCTGTCTTCATAGAGCATCAATATTAATTATCAAGATGGAAAAGGAAGTCCTTGGGGTCGGTCCAGAGCCATGTGGAAGGTTTCCAGATAACCTGGGTGACACGGGCCCAGGTCACTCCGTATCTTCCTGTGTTGTGTGTGTCGGTGGGGGGCTGTTCACAGCAAATTTGAGATCAAAATAATAAAGAAGACGAAAAGCAAGGATAACCTTCTGTTGGTAAGGAGGGCAGGAGTGGGTTTTAGTGGGCTGTGATGGTGCCGTCTAGGTCTATCATTTAGCCAAGGGCTGGCAACCTCCCCACACCTCCCACCTGACCATGGAAAGTGCCCAGGGTAAGGGCTCACCAGTGGGGCTGCTGCTTACCGGGAACTGGGATGGGGAGCTAGGTGGCCACGGCCAGGACGCGGGCCGTGGCAGGGATGTCTGAGTGTGCCGTGAGCGTACACTCTTCAGCGACACAGACTGCCTTTATTGGGGCTGCAGTGGTTATTCCTCATTTGGGTTCCCAGGGAACAAAGGGGTTTTTTAGAAGCTGGATTGGATCCAGAGTTATTTTTAGAAACAAATCTCAGCAGAATCATGTCATGCTCTTGAAGAGAGAGGGTCAGTCCCCTCAGCCATAGTTGTCAGGAGCTAGTTGATCCCAGGCCTTGGGTTCTGGTGGACGCATTGGGTGAGGGGACAGCTGCCTGCCTCTGACTGAGGGGCTCCATGCCCCGGGGTGCAGCAGAACAGGAAGCAAGGTGACATTCCTGTGTGCCTAGATCCTTTCCAGGTATCACACGGTGTCCATTACACCTGGTCAACACTCCCATTCCCCACTCTACTCCATAACAGTCTCACCTGCATAGAGAACAGAGGGTGCCCCATTTCCCTTTTACTTAGTCCAGCCTTCTCTCAACCCAATTCCTGTAGCTCACAGCAAAAAAGCAAGGGATCCATGCTGAAAAGATGGGGTTTATTAAGAATGAAAGTCAGGCATGGCGGCCCACATAACTCCAGTACACTGGGATGCTGAAGCAGGAGGATCATAAGTTCAAATCTAGCCTAAGCTACTTAGCAATTTAGTGAGGACTTGCTTCAAAATAAAAAATATAAAAAGCATTGGGCATGCAATTTGGTGCAATGGCCTTGGGGTCAATTCCCAGTACTGCAAAATACAATAAAATAAAATAATAAAAATTTTTAAAAAGGCAGTCAGAGATACTTCCTAATCACTTGTCATCTTTCTGTCCCTGTTTCACTTTTCCTCATTCACACATGGCACAGACTGGAGCCACCAGGCTAGACCAGGGCTGGGGAAGAGTAGACAGGTTACGTCTTTGCATTCAATGCTTTAGAATGGTGGCTCTCAGACTCTGGACGCTGGTGAAAACCTATTGCTGGCCGCCTGGGTTCCGATGAGGGCAGGCCTGAGAATGTGCATTGCTAATAAGTTCCTTAACAAGCTGATGGATGAGGCTGGTCCAGGGGCCACACTTTGAGGAGTGTGCAGGTCACATCTCGAGGCCATCAACTCCGGGAGAACCTCCAACCTTACCACACCCCGGGGCTCTGACAGCCCACACACCGGTCTGACCAATCCCCAGCTCCACACTGAAAGTCATGTCATTTCTCTCCTCTGAGTACTTCTCTTCTTCCTCCTCTCCAGGCCTCTGGAGAAGCTCCTCTCTGCTTCCCTTGCCTCAGGGTGGCCCCTTCCAGAAAGACCTGTGAGCTCACCCAGCAAGCTGGTCACTTTTCAGTCCCAGAAGAAACCGACTTGGGGTGATGCCACAGAAGTCCAGGTTTATTCAGAAACTGAGAACCAGCTCCCTCCTGAGGCTGATGGCCACCAGTCCCTTCAAGTTCAGCCAAGCCCCTCCCACTCCTGTTTTCCGCGTTGTCAGGGGAGATGGGGGGGTCAGGGACAACAAGCAGGTGGGGCAGGAAGGAAAGAAACCCATCACTCCCTGCAGCTCCTCCTGCGTGTACACACACACACACACACACACACACACACATCTGGACCCAGCTACCTTGCCCTGCCGTCCCCCACAGCCCCAGCAGAAGGGCCAGGCCACCACTGGCTGGGGGGACACCTGCAGGGGGGCCTGCCCACGGGTCCCGGGCCATGGCCATGGCTGGCTGGAGGAGCCAGCAGCTGCTGTTTTCCAGGCTGGCTGACAGGCTGCTATAAACACTCGTTTTCGGTTGCTATGGCAAAGTGAGTGTGCAGCTCAGCTATGGTGAAGCTATTTATGTGCCTGTAATGGCAGAGTGGTCTGTTTTTTATTATTTTACTTCTAAAGTTTTCCTTTCCCATCCCCCTAAAACAGCTTAAAAAAAAAAAAGGTTGGGGTTGGGAGCGGGGAGTCACCACGACTTTCTCAGGAGCAAAGTCTATAGGCAGAAAATAGAGCAGCAGCCACCTGAGCCAGAAAGAGGAAGACCGAAGTGGGGACTTGGTGAGCTCCTTCAGAGAAGGGCAAGGGCGGCTTCCGGCCACCTATGTGCCCATCACCCGGGCGGAGGCTGGTGCTCTACCCCAGCTCACTGAGGAGAAAGGCCAAGTCCCAGCTTCTTGTCACCTCTCTACTGTTCTGAGGGCCGAGACAATTCCCCTTTGTTTTCTTCCTCCAGCATTTCTTACTGTCCCCTGCACCCCACAGACTGTGCTCAGAATGAAGATAGCAAAGATCCCTCCCTCCAGGGTCCTGGAAGAGACACAGACCTTCTACTTGCCCAGAGAACTTCCATCTAATTCCCATTCATTGGGAAGCCCTGGAGCGAAGGGATCTTCCTGTATTTAAGAATGTATTTAAGGTCACGGTAAGGATGGTGGGTACTTCTAGGTGGGCATTCAAGGTTCAGGTGGTGCAGGATAATTAGAGGCCAGCTCGTTTCCTCCTCAGGCCCTTCTGCCGGTTGGGTACCGTCTGTCTCCACGGTGACCTGGATGGGACCACTACGGCCCTCCGCCTTGTCTACTCTTCCACCAAAAAATAAAATAACCAACAAGAAAAGTCAGTGGGTCATAGGTCATGGGGAGCTCAAGCAGGGCAAGTTACTAGCTGATCTGTAAACACACACAGAGCTAAGCTCCAAATGTGTACTGACTCTGATAAATATGCTATAGGTTGCTAATCACTTCATGGTATCTATGAGAGTCACCTTCCAGGAACAGCTGGTTAGAATAAAACAGATGCTGCAGGACTGTGTCAGCCCTCTTTCCCACACTCACTCTAGCTCCTTGCTGAGTACATACTTATTAGGAGGAAAAAGACCTCCCACAGCTGATGGGCATATTAATCAGATTTAAAAAAAAGGTTAAGACAGTATTAAAAAGAACAAATTTCTACAGATTACTCCAATTGCTTCCATCTCATAAGATAAACGAATGCTTCCCAGATACCACCATGGCTCAGAAAGGATACAGAATCAAGCCCCACAGTGACAAGAGAGGGCAGGAGAGGGGAAGGGTGCTGATGACCCCAGGAGGAAAGCATCCTATCCCTTTGCTGCTCCAGGAGAGGTCAAAGTCCAACTGACAGGGCCAGTTAGCTGATAAAGTCTTGTTGGAAAAATCAGAACTTGGGACAGATATCAGTGTTGGCAGCACCTTGAGGTCGAAAGAGCAGAGCAGGCAGAATTTCTAAACCTGTCAAACCCACTGTAATCAGCATCTCCAGTCCCTGGAGGGTAGAACAGGAGAGAGGAGGGGGTGAAGGCAGGATCCAGAGGAGGAAGGGGTATTGTGCTGGACAGAGGGGAACAGGCTGGTAGAGGAGCACCCACTACCAATGACGCTCCAGATAACCACAGTGACTCTCCTAGGGCCTAAGGTACTAACTCCTGCTGAGAGGCCACTGTTTGAAAACAGGTAAAAAGACAGAGATGTAGACCTGTCTCAGAATCCCAAGGTACAGTAAGCTTCCAAAACTCCTGAGCTATAAAGAACATCTGTTCAAAGGGTTCAGATCCATGGTGATGGACACAGGGCCCACTGCTGGAAGAGACAAAGGGCAGGCAAAGAGGTGACTCAGCCTCAGCTGGTCACAGTAGATGGAAGTCTCACGGGAGAGAGAAAGCAGAGGAACTGCGTATTTTTCTTTCAAGTGAGCAGAAAGACTGTATCGCCTCTAGAACCCAGCCTCAGCCCGGGGCCTGGTCACCATGTGGAATTAATGAATGAATCATCCTTTCTGCTTCAGTACGTTTTCATTTCCAAGGAAAGGAAGAGTAGGGAAGTCCCAGGGGAACCACTCTCCAGAGAGAATGAGTTATTGCAAGGTCCAAGCACCCCTTCAGCACTTGCCCTGTCTCCTCTGTCCTTGGGCCCCTGTGACCAGCCTGCAATCTTTTTTCTGCCTCGTTCTCCAGAACAGAGTTGGTGTGTGGGGTGAGGGGTTGAGCCAGCACTGCCAGGATTATCTACCCTCCAGGGAGCAACGAAGGAAACGTAACCCCCCCCCCTCCATCTAACTCCCACACACAGCATTCTGAACAGCACCAGGACACCTCCAAGGAAAAGTCTGGGGGAGGACTGTGGGGACAGTGGCAGCAGTGGGGACATCTGTAGGGAGTAATTATTTTCTTTCCGAAATGCTGAGTCGTAAAGAATCACTGGAGAAACACCTACTACCACTCTTCCCACCGCCTGGTTTTCTATTCTCCACCTCTGGCTTCCTTCCTTCCTATCTAGGTGTGACCCCGCCCCACACGAAATCTGCCCATTTCAAAATCTCAGTCTCCTCTCATTCTTTCCACAACCCCAGAGTCAACCTACTGAGATGGCATTTAATTCTCCTTACCTGGACAATTTGTGAATTCAAGCAGCCCTGTACGATTCTGTGCTGGTTTAAGTAGTGGAAGGGGCGGGATATGCCAGAAGGAAGGGAGGCACTCTAGGGCCTTCCCGCTGGCACCAGCAGAGGGATGATCCGTCCCTGGAGTCATGGATGATGGTCCAGACACACTATGTATGACCACTCTGCGTCCTCCCAAGCCCATCTGGAGTTTGCCCGGCTAAATCACATATTTACACAGCATCTATCTATGCTTAAAACCAACTATGCTATCACTAAGGATTCGAAAATGAGGAACCCTAACAGAGTTGAGGGAATCGGAAGGCTACAAGAATATTCCTATGAATTAAAAACCAAAGCCAAGTGCCCAATCTAGCAGAAACAGGGGCATGGCCTAAACGGGGAAGATGCCAGGAGACTAAACAGAACAGGCAGCCGAGCTATAATCAGACTTTTCCATGCTCCCACGGAAGCCGAAAATCCAGACCCTGAAGACGATGAGCTGGTCCTTTGCAACCACAAGCTATGAAGTGGCCTCACTGACCCTGCTCTGCTCCGCTTTGAGCCCCTAGGATCTATACAGGGAACACGCATTCAGGGGATGCAATCTAACTCCTGCTGACAAGCTACCTCCTATCTGTCCCACCACTGTGCAGGGATTCACAGAGGGACCAGAGGAGCAATAGCAACGGGCATCCTAGCAGGGCAGAGTCAAGCTTTGGGTGCATCTCACGCTATTTGCCTAACGTCTACCCCTGCACAAGCCAGCCAGAAAGAGCCTTCCCGTTTCTCCAGCCTCACACACCCTGGCCAGCTGTTCCGAATTAGCAAGGTCTCCACCACCAGAGAACAGCCCTCTTTAGCATGGGGGAAGGGCTGCTCTCCCTCCAGGGACGGGGGCACTGAGCCCTCTCTGGGAGCAGCCGGATCCAAAGAGAAGCTGAGGACACACTGGCCAGCACTTGCCCCGCACTCCTTCACAGCAGCCAAGACAGGGGACTCTCCTTCATGGGGGGCAGCCTGGGCGGGCAGCGAGGCTATGGAAACTTTGCCGTCTAAGGCTGTGGAATTCTTCCACTGAGCTCCTGCAGTTAATCATCCCTGCTCCCTGGGTTCCCAGATTGGGGCTTTAAAAGGTAGCACCAGAGCAAGAAAGACAAACATGTCAGAGAGAAGAAGAACAAGACAAAAAGCTGGTGTTAGGTAAACGTTAGCCACCTCCAGCACCTTCTTCGGAACAACAGCAAGGAGAAAGAACAAGTATAGACACACTGGAGTCCCTTGGCCAATTCCTACGGGTCCCATCCACATCCACTCCAGAATCCACAGTGCACCCCCACTGCTAACCTATTTGTGAAAGGGTTGCTTAGAGGCTGGGATACTTTTTGCAACCTTCTACAAAAGGAGAAAAAACAGATTTGAAAAATCAGTGGTCCCTGTTTGCCTTTGGGGGAAAAAAGTGCTATATTCAAATGTGGTCGGACATGCCTGTAATCCCACGGGAGGCAGAGCCAGGAGTATAAGCTTAAGGCCAGTCACAAGTTTATTTAGCACACATAAAAGTGTGTGTGTGGGCTGGGAGTTTAGTTCAGCGGCATAAGCGCCTGCCTTGCAAGCACGCAGTCGTGAGTTCGATCCCCGGTAACAAAAAAAAAAAGAAAAAAAGTGTGTGTGTGGTGGGGAATGCTGTTGATGTAGCTAAGTGTAAGACCCTGAGTTCAATCCCCAGGACCAGCGGAAAAAGTGCTGGAGAACTCTCAGGCTTTGGTATACTGACTTCCAAGCTTCCAACATGCTACAACAAGTTACCATGGTTCCCAAAAGGACAAACAGAGGTTTGATCTAAAAGAAGGGCAGAGGGACACTGCCTTTTTCTTCCTAGAGACTAGCTTTTGAATCCAGCAAAGCAGGGGGATATGGCAAAATGAGAAGGTTACAGACGCAGGGGGAGACAGTGGACAATTTCCACACTTCCTAAGGGACTGGAGGAAAGCCTGTTTCCAGAGCGTAAGGTCTGATTTAGATGTGAGAGTTATCTAGGAAGCTAACAGGAAAAGGAGTGCTTCTTATTTGTACCAAAGCCCACCACCCAAACCTAGAGGCAGGGCATACGGGAGCCAAAACTGAGCCGCACTTTGGCAAAGCCAAGGGCCTCCAAAGCTTGAGGTCTTGCCTCCTTCACCAGGCAGATGAGGTCAGTATCCCCAGAAGAGATGTGTGGAGGCACTGTCCCTCAGGATGGAGGTCTGCCCTACTGCTGACCCCTACATGGGCATCAGTACACCACTTTCCTAAGCCCCTAGTTGCTTAGGATTTTTTCAACTCTTGTTCCAAAGGGGCCAGCTGGGTATGGCAGTGTAAAGCACCAAAGTGCTAACATGTCCTCCCAGCAGGAGCTGTCAGCTGAATGTGGCCACCTGGCCCAGGAATTTCCTCCACCATGCTCTCCCCTGAGCCCATGCCAAGCTTGGCTTTCACTGGAGAAGTGGCAAGGAGACAGAGCTGTTTAGGCTGCGGATTGGGGTGGAATACCCTTACACTCTGCCACCTTCTCAAAGCAGAGGGGACCCAGGCTCGGCTGACCAAGGCCAGGAGGCTTAATCACAATTCATTACTAGTAAATGAATAAAGTTCCTGGCCTTTTCAAGGAGCAGGTCCTCCTGCTTTCCCCACCAACCACCTCAAACAAATTGAAACTTCAGAATCGCAGCTTTGCAGGGGGACTGCAGGGTCAATCTGATACAAACCCCTTGGTTTTCTATTTAAGCAACTATGAGCTATACCTTGTGCTAGGCACTGGGCAAACAGAAAGCAGGACGGAGGAAGGGGCAAATGAGGCACAAACCTATACTAGGTGTCAAATGTAACCACGCCTCTGGCGTCTACACTGCAGGCCAGCTTGTGGCTATTGAACAGGAGAAAGCTCACTCACGGCATGGGCTGAGCAAAGGGGAACTCTTGAGTCTTTCTAGAGCTGCTACCTGTACATCTGTGTGGAGGGTGTGACTTGGATACCAGGTAAAGAGCTCCTTAAGAGACAAAGCCAACACTATCTTTTGCTGCAAGAACCGGGTTACCATGAGCTATATTCATCTTTCTAAAATCTTTATTAAAGATGCTGTCAGCCTGGCACATTTCCTTGGGTCACCAGACCTTAAGGACTATCAGGAGGAAAACCAGAAGTGAATCTGGTTCAATCAGGAATGTACCAGAAGTAGGCATAAAGATGCCAGATCTGAGCCAGGCATGGTAGTGCACACCTGGAATCCCAGCACTCAGAAGGCTGAGGCAGGAGGATCATTGCAAGTTTGAGACCAGCCTGGGCTACAAAGTGACCTCAAGGCCAGCCTGAACTGCATAGAGAGACCCTGTCTCAAAAAGACAAAAAAGATGCCAGACCTACTCTAGCCTGGCCAAGCTCTTGCCTCTCACAGCCCTTCCCAATTTGTTCTTCCTCTGCCTTTCCTACTTTGTGATTCTCGCCAACAGTCTTGGCCTGTTGCTGGGGTCTCCCTTTGTCTCTGGACACCTTGTTCCTGTCCTTCCCAGTCCAGGTCCATCCCAGCTTTGTGTACCAACCAGGAAGACACTGGTTTTTCCTTCTCACAGATTCCACTGGAATCTCAGCCTTTTCCAGCTGTATCTGGGGAATCTGTCTGCTTGCAGTTCCTCGTGTAGAGTGATGTCAGCAAGATTCAGCAGAGGCAGGAAACCAAATGGTGATGAGAGTGAAAGAAGCTGGAGGTAAGAATTCATATTGGGGTAACGCTTCCCGTTTTCAAAGCACTATGACATTCGATCTTTGTGATAATCTTTAGACAAGACTGATGATATTATAACATGAGATCTTAAAGATAATGTGACTCACCCAGCTAAGGCCGTGCAACCACAGAAAGGTCAGAAGCTGCTAAAATGCACTAAGCTCTGAAGTCCTCTAAAGGAAGTGGAGACAGACAATTCATCAGAAAACAGAAAGGTAGCCTCCACGAGAGTCATGATTTTAGGCCTGACCAGAGCTTTGGAGCTGGGGGATTCCAGTCCTGATGAGCTCACAGGATTAACACAGATTTCTCCTCCTTCCTCCCAGAGGTGAATGTGAGACGTGCTGAGTGTACGTGTGATGTCTATGTGTGTCATCCTCAACGGCTGCGGACACCTTGAGGGTGCAGACTGTGGTCTAGAGACAGAAGTTGTGCAGCTCCTGGTGCACAGAAGGGGTGCAAAAGGGAGAGGCCAGAGGAAAAGAGTCAGAGAAAGGGAGAGGGAACTTCCAGTCCGGAGAAGTCTAAATAAAGAACAGAGGACACACCCGCGAAGGCCTGTGATTACAGTACAGTCCATATAGAAAGACAGAAGGGCTCCGAAGCCAAGCAGGAGAGTCAAAATGACTAAGACTGCTAATGGGAGGAAATGTAAAAAACGAAAATCAAGGAAACCCCGGAAACATGAAAGGGGCTGGAGGGAGAGAAGCTGCCATTTCCTAGACTCTGGGAAACAAGACCCCTGGTGGTGGGGGGAATAGTTCTTTCCCAGGACCTGTGGGCACAGGCCAGTTTGTGACCCAGGACCTTCCCTTCTCTGCAGCCAGCGCTTCCAGGTGCAGGTGAGGTCATGCACATTGAGCTCCTGTTGAGAAGGGAACTCTGGAAAGTGAAGCCCAGAAGAGGCCTCTGAGCAGAGTTTACAAACAGACCCTCTATGTTCTCCCCTCACCATGGGGAGAGGCACTTCAGCACCTCACTTCAGAAACTAGGTTTTCCCTTTGTATGCCTTGGGATTACGATGCTCTTACAGAGCCTGATTAAAGAAAGGAGAACCTTTCAGAGCGATGCACGTTGAGGCTGAAGCAGGAGGATGAAAGCTTGAGCCCAGCCTGGGTAACTCAGTAACTTAGTGAGACACTTTCTCAAGACAACCAAACAAACAGACACAAACAGCTGGGAATGTGACTCAGTGTGAAGGTCCTAGGTTCAAACCTCAGCACTACCACCACCACCCCACCCAGAAAAATAACAAAAGAGGAAGAGACTTCACTGGCAGAGGAACCGATAAGCCAAGAGCCGCGTAGATCCATCCCAGGGAATTTTCGTGGAAGAAAAGTCCAACATGCGCTATGACATAGACAAGCCTTGAAAATGTCCTGCTAAGCAACATAAACCAAACATGAAAGGTCAGATATTCCACTATGTATTCCACCTCCCTGGAGCACCTAGAACAGGTGAATTCACTGAGATAGGAAGCAGAGGGGAGGCTACCAGGGGTTGGGCAGAGGAGTGGGGGTTACAGTTCAACAAGTGCAGAGTCTGGAGAATGAAAGTTCTGGGAGTATGGGGGTGAGGGTCGCACACAGTGCAAACTAACTGTGTACCTAACAATTGTTTAAAAGCATAAACAACGTTTTGTGTATGTATGTGTGTATCTCTCTCTCTATATATATATATATTTTTTTTTTTTGAGGGGGCTGTACTGGGATTGAACCCAGGGGCGCTTGCTCTACCACTGAGCTACATCCTCAGTACTTTTTTTTTTTGAGATAACACCTTGCCTTCAAATTTCAATCCTCTGCCTCAGACTCTGTAACTGACTACATCTGTATGCCATTATGCATGGCATGTTTTGTATATTTAAGCAAATACAGAAGCAGTGTTGATACAGATAGGTGAGAAAGGAGGAGAAGCAGACCCAAGAACTGAGTTCAGGTCTGTGGCACCCAGCTGCAGTGTCACCAGACCAGGCCCGTCACAGTCGAGAGAGTGAAGGTCAGGGGCACAGAGGTCATTTGCCATGGACAGTGACCATGTGCCCAGCACTGGAAGCCCATGGAGGGCCTGGAGCAAACTGAAACTCAGCAGGTGCCCTGGGAAGGCTGAGTGGCAGGGCCACAGGGAGGGGAAATGGAAGAGGCGCTGTGAACCCTGGGCAGTATGTAGGAGGGTGGGGGTGGGGAGGCAGAAAGGCATTGTGGCCAATGGGCAGAGGGTGTTAGCTTTCATCCACACATGCTCCCCAAATCGGTGCATCATCAGCCCAGACCAGGCAGAAGGCAGAGCTAAGGTCTTCCTGACCCACGATGGAGAAAATCTCAGTTGGCTGAGCACTTCCTATATAATCTCGATTGATCCCCTAATTCCCTTGGCAAAGAGTGCTGCCACTCCCATTTTACAGAGGAGAAAACTGGCTCAACACCTTGAGTGGGGTCTCACAGTAAGAAGCAGAGCCAGAACCCAACTTGAATTTGGCAAAGACCACATGCTTCCCATGATAGAGCCTCTAAGGTGCTTTCCAGACATTAGGCTTCTTCCCCTGCTGCTGTTCTACTGGGGATTGAACGAGGGCCTTTGCACTGAGCTACACTTTAGCCTATTTTAATTTTGAGAGAGGGTCTCACTAAGTCACGAAGTTACTTAGTTTGGACTTGAACTTGTGATCCTCTTAGCCTCAGCCTCCAGGAAAGCTGGGATTACAGGCATCCACCACTGTGGCCAGCCATCAGGGCTCTTTCTCAGGGACCAGCTACCTCTTAAAGTACACTGCAGTGGTCAAGCACACAGACTCAGTGAATGAAGCTAGACCCAAATACAGATCGATCATGACTCCCTGCTTGGCCTTGGGAAAGTTAATGCCTCTGATTCTCAGTTTTGGCATTGATAAAATGGGTATAACAATAGTACACATTTCATAAATAATTCAGCTAAAAACACACAATGCTACCAGACATTACAGCTGTGGTTATTACCGTGTTTCCCTGAAAATAATCAGCCTTGAAACCTAGAGATAACAATTGCCAACCCCAATCAGCCTGTCTTCACCTCACCTGTGGCCATTACAGAGCAGCCAGGAGCAAGAGCACAGCTAGGTTTAATTTGCATGACACCGGCCATCCCCATGGTAACAATCATCTAGGCCTTATTTTCCAGTTAGGTCTTATTTTCGCCTGTAGAGGCGAAACCTACTACAGATATTTTCAGGCACTGAACGCTATCAATCAGCCTCTTGCACTGTTGGGTAGAGAGCCACTAGGGCTCTTCTCACCAGTCAGAAGGTGAAGATTAGTGTAGCATTTGGTAGAGGGGAGAGAAGCTTGAATCCCAAATACCTAGACTGATATCTAAGCTCTGTGACTTTGGACAAGTCCTCTACCAACAATATGTCACAGTTAGTGATCACCTAGAATCTGATGAGCTTATTCTGTGTCAAACATTGTCTGGCTTATGTCTACAGTAAAGAAACTGAGGGGCGGGCCAGGCGTGGTGGCTCACGCCTGTAATCCCAGCACTCGGGAGGCTGAGGCAGGAGGATCGTTGCAAGTTCAAGACCAGCCTGGGATACAAAGTGAACTCGAGGCCAGCCTGAACTGCATAGCAAAACCCTGTCTCAAAAAGACAAAAAAAAAAAAAAAGAAAAAAAAAAAGAAAGAAAAGAAAGAAAACGAAACTGAGGGGCGTATTCTATGTTCACAGTCACAAAGTTCCTAAGTAAAAGAGGTGGGTTTTATATGCTCTTCTTTCTACCAAGTTCTTTCAGAGCTCCAGTTTGCAAATCATTAGATTAGAATTTATATTCATGCCCATTTGATTCACTGCCTGTTTGTTTGGTAGCAGGAATCAAACTCAGGACCTTGTGCTTGCCAGTCAGACACTATGCCACTGAGCTTTATTAGCAGCTCTTTGTTTTTCATTCTGAGACAGGATCTGGGTTGCCTAGGCTGAGCTCCAACTTGGGGCCCTCCTGCCTTAGCACCCCAGAGGATGGGGATAACAAGAGTGTAGCACCTTGTCTTGCTTTCTGGTTTTGCATGTGTGCATGTATTTGGTGCCAGAGATTCAACCCTAAGTGTTCGCTCTCTCCCCTCTCTCTTTCATGCTGGGGATGGGGACAGAACCACTCCAAGTTCTATCGCTGTGCTATACCTCTAGCCCCTAACTCTCTCCTCCTCTGCCTTTTGGGTTCACTCTAAACTTATTTAACCTCAGTGTTTACTGGTGCGTTAGGATGTGCCGAGGGTTGAACCGTGTTTACACATAAGACAAATAAAGTCTCACACATTTGATGCTTGTATTTTATCAACTCTTCAACATCACTTCGGCAAATATTTCGTGCTCCTATTTTCTCCATTACCTCTTTCTAGACAGCATTCATTAAATGTGTGCAAGGGATCTTTTGACTCAATTCTGGAGGTCTGCAAATTGTGACACACGGTCCCACTCTGATCTGCTGCCAGTGTCTGCATGAAAAGTTTTATTGCACATAACCGCGCCCATTCATTTACATACAGTCTGCGGTTGAGAGCAACCGAAATGGCAGGGTTGCGCAGTTCCTACGGAGACCACGGGCCACAAAGCCTAAAATACTTACCCTCTGGCCATTTACAGAAAAGTCTGCCAACTTTGGCTCCATTCTCTATGCCTCTTCCATATATTTTATTTTTATCTCTTCCATCCAATACAAATCTTGTCAGAAATATCTTCTAATTTACTAATTTTATCATTAGCTGCAATATACTATGGAATCTAGCCATGTGTTAATTTTCAAAGGGCTGGGGGAATTGGGTTTGGTCTTTAACCTCTTGTACTTTCCCCGCAGTGGAAATCATAACATTATTACATGTCAAGTGTGTGTGTGGTGGGGAAGATGCATGCCTGTGATGCTAGCATTTGAGAGGCTGGGGCAGGACTGCCATGAGTTTGAGGTCAACCTGGACTACACAGTGAGTTCAAGGCCATTCTGAGCTACACAGTGAGATCTTGTCACCATAAATAAATAAATGTCAATTTTCTTTATTCCATCCTTCATTTTTAGAATTCCTCTTTGGTTCTTTGCCCTGTCTGCCTGGCCAGCTGAGTTTCTGCCATTTTCTTTCAAATATCCTCTTATTTGCTTCTAAGATATTACATATATATTTTATTTTACGCTTCTGAAAATGCTGATATCTGCAATTTCCATGAAGTCTGAGTGGAAGTGTCAATTCTGTTGCTCGATTTCATTGCTAATTAGAAAATGCAAATCAAAAACTTTACGAAGAGATGTAGATGAATAGTATCTCTTACACATGACTCGTAGAGGCGAAACCTACTACAGATATACGGGCACAGCCTGTCATTGTGCTGTACAGTTGGATACTCTCTCACCAAGATCAAGCAATTCCACTACAAGAGTTGTACCCACGAGCAGCTCACACACATGCAACCTATGACAAGGGCAGGAATTTGTGAGACAGCACTCTTCGATACAGTGAAAAGGCTGCTGTCTTCAGTGGAATTTTACATAGTGGTAAAAACGGATGAACTCCAATTACAAGGGTGAATCTTAGTACTGTATTAAATGAAATAAGCAAGTCCGACAAGGATGTACATAGAATATTTTTAAAATAAATCAAGGAAAGCAAAACTAAATAATGTACTTTTTTTTTTTTAAGACATACAGTTTATCAACAAACTGGTGCCCAAAAAACTCAAGATGGTGGTTGTAATGAGTGACAAGGCAGAGAGATAGGAAGGGCACTTAGATAAAGGAAAGTTAGTGGTAACAATCTGGTTTTTGGCTTGGGTTGTGGGTTCCAGTAGTTAAAATACATTAATAAGCTATATAATAGGGCTGGGGATTTAGCTCAGTGGCATAAGCACCTGCCTTGCAAGTGTGAGGTCGTGAGTTCGATCCCTGGTACCAAAAAATAAAAAAAAAATAAGCTATATAATAAAAAAGAATCAAAAAGGAACAAGCGAGTGAAGAAAATGCATTATGAACCATGATGTTAGACGTATTCAATTTTGTGCATCTGAGAAATAAAGCAAAAGGCATAGAACTAGACATGAGACAGAGAGAGAGACAGTGAGAGAGAGAGAGAGGAAAAACAAGTTTCCACCTGAAACTTTGTAACTTACAAGATCCAAGCTACCAAAGATAGCAAAAACTCTGAGAGGTGAAATTCTGTTGGCAATTTCATGGTCTAAAATTGTCCTTCAACAACCAGCCCTCTAAGAGGCTGACTCAGGAGTCTCATGTTCAAGCCCAGCCTGGGTTCACAATTTAGGGAGAATTTCTCTTGAAATAAAAGGTAGAAATAAGAAAGGGCAAGCGAGGGATGTAGCTCAGTGTGAAGGCCCGAAACGCCTCACTCAGCGCTGTGTGCTGCATCTGATCACCTCAGCCTACTAAGAAATAATCAGGAACTAGTGAACCTGGGGATTCCGACCTGGGGTGGAGCGGGAGGGAGGTGGGAATAAAGGCAGAGGGCAGAGATGCTGGTCACCCCTCTAGGACCCTGAGACACAAGGGGAAAGCAAAGAAGCAAGGCGGGGCGGGGCGGGGCCTTGGGGCGGGGCGGGGCCTGGGGCGCGGAGGGCTGCCGCAGTCACCGCGTTTAACAATGGACCGAGACTGGGGCTCTGGACAGCCGCCAGCCCCAGTCAGAGCGCATCTCTAAGATCCACAATAAAACCGCCGGGGCCGGAACCCAAATCCCTCTCCGCAGACTTCCTGGGCCCTAAATGGAGACCAGCCCCACCCAGGCAGAAGTGGCGGCCTCCGGACGGTTTGGGGCGCGGTGCGGGCCCTCCCACCCCATCCAGCCAGGCCACCCCGCTGGCCGGCTGTTCCCTGCCCAACCCGGCCCGGCCCAGGTCTGAGAGCAGCAGGGAAAACCGCTGCCTAAGCCTCAGCCAAGATGCCAAAATAAGGCAAGCTGGCTTCAACCTGCAGCAGGGATTGCTCTTCGCAGAAGAATCGGTGACTCCCCGCGGCCCCCTCCGGACCCCAAGACCTCCCAAGACTCTCGCTTAGCAGACCCAAGGCACCCGGCACCCTCCAGGGCCCGCCCCGCCCTCATCGGCCTCCCCGGAAACAAAACATCCTGCTGCCAATACCACCCCACCGCGGGAGCCAGGGCCCAGCCCCATCCTTTCAATCAGAGATTAATCAAGAGATGCCCGGTGAGAGGACAGGGCAGAAACGGGGGTGACTCGGATGTGAGGATGGAAGACCTCCAGCCTGGGGAAGTGTGCCCCAGGGAGCGCGCAGTGACCCTCACTCAGCAGCAGGAGAGGAGGCAACCTAGAGAGCCCCCAACTTCCCCTAGCCCTGGGGAGCCTGGGTCCAGGGTGGAGAGTGTCACCTGCCTGTCTGGGGTCCGAGGTTTCCCGCACCTCAAGCCTTCCAGCCTCTAAACACCTTATCTGGTTCGCAGCACTTTGCATTTTTCAGAGCACTTCACTTCGGATTCCTACTCCTTCTAAAGGAACAGGGCAGTTCTTTGTGGTTAGAGACAGATGGTGTGGTTAGGAGCTGAGGTTCAGGGGTTAAGCGACTTGCTCGGGGTTATACTGCTACTAGTAACATGATCAAGAGTGGAGAGTCAACTAAGGAACATTTAGTTTTTTTAATGTCCCCACATTCCTCAGTGTCCCACTCACACTTGCTTGGACCACCTCCCACCCCAACAGGGCAAGAACGCTCCTCGTCAAGGGAGAGGGTCCGAACTATATGGGAGACGGAGAAAGGCCCTCAGCACCTCAGGACGGTAGGGAGAGCAAGGAGGGCGTTTCCCATACTTGTCTCCATAAGTAGCTGAGGTGTTTGTAGGTGCTCTCTGCATACAAAGCACTTGCACATCCATTTTCTCATGTAATTCTTGTAATAACCTTGTAAAGTATAGTTTTGGGAATGAATGGATGGAGATATATATCCTTGTAAAGAATAGTTTTGGGAATGAATGGTGGAATTCGGGGTTGAAATAAGGGCCTTGCACATACCAGCCAAGTGCTCTACCGCTGAGCTACATCCCTGGTCCACACCAGCTATCTATTTTAAGGAGAGTGAAGCAGTTAAAGGGGCCATCCCATAATAACACAGGGTTCTCTTCCTATATTGTTACAGGAGGCTGCGGGTCAACAAATGTAACAATGCAGAACCCTCTATATTCATGCTAGAAACCCCAAACTTCTCTCTCCACATTTCTTTTTTTTTTTTGTACCGGGGATTGAACTCATGACCTCGCATTTGCCAAGCAGGCCTCATGCCACTGAGCTAAACCCCTGGCCCTCTCTCCACATTTCTGATCAGTCTCTCTCCCTCCCCCATATCCTCTCCATGATGCCCAGGACAGAGGAAAGTGAAAGGTGAGCCCTGCAGGGATTAGGAGGTAGACTATAGTTGTAAAGCGGTCTCAGATTTTCCTGGAGTCACACAGAAGGTGGTGCCAGATGGTGAATGAACCTGAGATGCCATGTCCCAGCCCCCATCCTGTACCGACGTGCCTTGGACAACGGTACATTTGTTGCAGAGGCCTCAGTCACTGCTTTTTCTCTTTTGAAGTATTGGGGATCTCACCCAGGGCCTTGCACATACTAGGCAAGCACTCTCTATCACTGACTTGCACCCCCAATCCCATTTTATTTTGAGACAAGATCTCACTAAGTTCAAGGCTCAGGCTGGCCTCCAGCTTGTACTCTTCCTGCCTCAGCCTCCTAAGTAGCTAGCATACAGACATGCACAACCCCGCCCAGCTTCCTCGTCAACCCTGATTTTAAGTAGCCAATTGGTACAGCCTTCCAGAGGCTGCCACCCCTGCTGCCACTCTGAAGCATCCTAACTGCTGAAGGGTGTCAAGTGGCCTATTAAAGACATAGAGCTCTCTGTCCCCAGTGTACACACTAGACATTGGCTTCACTTCCAGCCCTAGGTTTGATAATCAGCTTTTGGTTGGTGACAGCATCTTGATCTCCCTGACGCCTTTTTACCTTTCCATCCCTGCTTTTTATGGATGAGCTTTCAAGGTGTTGTTGTTTTTTTTTAAGTTTCTTTAAAAATATAGCTGTAAACCAGCAGTTGCAGTGACACATGCCTATGATCGCAGGACTCTAAGAGGCTGAGGCAGGAAAACTACAAGCTTGAGTCTAAGCTTAGTGACTTAGCAGGAGAGGACCTGTCTCAGAATAAAAAAATAAAAAGCTCTGGAGATATAGCCTAGTGCAAAGGCTCTGAATTCAAGTCCCTGGATCACAAAAACGAATGACAATTTTAAAATAAATAAAAGTAAAACTCTACTGCTGATAAAATACACTTAACTTGCATTCACTCCTGTCCATGTAGGAGAATGAAGGCAGGAAAGTCTCCTGGTTCTGACTAGCCAGAAGCCAGTGTGAGAGCTCAGATCCAGAGAGGAGCCAGCAGACAGCTGTGAATGAGTAATCCCACTCACAGGTTTATAGGGAGCTTCATTCAGGGCGTTCCACAGCTTTCATAAAGCCTAGCCTTGAGCTGAGCCTTTGCATTTTTAACCCTCACTTCAAACGCACCCATCCCTTGGCCTGCTCATTTTCTCCACCTTTGAGTGGGGTCCAAGCACGCAGAGGAAGGAGGGAACTTCCCAAAGGCTGCCCAGGAGTTCCAAGCCCTCTGGCCTCTGTGATCTGTCATCAGGGTTGGGTTCAGACCTCTGGACCCCACCCAGGCTGGCTCCAGTCAGTTTCAAGGCATGGCCTGGAGGCACCAACTGCTTTATTTCTCTTCTAAAAGCACACTGCTCTTTTGTCTCTATTGGTAGATTCCACTGAACCCAGTTAGGGGCTGACTTGGGGCCAATTCCTTAGGATACAGGAAAATGCTCATAATATAGTGGTAGGCAGGAAAAGATTAAATCAATAGCTTGATAGTTGATATGTTCTGTTTTTTAAAACGTCCATACTAAGTCTCTCATGATGGTTTGTGCCCTGTGGCCCCAACTATTCAGGAGCCTAAAGCAAGAGGACCGCGTGAGCCCAGGAGGTCACACCCAGCCTAGTGACACAGTGAGAATCCATCTCTTTGAAACAAAAATGTATATATTCATCTATGTAAGGAATAAAAGCACAAAATATTCAAAATATGAATAGTACATCTCTGGATATATGGATTTTATTTTTCTCTTTCTGCTTTTCCCAAGCTCCTAGGATGATCTTGAGTAGAAGCAGCACAGAGCTCAACTCTGGAACCTGAGAGAAACAGTTTGAATTTCACATCCACTTAGTAGTCATGGGACCTTGGATAAAGTATTTTACTTTTCTGAGCCTTGGTGTCTTTCTTTTTTTTTAAGGCAGGACAGGAACCACACCTTCCTTGTGGGGTTGCCATGAGGCAGAAATGAGGTCATGCAATTTTAGCATCTCACTTGGTGGCTGATACAGAATATAAGTGCTCAGTAAATGTTAGTTATTTGTATGTGTTATTTTTATACACGGGAAGAGTAACTATCTTTAAAAAAATAAACAACTTTGCTAAAAATTCATGATTCTTGGGCCAAGGATATAGCTCAGCAGCACAGTGCCTGCCTGGCAAGCATGAGGTCGTGAGTTCAATTCCTGGTACTAAAACATTAAAGAAACAATAAAACTTCACCATTTGCATTAAAGAATACTCAGAAAAACAACAAAAAGCTTCCAGAAAATTCAGTGCCTCTCAAAGAACTAGGATGGTCATAAAGCAAACTGGGCCTCAGACATGTCAACCGCCACATGAAAAATGCTAGAAAGGAAGGTAGCAAACAAGTCATGGCCATGAGAAATACAAACCAATGAAAGAAGATATACACTTTTTTCTTTGATCCTGGGGAATTGAACCTAGGGCCTCAGGAACACTAAGTATGTGATGCACAACTGAGGTGAGCCACATCCTCAGGCTCAGATGCGTTTCAAAGAAAACAAACTCCACACAACTGGCTACATCAGACCACAGAATAACTGACCCAACTATAAAGCAGCAAGGGTAAGAAAAGCATACAAACCAGGACTCAGCAGAGAGGAGTGTGTAGCTGGGTGAGTGCAGGATGTTCTGGAGGTGCAGGGCATCAGAGGGGCCCGGGGCTCGGACAGGATGACCAAGGGCTGAGCAGGGCACAGCCTGGTGTATACTAGGGCAGATATCAGCCCGATCATAGACATGGTTCTTCGAGGATGCAGGGTATAGGCCACCCCAGGGAGCCCTAAAAAGCATCTGTTTACAGCAACAGGTGCACGAGAGGAGCTGAGAGAGTGAACAGGACAATATGCATGTCACTGATCGCGCAGAGCTGGGATTCTGGATCTCCTCACGCTGCCTGGAAGCGGTCTGACATTGCAACAGAACAGCCTGACCTGTTTTGTGCCAAAGACATAACCGAGGCTGGACATGGGAAAGGGAGGAATTACCACCATGGTCGAGGTTCTCAATGGAGCTGGGGCCCCCCTATGCAGCATGGGGGAGTGTGGCTGTAAGAAGTTAGGGAGAGAAGGCCTGCAGAGGTCTCCCGCATCTCCACATGGGTTTGAGGAGGAGCTGACCCAGTAGCTTCCTCAAACCAGAGTTCAGTAACTCTGGAGGGCCAATCCCTAAACAAAGTCTCTAGGGTACTAGCCAAAACTTCTTTTCATAGCCATTCTCTAACTTCCTAGGAAGACTCTCCCAGCCACCCCAAAGCCAGCTGGGCAAGAGAGCTTACTCCCAGGCTGCCACCCCTTCCCAGGTACCCTTTCTTAGGCTGTTTGAAGTTTTATAAATGGCCAGAGATCAGGTAGATAACAAAAATGAGGAAGGCAGGCTGAACAGTAGGCAACGGGAGGGAGCTGGTGGCCCAGGAGAAACTGCCCGCCCATCTGACTGGGATAACGGTTACTTAGCTCCCGCTGACCGTTGCCATGGAAAAAAGGTAGGCTGATAGCGTCAGGGTTTCTGGTTTTGGGAAAGTAGCAAGGAATTTGGATTTCTAAGTGAAACCTTCTTTTAAATTTCAGTAACCAACTATAATTAATCTGCAGGGTTGTTTGGGTAGGAGGCAGCAGAGAATTTTGGAGTTGAAATGTCCTTGAAGTACATTTAGCCCAAACTATTCATCTTACAGATGAACAAATTGAAAAGCAGAAAGGTTCAGTGAGCTCCCAAAGGCAACAGAACAACTTAAATGGCTCAAATCCAGGGCCTCCTAACTTCCAGTCTAGAATGCGTTCCTCCAGGCCACCCTCCCATAGGACTCTGAAATTATTTAGGCGTGAGATGATGAGATGTTGAGTCAGGGATGGTGATCAAGGGAAGAAAGTGGGTAAACTTCATTGCGGTCTTGACTCAATTCTAAAGATTTTTTTTTTGTTTGTTCTTTTATCCATCCATCCATCCATCCTTCATGGATCATCCTGCTGCCAAAGATTGTGCCAACACTGGGTCCCCAGAGATGACTAAGCACTACACCTTGTTTCAAGGAGCTCACAGCAGCTGAGTGGGCTTGGTGAACACACTGCACCCTGAAACCATGTAACTGTAGCTTGTTCACATGAACTGTCCGCTAATACACCCTTGTCTGAAAGTCACTTCCTGTGAAAACATCTGCCAATGTCAGGTGCTATACCTGAGAAATTAGGAGAGGAGCCAAGAATGTCTTCCATTCTAGGAGAACCTGGAGCACTTCATGAGCCATGAGAGGCAGGAGCAAGATTGTGCTCAGTGCCAATTCCCTTCCAGCACAGGGAAGGCAAAAATGGTTCATGCATGATCTTGGGCCCATGGCCCTTCATGCCAGACAAAGTCTCTGTGTGAGTGTGTACTGAGGACAGTATGGGGGAGATTCCAGCCTGGGACTCTCCTGCCTATCAAGTGTTCTGCCCAATTCCAGTGGCAGCTGCAGCTGACCTGTGTGACAAAATACTGATGGTTCCCTTGGGCCATTACAGCTTCTATAAAAATAAGAAGAGCATTGAATCAGTCAGACTCTTCCTATCAACAACAGGTTTCCCAGCACTGGCTCTTAACAGCATCTCCTCCCAAGGAGGAGTAAACAAGGCGAGGAGGTGGCTGCACGTCTCTCCCCACTACTCACTTTATTTTTCCAGGACTTTTCTTGCTCAAATATCAAGCAAAGCCCTACAGTCTGCACCAAGAAGGTGCACTTGGAAATGATGGTGTCCCGAGGCCACCCCTGCAGGTGCTTTGCAGAAGGTCAAGGCCTCAAGGATTTTCAGTTACTAGGAAATAATGGGTTGTGACCACCTTATAAATGCATTGAGTCCAAAGGTTAGAAGGAGCAGGTGGGCAGGTTGCAGGGTCGATGGAGAAGGCAGAGAAAGATGGAGGGAGACAGGAAACAAAAGTTTAATGAGCACCCATTAATTTGCCCATGGTCACACAGCTGGCCAGGCAGACTGAACCCGGTTCCACCTGACCTTCCCTAAACCTGTGCTCTTCTGTTACCCCACCTGCTGGGATGGAGCAGGCTGACTGGGTGACTCAGGACACGCGGAACGGCCGTAGAAAAAGGTACCGGAAGGGTTTCAGGATTTGGTTAACTGACCTTTGGGGCTGCAAATTCAGAGAAAATTAAAATCCTTTTCTCTATCAATAAAGGACCTCTGTATTCTATTTCCTGACCCCAGTAAATGTATTTTCCAGGGTTAGGGAAATTTTCCTGCACCTGCTTCCCTCACAGAGCTAAGTGTCCTAGGTCAGATCTACAAAACAGGAAACGGATCTAGGGTCACCCTTTCCTTTACACTTTTCCACATTGAAGGACACCTTATGTTTCCCATAAAACTGGACTTTGGGTAATGTTTACTGAAATACATCAAATACACAACTTAAGTATCACATGATTTCTCTTATACAAGAAACATAATGTATAGAGCAAAACAAGAGACAGATAATAGGGAACACAGGCCTTTGGCAAATGTGAAGAGCACAAAGAGATGGAGGGAACATGGGGGAGGGAAGTAAAAAGAATTACGATGCATTGCGCACATTTACCAGCTCTCACGATGAATGTAATTATCGTGTACCACAGACATTTACTAATAGAAACTTAAAAATAAAATTTTTAAAAAATAGATTTTGGGGATTAGGGATCAGAAACACAACCAGAGAGGAGAGTACCCCCAGGGAACTCAGGGTGTCAT
This sequence comes from Hydrochoerus hydrochaeris, assembly GCA_004027455.1. Taxonomy (NCBI): domain Eukaryota; kingdom Metazoa; phylum Chordata; class Mammalia; order Rodentia; family Hydrochaeridae; genus Hydrochoerus; species Hydrochoerus hydrochaeris. The sequence continues at coordinate 236,198 of PVLA01001053.1, forward strand.
TTTTCAAGGTCAAGAAAATTAGTTTTTCGTTCTGACTTCGGGGAGTTCAAAGCGTAGAAGTTACCAATGCAAAGTCCACTCAACAATTTTATAGCACTTATTATGTGCCAGTGATACTCTGCGAGCTCGCATGTATCAGAGAACAAAGAAGATTAAAATCCTTGCCCTCACTGCAGATATTTTCCAAGAATAGCAAAGTAAAATCATCTTTTTTTCCCCCTAGGGCCTTTGCACTAAGCTATATCCCCACCTCTTTTATTTTATTGATTTATTTAGGTTGGTTTCTTTTAACTGTTTTTGTCTTTTTGAGACAGGGTCTAATTATATAGCCTAGACTGGCCTCAAACGCACAGTGACTTTGAGTGCTGGGATTTCAGATGTGTGCCACACTTGCCCTTCTTCCTCACTTTTTAAATTTTTTTTTTTTTTTTTTTTTTTTAGATAATCTCCTTAAGTTGCCAAGTTGCCCAGCCTGGGCTCAAACTCCTGCGCCAGCCTCCAGGAATGCTGGGATTACAGGTTCTCAGGAGGCATCGCTGCATAGTAGAAAGGTCATGGGCTGGGATGTCAGGTGGGCATGGATAAAGTGTCAGCCCAAACCCTAACCACCCAGATCACCTCTGCACAGGCATGCACCACACTGGGTATTAGCTTTCTTAGCCATAAAATGGGGACAATAACAGGTTACTGTATTGGGGGTATTGAAAAATTAAAGATATTGAATATAAAATGCCTGGCCATAGCAGTGTTAAAATTTTTAACATTATTTTTCCAGGCCACCTGAACCCACAGATTCTAAAACAACTTGTGCATTCTCTTATTTAGGGGCTACCAGGGCAACTTGTGTCCATAGGACAGTACGATGTGCTGAGGGTGTTCTTGAATTTGAGTCCACCGAAGGCCAAGGCATTTCCCAACTAAAGACATCTACTCCTCTTGGCCCCTGTGGAAGGGAAAGGCCTGGGTGGCCATGATTGACTGGGCCCCACCCTGCTCCAGGAGGCCACAGATAATTGGATAGGAGTAGCTATCAGGTCCACTAGGGAATTTGCATCTTGCAGCATCTGGACTGAAACAAGTTAATTGCCTGGCCAGCCAGCAGGAGGGCCGCTGGACCTGGAGGCCAAACCAGTCATGCAGGTCCTGTGCATGTAGACAAGGAAACAGGCCCCGGCCAGTGAAGGGGGAGCTCACAGCCTTCCTGGGGCTGCGTTGCCAAGCCCCAGTTCTGAGACATTCCCCTGTCATCTTAGGAAGCCCCCTTGTGCTTTCCCCTTCTGCTCTTTTGAGTGAGCTGCTATTCTTACCATCAGATGATCTCAAGACAAACCCTGTACCTGACTCAGAAGGTGGTTGTTGTGATGTAATTTGAAAGCAGCTGGCATTTAGTCGACATTCAATAAATGCCGTCGAATCGCTCCATGTTCTTGTCAACTAGTCAGTCACTCAGCAACAGAAAGAGGAAATCCATAAGCGGGCTAGACTAAGGTTGCTTCTCAACCCTTTGCTTTACGAATACCTTTATTAACCTGTAATGTGGAGATGACTGTGTTGCCTTCTTTATTGGCTGGGAGCATTGAATGAGGATCCAAATTCAGTACCAAGCATAGAGTTAATGAATGTGGCCTTGCATTATTAGGCTACTTGTTGCCATTGTTATTTATTTGCCACCTTCGGTCTTGACCTGGGCCAGAAAGGAAGACAGAGAAGGGCATTATGGGAAATGGGGCCAGAGGTTGGGCAGTGGAGAAAAGGAACTAGAATGCAGAGGGAGAACCAGAATAACAAGCTTCTCATAAGCTGGGTGCAGTGGTGCACATCTGAAATCACAGCTAACAGGAGGCTGAGGCAGGAGGATGGCAAGTTTGAGGCCAGCCTGGGCAACCTGGTGAAATGCGGTCTCGGGGGTATAGTTCAGTGCTAATGTGTTTGCCTAGCATGTACAAGGCCATGGGTCCAAACCCCAATCTTGAAAATGGAAAAAACAAAACAAAAAAACACAAAGCTTCCCATATAACCAGGTCTTTAACATTTATGAGATGAGGGTTGGGTGTGGTGGCCCACGCCTGTAATCCCAGCACTGGGGAAGCTGAGGCAGGAGGATCAGTCCACAAGTTAAGAGACCATCCTGGGCTACAAGGTGAGCTCAAGGCCAACCTGGGCTGCATAGTGAGACCCTGTCTCAACAAGACCAAAAAAAAAAAAAAAGATTTATGTGGTGCTTTTACCTGTGATGTCTCGATCATCTGTCACGGCTTTATGGGGCACAGAAAGGCAAGGTGAGATTGCACATAATTTGATGGATGAGAGAAGCGAGGCTCAGTAAACACGCACCGTCCATGCCAGCCAGAACCCAGCCCTCCTGTATACCGCTCCGCCTCCGAAGTGAGAAGGACTGGAGGGGAAACTGAGGGTCTCTATGAATTGTTTGGTTCTTTTGTTGTTGTTGTTGTTTGTTTTTCTGGGTCCTTTCTGAGCTACTGAGGGATGCAGTGTTCTTGTCCCCTCCGAGCCTGAGGCAGCCCCGGTGTTCAGGGCCCACCGCCTAGGCGTGTCTTACCTTCCTCAAGTCGGGCTCAGGGTACTCTCTGAGGAAACAGGAAATTCCCTGGACCGCTGCCCCAGGCAGGCATTGCTGTGTGTGTGCAGCAGGTCCTCTGTGCAGCAAAAGCTTCCTTAAGTTAAAGGTCAAGGACCTTTCTCAGCCCAGTGTCTCCTGGATACTGTTTCTCCCTAAACCCTAAGATAGTGGCTGGCATAGGGCCTGCATTCACTTTAGGTTTGTTGAATGAATACACGAAGGAGTAAAATGAATAAGCAAATGGATGACAGATTGCCTGGCGATAAAATCAGCCCAGGCTGTCACAGTAGAATGGCAGTGCCCTGTTGACACTAAGTCCTCAAATCAGAGCTCAATGGCCAATCTGTCTGCATCAGTCACCAAGGAAGACTGAGAAATGCAAATCATCCCCACCCCTTCCCTCTTCACTTCCTCTGACCTCTCAGAGGAGCCACACCCTGAGGACAGGGCAGGGCCAGGACACCCAGGCGGGAGGAAGTCTGCCTACCCCCTCCCTGATTTCAGAATCACCCTGCTGCTCCCAGCTCAAGGCTCACTGTAAACAGAGGACTTGGGCAGGGAAGGCCATGATGGTGGTGCTGGGAGCGCTTCTGCCTTTGCAGAACCTGGAATGACTTTGATTCTACTGATCCTAGCACAGTAGCTTCCCGGCTTCCAGCATCTTTCTTGCAAAGTGCTCCTAGCCTATGACCTCACAGCACTGCACATCAACCTCTGAGGGACAGGACTATTCTCCCTGTGATGTGCGGAGAGACACTGGGTACCCAGGAGGCTGGGTGACAATCCAGGTCACATGGTGACGTGCTGGTGGGGTTGAGTACCCAGGGGCACCCGTGGTGTGGCAGGAACTGGGCTCCAACACTGGCTTTCCCTCCAAGGGGCTCAGTGTCTTTGGGCAAGTTGCTGGTTTTCCATGTGTTCACTGGTGAAAGAAGGAAATTAGAAAATTTCTCCAACTCTGTCCATCTCCTGTGCTCATGCCCAAGCCTGGTGACCGACCTCTCCGTCCAAAGTCAGAAAGCTCCTGAAGTTTGGATGCCAGCCACACCTGTCCTTACACCCTAACAGATGTCCTATCAGTGCTTCCCACATTTAAGAAGGCTGTAGTACAGACCACAGGGAGCAAACATCAAAAACCATTCTAATGGTCCACGCGTGCCAGGAGAGCAGGTAGTTAGCAGGCCGCCGCTGAGGCCAGATGCCATCCTGCCCGCGACACCAGCGCTGCCACAGACAGGGCTGGAGGCGATCCAGCGGGTAAGGCACAGAGGGCCTCCCTCGCCTGCCAAAGCTCCTGACTCAAGCCACTTGCTCAGAGTCCTGTCAGGATGCAGCAGTGCGACCCTCCCTCCCAGCCCCCTCTCTGCTCTAGCTATCCTTTCTCCTCCTCCAAATCCTGCCTGGCAACTGGCTCCTCCAAGAATAACCCAGTTGAGCTCTGCCAAATTCTAGTCTCCCCGTCCCCATAAACACCCCTTCCACGCCCAGCCGTCGGATTAGGAGCTACCAGCCACGATGGGGTCACACTTTCCCACGCTGGATGAGGTTCCAAGTGCGAGGTGCTGCCCCACTCAATAGGGGACAGAAAGGTCGAGGGTTTCCTGTTTTCTGTCACCTCCACCCTCAACTGCCAAGATGTGAAGCTGGGCATGCTACACACAAGACCAGTCTCCAGTAGACGGATGGTACCTCCCTGTCTGCCATGGGGAGCTGCACCGGCCAGTCCAGGTGAGCTCCCAAACCTCAAGAGTGGCTGTCAAAGCAGGTCCTTTTTGGTCTCCTTGCTTCTGGTCATCCTGGTAGAATCATGCTAGACACTATGCTTTACAGAAGACTCTGGTTTGGCCGTTGAGTTTTGCCCTTTTATCTCCCACAGAGCATGGTCTTCTACCAGCAGGACTATTGCTAGGGTAGGTCTTGATTACAGGAGATGGTGGGGGAGATGCAGACCCAGTCGGGTCAGGTTGGGTCACCACTCAGTCAGGTCATTTGTCCGGCAAGAGCCCAGATGGCCAGTGCTGAGGCCCACTAGAACAAACGCCTTCCTCGGCCCCCTTTCCAACTTCCTGCTTCCACTGTCAGGCTTCCTGGCGAGACCGAGGACTGAGGAAGCCATTAACAGCCCTCTTCTACTTGAGTCCCGAGAGCACAGAGCAGGACGAGCTGCCCTGGAAACCCAGTCTCTCTCAAACCAGGAATTCACTTGGGAGACAGAGGTGGCGGCCCGGTGATTTGGGTCACTGACACTGCAGCCAGGGGAACACCTGGACAGCCACGCTTCGGCCAGCGCACACAGCCAGGTTCCCTCACCTAACAAGAGGATTCAAAAGGAACATGGAGGCCAGTCAAAAGCACTGCTCGGCCCTGGGGTTATGTCCACCATCCTGTCCCCCACACACTGTGGCCGCCCAGTGGGCCCACTTGGCACAGTGCGGCAGGAAGGGGGCTTCCCAACAGGCACCCCTGTGCTCCAAGGGGAAAGGAAAGATGCTCCAGCTGGTCAGGGGTTTGGGAGATAGGCGAGGGGAGCCCAGGAGTCTTGGAGTCTTTCCTAGTGCTGACTGCTCTATCTCAGTATGTTAAAAATTTCAACCTGCAATGTTGGAAAAATAGTCTAATAAGCAAATATAGATCCTTCACTTAGATTCACCAATTGTTTACACTGCTCTCTTTGGGCACTTACACACTTTGACTAAATCATCTGAAACTAATTTGCATACATTTGGCCCCTGAAGACTTTTAAATACTCTCAATCAAGCATGGTGGCACATAATTGTAATCCCACCAATCTGAGAGGCTGAGGCAGGAGGATCACCAGTTTGAGCCTAGTTTGGGCCACTTAGTGAGATGCTATCTCAAAAAATAGAATGGACCGAGGAGGGGTACCTTTTTATATTCTAATTGCATATTACTCTTTAAAACCACATTACTGTCATCACACCTGAAAACCTTAACAATAATTACATATCACCTATGCCTATATTCAAATTTTCCTGGGCAGGAATATAGTTCAATGGTAGAATACTTGGGAAATAAGACCCTAGGTTCAATCCCTGACACCCAACAAGAACAATAAATAAACTTTTCCCACTTGTTCCTGGGGTCTTTGCAGTCTGTCTCCCCCAAGTACTAATTAAAAATTTTACACTGTATTTGGCCAGAGCATTGAATGTCTCTTGAGTTTCTTTTAATCAAGATTGGTTTCTGTCTCCCATCTTTCCCCTGCAACACACAATTTGTGTTTTATATGACATTTTTGGAGCCATCGTTTAGAATGGTTCACATCCTAAATTTCTCTCTCTGTGTCTCTCTTCCTCTCTCTCTTGTAATTAGGAAGGACAAATGCTTCTCATGAAAAACCAGAGTGACGTTGAACTTCCTGCAGCAGGGATAAGGAGTTCCTAAGGCTGGGTGCTCTCACTACTGCTGGTTAAGTATCTGGTTAGTGCTGGTTAAGTATTTGGTTAGTATCTGGTTAAGTGGCTGGTACTGGATCTCGCCAGTGCAAAGAGAAATCTTTCCTATGTAAAGAGCAGCCTGTGAGTTGATACGTGGTGGTATGACTAAGTGTTGGTCTCCCTTCCAAAAGACTTTCTTAGGAGTCTCAGTCCCCAAAGGAAGTAGAGAGTATTAGGAGACAGGTTCCCTGGGGCTGATGAGGTACAATGCTGAACCTCTCCTGAATAGGACTAGTGTCCCCATGGAACACTAGAGCAATGACCTCTCTCCCCACCCCGCCCCATGTGTGGGTACACAGAGAAAACAAACTGGGGAGCAGAGCCCTCACCAGACACCAGCTCCATTGTACCTTAATTTTGGACTTTCAGCCTCCAGAACTGTTGAAAAATAAATTTCTGTTGCTTAAACCAGCCAGTCTATGATGTACACGTCACGCCAGCCTTTCACTGGACAGTCTATCACCCATGCGAGACCTTAGCCTGAACCAGCTATTATAGAGAGGCTGTTAATTGGTTAATTTAAGGCTCTGCCAGAGGCTAGATGAATGCAGAGATATGGACCAAGAGGTGCAGTTTCAGTTAGAAAAAATAAATTTCTGTGATCTATTGCAGAGCACGATGACTACAGTTCATCATGTAATGTGGATTTCAAAACTGCTAAGGGAACAAATTAATTGATTGATTTTTAGTCTTTTTGACACAGGATTTCACCATGCAGTTTGGGCCAGTCTTGAACTCATTTTGTAACCCAGGCTGGCCTCAAGCTCACAGTAATCCTCCTGCATCAGCCTCCCGAGTGCTGAGGTTAGAGGCATGCACCACCACACCTGGAGAAAAGACAGATTTTAGAAATTTTGTTTTGTTTTGGTTTTTGGTACAAGGGATCGAACTCATGACCTTGCTCTTACCAGTCAATTGCTTGAGCCACTGAGCTAAATCCCCAGCCTAAAAGAGCAGAATTTAAATGTTCGCACCACATACAAAAATATAAAGAGAAATATGCGATGGAAATGTTAATTATCTTGACTTAATCTATATTATATACAAAAAATCAAAACATCATATAGTACATCTCATAAACATATACAAATTGTCAATTAAAATGTTAATTCTTTAGCAGTTCTATTACTACCTACCACTTCTGCATTTGATTAGATGGCGTTTCTGTTACGTTTTCCCTCCCTGCTCCTCTTTGGCTCCTGCTGACAGCCTGGACTCATGGGACCTCTATCTATCTGTCCCTCTATACTAGGGATTGAACCCAGGGCCTCTACATCGAGTCTCACCCTCAGCCTGCCTGTTTTTCCCTGTGAGACAGGGTCTCTGTAAGTTGCTAAGCTGCCCAGGCTGGACTCGAACTTGCCTTCCCCCAGCCTCAGTCTCCTGCACAGCGGGGCTTACAGGCTGCTACCTTTGCTGATGCTCAGAGTGTCCCACATTTGCCTGGGGGAGGTCCCGTTAAGTGCCCCATGACCTCTGACTGGAACCTGCTGTAGACATCACCATGGCACACTTGTACTTTTCCGGTCTCAGATGTGTAACCAGCAGTTTTCCAAGAAACACTGGTTCCTTTTAGAGAAAAGAGGTACTTAGAAATGAAAATCCAGGCCCTCAGTACTGCTTCTAGATCCTTTCGGTGGATAGAGCTACAGAGGTACATGAAGAACTAAAGGTTGCTTCCTCCCCTCCTCTACTCCATCTTCTCCTAAGATCCTGACTTCAAAAAATAGAACTTGCAATGTGGTTACTGCTTTGACTTAGCCTACAATAGGCAAAACATAACTTCCAACTTATGACACCAGTACTTCAACCACTAATATATTTACAAAGTAAAGTTCTTCACAGATTCTTTAAAATATATTTTTTTTAAGTATATTTCATTAAGAATATAGACTCTGGCTGGGCATGGTGGTGCATGCCTATAATCCCAGCACTTGAGAGGGTGAGACAGGAGAATGTATGTTCTGGTCCAGTTTGGGCTACATAGTGAGTTCAAGGCTCATCTGAACTATACAGGGAGACCATGTCTCAAAACAACAACAAAGAACACAGACTGGGAAAACCAGGCCTGGTGGTACATACTTAATCCCCGCACTCTGGGAGGCAGGATAGCAAGTTGGAGCTTAGCTAGAACAATTTAGAGACCCCATTTCAAACAACAAACTAAAAGGGACTGGGGATGTAGCTCAGCAGTAGAATATGTGCTCAGGGCCAGGGATTTAGCTCCGTGGCTTAAGCACTTGCCTGGCAAGTGCGAGGTCGTGAGTTTGATCCCTGGTACCAAAGGGGAAAAAAAAAGACTATGTGATCAGTATGCATGAGCCTCTGGGTTCAATCCCCAGCACTGCAAAAAAACTTCTTAAATTAAAAATAAATAAATTAACTTTAAGAAAGAATATAGACTCAGGAATAAAAATTACTTGAATTCTTTCCTTTGTCATCAAATTGTTATTCAGTTAGTCATTGCTGTCAGCTTCAGGTTTGGCTTTTCTTTCTTTTGGTGTTTTTGGTTTCTTTTTTTGGCACAGGGAATTGAACCCAGAACCTTGTGTTTGCCCGGCAGGGGCTGCATCATTGAGCTTTAATTTTGAAATATTTTAATCAAAATTGTCTGAAAAAGCATACAAAAGCTACTCATTCTCATCATCCTCCACTCTGTTCTTTCTATGGGAAACCATTTTTTTTCTTTTTTGGTGCCAGGGATGGAACTCACAACTGTGCACAAACACTTATGCCACTGAGCTAAATCCCTGGCTATGGGAAACCATTTTAATTGATTTCTTGCTTATCTTGATCCTGTTTATGTATCTATGTCTGCAAACACTCTTGTCTCCTGCTTTCTTACCCCAAAGGAAGTACACTACGTACACTTCCTGCACACGCTCTTTCCAGTTAATAACATATCCTAGGAGTCACATCATATCAGTTTAGGGCTCCTGCTCACTTTCTTGGCTGCACGATATTCACTCAGCAGATATACCATTGTTCATGCAACCAGGCTCTTGAAGATGGGCATTTGGATAGTCTCCAATGATTTCCTATTACAAATTTGCCTTCAAAAACCATCTTATGGAAGTCGGGGGTGTGGCACAGGTCTTGATCCCAGCACTTGAGAGGCTGAGGCAGGAAGATTGCTGAGAGTTTAAGGCCAGCCTGGGTTACATAGTGAGTTCAAGACCAGTTTGGACTACAGAATGAGATCCTGTCTCAAAAAACCAGTTGTCCTATGGAGCCAGACAGGGTGGCATTCACAAGTCAACTCAGCACTCGCGAGGTTGAGGCATGAGGTATGCAAGTTTAAGGCCAGCTTGGGTTATAAGGAGAGTTCAAGGCTGCCAGGAACTAACAGGGAAACAGTAACTCAAAACATCAAAAAGAAAGCATAATCACTTGATGAATATGTCTTTCCCTACGTGAAGATACACATGTTTGGGATAAATTTCAAGAATTACGTGTGCTGGGTAAATGTGCGTGCACGTTTGTTAATATTGCATAGTGGGCTGTCCTGGATTGTATCCTGGCACTGATTTTGCAAATCAGACAGACCTTGCAGTGACATGTCTTGGACTGAGTTTCCTTGAATGGAGCTGAGTCCTTAACTTTGGTAACAATAAACATACTACCCAAAGTTGGGTGCAGTGATATACGTCTGTAATCCCAGAACCCAGGAGGCTGAGGCAGGAGGATTCCAAATTCAAGGCCACGCTGGGCTACATAGTGAGACCCCGTCTGAAAAAGTAAATTAAGAGAGAGTGGAGGAAGAGCAAAACTCCTACCCCAAACCCCGCCTGCTCATCCTAAGTGGTAGCATGTGGGAAACGGGAAAGGAGTCTATGCGTTCACTCTCATTCGTCTTCCCCGAATTGGGTATGAAACCTGCCACACCAGAGAAGGTGGGGCTGAAGACCAAAAGAGCTCGAGAGGCAAGAGGCAGAGACCGGAGGGAGCAGCGGGTCCCACCCTCTGAAGTCAGGTTCTGTCCTTTGTCCCCTCCAGGCTCCAACCTGGCTCTCCACGAGGCTACGCGCCGGGATCCCCTAACTCCCTCCCGCTGTAATTCTGCTCCACACCCCAAGTTCGGGTGGGCTGAATGCAGCACCCGCTTAAGGTGGAGGCAGAATCAGATCCCCGTTTCTGTGTCAACATCTGTAGAGGAAATAAGTCAGCCGAGCAGGAACGGTTCACACACGGGAAAGAGGAAAGGAGACAAAGAGATGCCAGGAGAGGAAGCAGAGCGCAAAACATTCCACAGGGCCCCTTGGACTCCCGCCCCAGAGCCTGCCGGATTCCTGTGACCCACGGAAAAGGGGAAATGTTACAGCCATCCTGGAAAACTGTACGGAGGTTCCTCAAAATAAAACTTAAAAAAAGGGCTGGGGTGTAGCTCAGTGGTAGAGTGCTTACTTGGCAAGCACGAGGCCCAAGGTCCATCCCAGCACCGCACCACGCATGCGTGTGCGCACACACACACACACACACACACACACACAGAAACACCAACCGATCCAGCAATTCTGCTGAGTATACATTTAAAGAAGCTGGACATGGTGGCACACTCCTGTAATCCCAGCACTCAGGAGGCTGAGGCAGGAGGATTTTGCAAGTTTGAGACCAGCCTGGGCTACAAAATGAGATCAAGGCCAGCCTGAACTGCATGTCTCGAAAAAATAAAACAAAACAAAAAACCAATGTAAAATCTGTATGCTTAAGATGTACTTTCACGTTTATTGCAGCTGAGAGAACAGGAAACACCTAAGTATCCATCAACTGATGAATGAGTAAAGAAAATGTAGTGTACACATACACGGGAATACTAGCCAGCCAGACCCGAGAAAGAAATCCTGTCACCTGGCACACAGGGAAGGAACCAGAGGTTATTATGTTAATTGAGACAAGCACCACAGGACCTCACCCCTACATGGAACCTGAAAGTTAATCACAGATGTTGAGAGCAAAACAGTGGTTACTGGCTAGAGGTTGGTGAGAGCGGATGAGGCAAGACAGATCGATGGTTACTACGCTGTAATTAGACGAGAGAAATAAATTCCACTGTGCGATGCGACGGTAGGGTTGCTACAGGCAATGTGTTGAATAGTTCAGAAAAGCTCGAAGAAAGGACTTTGAATGATTTCACCTCAAAGAAATGATATATGTTTGAGATGACAGATCCATTTACCCTGATTTGAACAGTGTACAACCTATATATACATCAAAACACACATGTGCCTGTGTGCGTTTTTGTGTCAATTTTAAAAATATGTAGAAATTTAAAATACGCTTTATAAAATATGCATTGAAAAAGGATAGAGAACTGAGTGGAGAAAAGCTGGGCCCTTCAAGCAAAGCCCCAGGGAGTAGGAGCTGAGTGGGGAGCCCCCACCCCATACCCCAGAGCCCACCTGAGAGGCAGTGTGGGGAAAAGGAGCCAATGGGATTTCCCCACAAGGTCAAATGCGCTTCCCAGGGATCCCTTGTCCATCTCCAAAGCTAGGCGGAACTGGAATGTGCTACCAGGCATGAGCAAGGCTGACTCTCAATGCAGTTGCTGGGTCCAAGGTCAAGAGCACTGAGACTAAAGAGGTCCATGAGCATAGCTACAAGCAGCTAACTTGGATAGCTTTGGGGTGAAGGGAGGCCTGAGTTGATAACAGGTGGCAGCTGGGGCACAGCTGCACTGAACACCCTGGTTCTCTTTTTCTCAGGACCTTCCAGAAAGACAGAGTAGGGAGAGCAAGGCTCCCAATACTGTTGCCCAGTAGCTTTCATACCCCACATCCCACCCTACTTCTTCTTTCTACTTTGGGGCAAGGCTAACTGCTCTACCCCTATCGCTACCTGGGCCCCCCCATTTTGACTTTCATCAGACCTCAGAGACTGCAGTGATCTGACAGATGTGACTCAGTCCCTCCCTTCCAGCAGGATCTGAGGAGTAAGAAACGTCCCCCTCCGTGAGGTTGACAGTTCAGCTCCTCCAAATTGCCCTTTCCTTCTACAACATGCCCTGACTAAGTGTCTCCAAGGCCTCTGTGTTGGGTGCTGGGAGTCCTGTGCTCCTTCAGTTTGACCTTGATCCAGGGATATGAAGGTGGGAGAGGGAATGAGCAGAGACTAAAGCTCCGCGGGGCCAGAGGCAGGAAGCCTCGATTTTCCAGCATGCTAAGTGCTTTCTGCACCGGGTACTCAGACTAAGGCAGGGCACCAAGGGTGGAGCAGGGCAAGGGGGAGGCTGGGAGTGGGTGGGGCCACAGAGCCCCGCAGAGCAGAAGGGGCCTCCAGTTTGCTGCAACATCCATGCTGCCCTATAGGGCTGTACCTTGGGAACAGATTCTTCTGCCACCCAAGACCCAGGGCTCCTGACCATGGAGCAAGTTTCCTCTCCCCATGGCCCTGAAGAGTGGCTCTGAATCTTCCCCTAGTCTGCATACTGGACACAGGAAGGCTGACTGCAGGAATGGTGGGATCCTGGGTGCCCAAGAAGGGAATGGTATAAAAAGTAAAGGTTGGAGCGGTGAGATTTCAGAGTTGTACCTCTTCAAGATGGTGTCCAGTGGGATTAGGGCTCCCTAGGAGGAGCAAAGAAAAGCATTTCCTCCTTCTTCCTACAAGCATATCCCCCTTTTCGCTACAGAGCAAGGGCACTGGTCTGTGGAATCTTGCCTACTTAGGGAAGGTCACATTCTCTTCCAGATCAGAATATAGCTGATGGGGAGTGCAGTCAGGCCAGTCACTAAGTACCTCAGAATGAACACTGGTTCCTGTTGCTTCCTGGGCTCCTTTTTAAGCTCTCCCCGAAGTCTAAGTTCTTCTCCAGGTTTTCAGCCAAGCCCGTTCCCTTCCTCCAAACTCACAAACCAGCTGGGCACAGGTTTCTCTTCACCAGCCACGCTCCTACAGACCTGTCTGCTCCGGGTCTAGAACTCACCTTCCTGGTCACCTTTTCCAAGCTGCCATCACCCCTAGGCAAGGCGGGTAACCCAGCTCACCAGCCACCCAGCCCCAGTGTCCCCTCTCCTGCCCCTCTCCCACCCAACCCATTCTCACCTAGGGGCTTCCTCTACAGCTTGTCCCAGTCTGTAATGACCTGGTCTCCCCTCATCCTTCCAAGTTAGAAGGATCTGTGATCCAGGGGGCTTCGGGATGGGCCTCCTAATAGGGTCAGTCAGGAACCAGGGTACCTGGTGGGGGCTGTGGCTTGGGCAGGGATGGGGAGGAGGATCTGAAACTGCAGCCAGGAACCTCACCCGAAAAAAGAGGAGGAGGAGGAGTTGGAGGAGGAGGAGAAGCGACAGAATGGGATTTCGTTCTCCCTCCCTCCCTATCCTTCTCTCCCCCACCCCCTCGCAGCAGCCGCTGAGCGCCCACCGATTTCCTCCTCTGACATTCCCTCCAGCAGGCCAGCAGGCGCCGGCATCGCGTCTGCAAGTTACAGTAAGTCCGGCAGGAACGCCTAGGAGGGAAGCGCCTCCCACTCCTCTCCCAGGAAGCGGCTGGCCTCTCCCGCGCCCCGAGCCCCCGGCTGGAAAAGAGCGGCGGGCGTCCTCGGCGAGGTGGGAGAGCGTGAGGCTGGACTCGCCTGGGGAAGGTGCCCGCCGGCCTCCGCCTCCGCGGGCGGGCCAAGAGTGACAGGGCGCGGGGAGGGCGCGCGGGAGGCAGGGGGACCATCCCTGCCTCCACGGCTGGCTCTGCCCCGTGCGCCCCGCGACCCTCTCCCAAGGATGCCCGAGGCCCCCGCCCCACTCCGCCCCCGGCCCCCCGCCTCGGGCCTCGGATCTGAAAACTTTTCAGCTGCGCCCCAGCCTCCCCTCTGGGACCCGAGCGGCCGGGGCGGCGCCCTCGGAGACACTCGCACAGTTGGTTCTGGACGCTCGCACACGCTCAGACAACAGCAGAGCGAGGGAACTCCCAGCTTTTTCCACGGCTAATTATAGACGAGAAAGTCTGAGGATGTTTTGCAAGCGGCAAGAGAGAAACTGCTGAGGTTTCTCTGCAAAGCCAGAGAAATTGAATTCGGGCCTCCCGTCCCCACCCCGAAAGATTCCCAGCCGACCCCCGCCCACCTCCCCAGCCCCGGCAGCCTCCTTCCAGCCCAACATTTCTTACTTGGTATCTCTCTCCCTCTCCCTCTCTCTCCTCGGGCTTTCGAGAAAGGGAACAGACGCGGAAAATATTTCTGCAACAGTTTTCCATTCTGCGTCTCTTTCCCAAGCCTAGGGGGAGGGCGGGAACGGATGGGAGGGGGAACAAACGCTTTTTCCAATAGCTCAGTTTGGGTGTGAAAAGGACAGTCCCTCCGTTTCCCTGCACCACCCTCCAGCCCAGGAATGACAAGAACCAGGAAAAGAAAAGAATATCAATCACTTGTTTGATTACGCGGCTCTTCAGGACCGGCGATCGGGAAAAAAAGGTAGCATACGACACAGCTGCGCACACACAAACACACACATGAGGTCCTCGAGCCCGGCCTCAGGGAAAAGCGCTGGGAAGGGGCAATTCGGGGAGTCTGAGAAAGCACGGAGAGGAAAGAAACAAAGTTTGCACCCCGTGCGTCGACTCGCTCCTGCAAGCCTACCTGCGTTTCTAGCAGAGCTCCGGGTCTCCGCGGGCAGGACTGTCCCTCCGGGTCTCCATGGACGGACGGGTGGGCCGAGCACCCCCGCCTCCCCGGGCTAGTGCTGCAGGCGGGCGAGCTCGCCGGTGCCAGCGGTCCCGGTGCGGCCGCCGCGGGGCGTGGGCCGGGTCTCCTCCTGGCCCTTTCAATGAGCAGGACGTGCCCGGACCGAGACTGGCGCTGGGAGCTGGGCCGGGGCCCCCTGATCCCGCTCTCTCCAGGGGGAATGGCTCCCCGGGAAGTTCGCGCCCCCTCCCCACCCCCAGCCCTGGACGATCTCAACAGTAGAGCTTCCTTAAGAAAATGCTTGTCATGGCAACAGCTCCAGCCAACTCGGGCCAGGCTAGGGCTCCCCTTCTCTCCCTAGCCGTGCAGGAGAGAAAGGGGAGGAGCCAGGCCGCGCGGGGGTGGGGCTTGGCGCCGGGCCAGACCATTACTCTACTGTTAAGGTGGCCTGGCTCCTCCGCGCTGCGGCTGTTTCCTGGTGTGTCTTAAGGGGGAATGGCGAATGGTAGAGGAGGAATCCTCTCACTTTCGGGTTTCCTCCCGCGCTTGCTCTCATTTGAAAACAAAGTAGAGAAGGAGTGTGTGCTAAGAGGCGGGGGTGGAGGTGGGGAGTGGATGTGGGTGGCGGTGTTCAACCGTTGGTGCGCTGCACGGAAATAAAGGAAGCGCCCGCAAGCTGTTGGCTTCCTGCATCTTCTTCAGGCCTCTCAACCTTTTAGGGCTGGACCCAGAAACCCAAGGTGTCTGTGGACCCTGTACCACTCCGCGCCCCACCCGCACCAGGCCCTGGGTCTCAGCAGGAGGCTTTTGGAAGACCTGATGGCCTTGGAGAAGCCGCCACCTAAGCCTCCTCTCCTGCATTTCAAACACAAGTCACATTTTGCTCCCTCCTGTGCCTGGATCCCCAGAGCACATCCACAGTGCACGGAGTGGGGGCCATCAAGAAAACCTTTGCATCCCCAGTGTCGTTTCTAATCCTCATGGCAGTCTGGAAAGGTTCGCACTGTGACCCTCATTTCATAGTTGAGGAAACTGAGGGCTGAGTGGCTCATCCAGGGTTACACAGGTGGTTAATGACAGGTGGGATTCAAGGACAGGTCAGACTGACTCCAGAGCCCAGGTACTTTTCTGCCCCATATGACACTGTGGCACAGCTTTCCATTTTAAGCTGTACACACTCAGACATGGATACACAATTGTACACAGCCTATAAACTGTTAATAACACCCCCCCGCACCTCCACACCCACCAGAGCATTGTGCAACAGTGCCACCCATAGATTTTGCATAGAACCTTATGGCTTTCAAGTACAAACATGCACCATCAGCTGGCACACACAACAGATCTTCATTGACTGATACTTTCCCACACCTACCTCATCAAACACACTCACTCCTATTTATACGCTTAGGGAAGGCAGGCTAATGTAATCCCACAGGTTATAGCTGTAAACTATGCTGTGAAGAAGGTGACTGCCACAGCTTCCCCAGTATTTCTAACAGAGCTTTGTAAAAGGCCTCTTTGACCTTATGATCCTACTGCAATCCTTCCTACTACCCATGTCCTCTTCTCTGCCCTCTGGCCCCAGATGCAAAGCCTGGTGTGCACAGGAGAGAACCAGAGCTGTGAATGAAGCCCAGGAACCTTCTCAAGTTCCTGTCATCCGTGGGCTTTCTTTCCTCTTCATTTTCCTATCCTACTGTTTCTCATTAATTCAACCCACATCCCATTTCTGAGCTAGGGAAAGTTAAACAGATGAAAGTAAAGAAATCTTTTTGGACTATTTGGGCTGTGCTCACACTCAGAGTTCCTCTTGTGGCCTTGGAAATTGGCTGAACTATCTGTCTTCAGAGCTGAGTGCAAAACAAGCTCCCCCTCTCATGTCTCGGCCTACACTGCTGCCTCTTGTCCCCAGTTCAGCCCAGCTGAAGGCAGGTTGAACAGATGAGGGGAAATTTGAGTCACCCTGTATAGAAATCATTCACAAATTTTTCGACACTGTCTTTTCTTCCTGGAGTTGGAGGTCTCAACCTCAAAGCACCTAGAAGACACAAAAAGTGATACTTGAGATAGGGTCTCACTTTGCAGTTCAGGCTTTGCAGTTTGCTATGTAGCCCAAGTTGGTTTTGAACTCACAAGGATCCTCCTGCCTCAGCCTCCAGAGTGCTGGGATTACAAGTGTGTGCCACCTCTCCCAGCTCCTCTGATCCCTCTTACTTCCCCAAGGCATTTCACTGGGAGATGGAGATGGTGATTTGTTAAATTTTGATAAATCCTCCAAAATGTACACTTCAGGAGCCCAAATCAACAGTTGGAGGAGACATGGGAAAGGAAAGGAGAGGAGTCAGTTGAACAGAGCTTCAGATTTAACGGCCCGTCAGGCTCTCTGCTGGATGGCAACAACTTGACATTCTCATGCCAAATGAGTGTCAGTTGCATCTTTATCGTGAGAAGCCCGTCTCTGAATGGCTCCTTAAATGTATAAAGTATATTTTACACTTGTCTGCAGGGCTATGTGTGGAGGAATTGGCTAACCGTTCAGTACACTTATCTTGGAGGACTAGCAGTGTAAGACAGATGTGTGATCCTATTAAAGGAGAAGTCGCTCTGGCTGCCTGGCCCGGGCCTGGGAGATAATGCCTGTTAGGAGCTGGCTGTTATCTGAAAGGCAAGGGCTCCCTGGGCTGGGGGGGGGGGGGAGGGGGGGCAGGTCTGCAGGGGAGGAGCTGTGGGTCCCACTTCTGGCTGGCTGGGATTCTTTCTGATTCACAGCAGGATTATGATTTCTGGGGTGGCTGCTAGCCTCCCTTTGTCTCAGAGCTGGGCTCCCCCTTGGCTACGGACTGACAGAAAAATCCCCTTCCCAGTGCACTCCTATCGCAGCCCCTGAAGACAGGAGAGAGGGTGGGAGAGATAGCCCAAAGCAATCCCCGGAGGTACTCCAGCCAGCCGCGGCGGCCTGTGTTTTCCAGAAACCTCAAGCTCTCAGTGCCTTGTTTCTTCCAGCAGCAGTTTTGAGGTCTAGAATGGGTAAAAATAAATCTATCCATAAAAATAACTTCTGGATGTGGGAAAGCAGAGTTGCCCCTCTGGGGCAAAAGGGAGGTCACTGTCCCTTGGAAATTCATAATCAGGCCTTTCTCATCCAGCTAGAGAGAATGCAGGCACCTCAGACTCCCCCCTTCTGTGCTCTGCCTTTGAACCTGGAAACAACCTCCCTATTTGAATATCTACTGCTTTGCTTTGTCTAGAATGGCAGCCATCCTCCAGGTACCGAGGCCCAGGACTTCTTTTTTGTTTTTTGAGACAGGGTCTCACTATGTAGTTCAGACGGGCTTTGAACTCATTATGTTTTCCAGGCTGGCCTCAAACTTGTAGTGGTCCTCCTGCCTCAGCCTCCCTAGTGCTGGGGATACAGGCATATGCCACCATAGTTGGCCAGGGCTTCTATAAAATGCTCTTTCTCTTTGCTATTAAGATGGAAACTATCAAATTTTTTTTTCTTTTTGTTGAACTGTCATTTCATTCAAGGTCCCACCCTCATCTGACTCATGCCAAGCCAATTACATCTTTTCTTGAAATTTCTGAGCTTAAGATCAAAAAGGGAACACAGCTCAGCTCTGGCAGTGAAGCAGCGAGTTGCCAGTTGTGGGACTCTGGAAGTGTTAGGGGCCTGTTTGCTGGCATATGGAAGAAGATGGCCAATTAGAAAGCATAAAGGTCCCCTGCAGAGAGAGGCAGAGAAGAAGGCCGCAGGGGGAGTGCCGGCTCCTCCTCCACCCTGAGCCCTGGGCTTTCCTGGTATGACTCAGACTTGCACACTCTGGATGAAGCTGGGTGTTTAGGCCACTTGTACTAAGTAATATAGAAATTTAATACAGGAAGTAATATAGGAACCATTTGAGCTGCTACTGCCATTGAAATACCTTCATTTCAATGCATTTATTCATTCAGTAAGTATTACTGAGTGTCTACGACTCAATTCACTATTCATTTATTGAGTATTTACTCCTTCAGCCTTTCCTGGGCCCAACTGAGGTGCACAGACATCAGGCTTACAGTTAGTAAGGGTGGGAGGGTGTGCTGTAATATGTACAGTTATAACAAACACTGTTACAGTTAATTTTAAAAAACATATTCACTGGATCTAATCGTGAAGCTCAGTGGTAAAGCACTTGCCTAACATGCATATAGCCCTGGATTGGACTATCATCACTGCAAAAAATATTAAAAAGTTTCTAAAAAAAAGAAAAAAAAAAGGCCAGGTGTGACAGCACAAGCCTATAGTACCAGCATTCTTGGAAGCTGAGTGAGACAGGAGGATCTTGAGTTTGAACCTAGCCTGGGTTGCTTAGTGACTAGCCAAGACCTTGGGTCAAAATAAAAAATAAAAATGACCTTGGGATGCAGCTCATTGCAAAAGCCCTGGGTTCAAGCCACAATGTTAAATAAACAAATAAATAAAAATAAACCTATTTATTGAGTGCTTACTATATTAAGAGGTGGAACATGACAACATTTCTGTGGGAAGTCCAGAGAGGGTTTGTGTTTTATGAGCACATTAGAAGGCTCTGGGAAAGAGATTGTGTTTGGGAAATATGTAAAAAATCCTCAAAAATAAGTTTGAAACTTTTTGGAGAGAGATGTGAAGCGGTGTGAGGCAGGTTAGTAACATGAGCAGAGGTCCTGAGGCAGAAAGCATACAGAACAAAAGCTGGGGAGATGGTTTCAGTCTGGTCTACACAGGGCCCTGAGCAATCTCAGCAGGTCAGTGTCTTCCCTATACACTCTGGCAGCAGTATGCAGGGTAGACCAGAACCCTAGAGAGGGTGGGCGGGGTTATCCAGGCATCATGTAACACTGGGTAGTTTCATAGAACACAGTTATGCATGAGAGGTAGCTCAGCAGTAAAGCCCACCGTGTATGGTACCAACAACAACAATAACAACCAAAGAAACAAAAAACCAAGTAGACAAGTAGGGAGGACTCTGCTCATGAAGAATAGTGTCATTAGCAGGGAGGGTCCAGGCATGACAAGGATGGGTGGTTCTTAGAGAGGAGAAAAGGCAGAGGCAGCAGCCAGCCGACTAGTTTGGAGCTGGGCTGGGTGCTCCACAGGAGGTCTGGCTTCCAGCATGACCCTTGCTGAGAGTGGGTAGTCATTTGCACTTGACAAGCAACCATTTCATTTTTCCCCCTTTCCGGGATTCCTGTGGAGAGGACTGGAGAGGACCACTTTTACTGAGATTATTAGAAAGTATGTCTGCATGTTCGAGGGTGGGGTGCAGAATTAAATCCAAGGGCGCTGTCTCTGCTGGCTCTCAGCTGGTCTCAGAGGATGACCTAGTCACTGTCCTCATGGAGAACTCCGTGACTCAGTTTTGCTGTCTGGCTTTCTTGCCCTTTGTTGCACTGCTAGTTTCACGCTCTGATTCTGGCAGTCATGAGGTTTAGCAAGGGGGGGGGGTGCTGCCAAGAGTTGAGAGTTCCAATTTACTCTGTGATTGCAGAGTAAATCCATGTCCTTTTAGAGGTCGAGCTGGGCAGTGGGAGTCGTTTCTCTCAGGAAAACTGCATGTTGGGCTCTCTGCTCCCAGCCTGAAAGGACTGTCTCTTCCTCAGCCTATGAGCCCACTGACAGGTAGGTCCAAGACATCTGATGCATCCTGAGAAACGACGGAGTGCGGAATTCAACATGGAAATACCTAAATACCTGAAGTATTTTTTTGATTGAGGGCCTCTGATAATATACAGTCAGTTTAAGTTACTTGGGAGTATATTTTGCTGTTCAGATTTCATTCTGATCCAATGATTTTTGGAAGCTGCAGTACTTTGGGTTTACATTCACTTTGAGCTCATTAACTAGGTTATTGTTTTGTTCTGTGTGTGTGTGTGTGAACTCAAATTTATTTTTTTTTTTGCAGGAGATGGGGTACTGGGGATCAAACTCATGACCTTGTGCTTGCCAGGCAGGCGCTTATTCATGATTTGTTTTAATAACAAAATATTTGTCTGTCATTTGTTTCAGGGTACAGCAAATTAGTGCCATTTAAAAATAATCTTTGGAAAAAATAAGTCTTTGGTTACTGGTTGTGCTCAGTAGAGCTAAGGAAGTGAGTGTAGAGGGAAAGGAACAAGTGATGATATTTAAATTTAATTTTTAGTCCTAATTAGGCTGTCAGCAATGCCCTAAGTGCTCATTAAGTTTCAAATGAAGATCAAAGGAAACCCAAGGAAGGTTCCTTCCTGGCTCCCATACCTGTCTCATCTTACCTCTGGTCCAGAGCCTTTAAAATTCCTCCTGTGTTTACATAGTATTTTGCAGTTAACAAAGTGCTTTTCTTACCTAAGATGCTGAATTTGATCCTTGCAGTAGTCCTATATGGTAGGAAGAATAAGGAGTGAATTACATTTTGTGGTTGGGGAAACTGAGACTCAAAATTTGATCAAGTAGCTCAATATTACAGGGTGAATGACAAAGATATAACCACAGCCCTCTGACTGCCAGCCTGAGGCTCTTCCTGCCCCCCATAAACTGAGAGCTTTCTAGCCCTCTGCACTGCAAGCCTATTCTTCAGGCCACAGGATCCACAGATGTAAAGGGATCAGGGGTACCAGAGTCCTGGGGCAAGTAGCCCTGGCCGGGAGGGGTGGTAGGAAAGAGCAGAGTGAGGCAGCAGAGGAACCTGTGTGCACTGTGCAGTCCAGGAGCTGAATTCTAACCTCTTTTGTCCTTAAGCTGACACTAGAGCCTGGATGCTAGAAATGTCCCTTCCTTTCCCTTCTCACCTGGAGGAGACACAGGTGTGAGGCCCTCCCAAAAAACCGGGGTGCAATTTCCTGTGTCAGGGAGGCTCACCCTATTGAGTCCTTCCCATTTTTTAAGCAACTCACATTTATTCAGCCCTACTATGTGTCAACAAAAGAGCAAACCACTTTATGTGCATGGTCTTCCTTCACTTTTGCAATCCAAAGAAGCAGGTGTTAGGAAGTTAATACCACAGGAAACGAAACTCAGAGATTGTTGATAGCCAGGAAGACCTAGGGCTGGGCCAGACCAAATGGGTCTGACAGAGGCAGTGCCCTCCCTCTTCTGTAAGCTGGAGGACAGAGGGACATATGAGACCTGGCAGTGTCCAGTCCCAAGCCCGAGGGGAGATTTTTATTTTTTTTGTACTGGGGGACTGAACACAAGGGCTTCATTCCAAGTTCCATCTCCAGTTTTTTAAAAATATTATTTTCCTCTCATTTTGAGATAGGATCATGTTAAGTTGCCCAGGCTGGGCTGGAACTCATTATTCTCTTTTGCCTCAGCTTCTTAGAGCACTGGGGTTATAGGGATGTGCCACTGTGCTCGGCAGACAGAGGTGTTGTAAATGGGCACGTGTCCATCTTGGTTCCACAGCTTTCAGGAGGCAGAAACTCAAGATGGAGAAAATTCTTGTGCCCACCTCAAGGGCTCTGTGGATGGAAGAGGAGGGGACAGGATAGCTATTTTCCCACCTTCCTGGTTAACCTGGGAGGGGTGGGCAGCTAATGTAGGGCAGGTCCAAAAGTGAATGGAAGGGCCATGTCTTCATCCAGCTAAGTGGACATAACAAATTATTTAATTTATAGGCAGAAATTTGCTTCTCACCATACTGGAGGCTGGGAAATCCAAGATCATTAGCCTGCTAAGAACAGATACAACGTACGATCTTAACCAAAAGGCCAAGAAGTGATGAGAAGTCCAGTGTTAAGGGCCCAGAAGACATGGTGTCTGATGAGAGCTGGCTCTATTTCATTGATGGCACCTTCTTGCTGTGTCCTCACACACCAGGAGGGACAAATGCACCCTACCTTTGGGGGAGCCCAGGCCCTTGCACACTGAGGGCAAGCACCCCACCTCTGAACTGCACTCTCGGCCTGAGCTCCCTTTCTCTAGGGCACCAGTCACTCCCCATAGATTCATGTCTTTATCTGGTTGCACTGGGGATTGGGCAACCTGTGAGTTTGGGGAGGACAGGAGCATTCTGAGCACAGTAGATCATGAGAGGTGGGGTGGGTGACTGCTTCCAAAAAAAAACCCCAAAACCTACCTTGATCCAATACCTGTCCAGCCCAGGCTGCTGTCCTCTGGGTGTCCCCTTCCTCTGGGGAAGGAGGAACTGAGTGCTCCTGGGGAGAAGCTCAGATCACACCCTGCCTCCTGCAGAACTGGGTGTGGCTGAACACACTAGGAACCTGAGCGGAGGCTCTGCAGCCTCCCGGGCCTCCATTATATTAAGACAACCAGGGTCTTTAAAGTGGGGTGCGCAGTTCTCATTACAGATTCCAACATGGCAGCCACCAGAAGAAGAAAAGAGAACACTAACTGAGACATATGACGTTTTAACCTTTTCCTGGGTCAGACTCTGTGGTAGAGTTGTGCCTGAAGGGCACCTTAATCCGCTGGAAGTGAAAATGGGGTGACAGAGAAGGTTGCCCACCATAGATGGGAGGTGAGGGCTGATTGCTTAGAGAAACTCCTGCCTTGCTTCATTTGCCTTCTTGGTTTCTTCAGAGTTTGTTGGCTTGAGATGGGAGAAAGTGTGTGGGCAGGAAAAACCTATTTCTGTCTGTGGAAGGTATTTGAGGGGAAGGCCAAGGTCATTGAGGTAAGTTAGAAATATTATGTTAGTTAGAATTTCATCACTGTGACAAAATACCAGGAAAAAAATTTCAGAGAAAGGAAGATTTATTTTGGACTCATGATGCAGAGATTTCAGTTCATGGTCACTCGGCTTGGTTGTTTTGTGCCCTATGGCCAGATAGGAGCACCGTGAGGTAAGAAGTTGTTCACCTCATGGTAGTCAGGAAGCAAAGGGAGGGAGAAAGAGAGAGGAGGAGAGGGAGAGAGGCAAACAGACAGACAGGCAGACGAACAGAGGCAGACAGAGACAGAGACAGAACCTGTACTGGCAAGCTTTCTTGTTTTTGGCTTCTGTGCCATCCAGGTCCCCACCCTATTAGCTGGCTGGCTCCGCCCACATTCAGGTCAAGCCTCTCCCATCAGTTTGCTGTCCCAAATGTCAATCATCCCTGGAAACGCCTTCATATAGTCATACCCAGAAGTATGCTTTACATATTTCTTTGGTGTGTCCCAATCTAATCAAGCTGGCAATCAAGATTAACCATCACAAATATGGACCTAGATTCTGAAACTGTGGTCTCCTCTAACAAGAGGGGACCCCAAAGATCATCTGGCTCTTCTCACATTCCAGGCAGCACTGTCCTGATATTACATAGATGGTACCTAATTATTCAGGACCAAGAGGGAATTCTGGAAAAGCTAGCTTTGTGTGGACACTCTTTCAGCGTGGACGACCACTCCTCCTCTCTCTGTGAGGTCCTTCGCTCCTGCTCTTTCCATTGATATGGAGTCTGCAATGGTCCCTGTGGACCCCCTGCTTCAGGACCACAGAGCTACATCCACCACGAGAGGTCATAGTGGCCAAGCTGCACTCGGGCATTGGGCAGTAACTTCTCCTTGGTAATCAGCCTGGAACGGCCCAACATGAAATCATCTCCATGTGATAATCGGTCCAACAGAAAGCTTCTTGGACAATAAAGGCTGAGGAATCGCTATAAAATAAATGGGGTTCACATCTGCTTGCTCAGCTGCCCCTTAAGACTCAGTTCAAGTGTCACCTCCTCTGAGAAGCCTTCCCTGACTTCCCTCTCCCAAAACCAGGTTAGGTGCTCCACAGCGCCTCCAAAGTGTTCACAACTACCCTTTATCAAAAGCACTTACTCTGCCCTGTGATGACTGGCTACTGGGCTCTTCCTCATTCTCCCTGGACACCAGACTCCTTGAGGGTAAAGGCGTCTTACCCATTTTTGTATTTTCAGTAGCTGACTGACACTGTGCCTGGCACAAGAGGTGCCCAAAAATTATTAGAGCAAGAATGAAAGAATGAATCAATGATCAAGTAAATAAATTGGTATTGATACTGGAGGGCTAGAGGTTACTTATAAGAAAGAACATCCTAGCCAAGCATGGTGGTGCACACCTGTAACCCCAGCACTCCGGAGGTTGAGGCAGGAGGATCCCCATGAGTTTGAGACCAGCCTGGACCACATAGTGAGCTCAGGGACATAGCAAAATCCTGTCTCAGCCTCCCGCCCCCTAAAAAGGAAGAATGTTATACCATTCCAGAAGCAGGCAGGACAAGAGATCTAGTAGCTGGAAGTCTTTAAGAAAGAGTTATGTCCCAGCACGTTGTGAGTTTGAGACCAGCCTGGGCTACACAGTGAGCTCAAGGCCAGCCTGAATTGTGTGGAGAAAGCTTGTCTCAAATTGACAAAAATAAATAAATAAATAAAATTTAAAAAGAAAGCGTTATATGCCATTTGCCTGGTTTGGGCTGACTGTAGGTTCTGCCAGCCTTGGGATCAAGGCTGTGGATCTCTAGACACCAAGCCAAGAAGTGAAGAGCATGCAAGGTCGTGAGTTCCATCCCCAGTGCCAAAAAAAAAGAAAAAAGAAAAAGAAAAAGAAAAAAGAAGTGAAGAGCAGGGCTAAGGCTCCCTCTATGTACATACTCTTCTTCCTTCGCCTGATTTTGAGGCTGCCTGTGGCAGAAGGAAGAGTAAAATGCTTTTAAACCTTTGAGATAGGAAGTCTTGGGTTGTGTCGCTCCCACCATTGATCATGTACTTCCAAATTGCCACACTTCGTGCTAAAGGTTTTTGTTATGTTACTGTATTTGAATCCCATGACAAACTCAAGAAGTGCCATTATCCCCATTTTACAGATGAGGAGAGTGAAGGTCAGACAGATTCAGTAAGTCATGCAAAATCTCACAGCTGGTATGCACCAGTACACAGTCTCAACTCTGGTCTTGGGGCCTGTGGTTTTGTGACCTTTGGCTTCCATTCCCACCCCTCACCTCCACTTGCTCTCCTTTAGACTTAACACTTAATCAGCTATTTAAAGTTCACAGAGTCCCTCAACCTGGGGTCTGGCCTCGTGCAAATGCCTTGATCCCAGGATGGAGAGGTAGGTCCGCAGTGGGTGGCCTGCGCTCCAGTACACCCGGCTTCCAGAGCAACATTTCCAGTCCTCTCTCCTGGATTCTCGCTCCTTCTGTCCCAGTCCAGTCCATGGCCAGGAAGATTTCTTTCACCTCCAGCACGATTAAAGCAAAACCTCTCTGAGAACAAAAATCATTTCTAGTTTCATCATAACTGCCTCAATCTAAGTTGTCAGATCTCTTGAATTATGAAATCTAGAATTTTTCAAGTAATTTGTACCTTTTTTTTTTTTTTTTTTGAGACAGGGTTTCACTATACAGTTCAGGTTGGTGAACTCATTATGTAGCCTGGACTGGTTTTGATCTCACTGTGATCCTCCTGCCTCAGTCTCCTGAGTGCTGGTATGACAGGTGTGTGCCACCACTCTTGGCTTTTACTTTTTTGTCTGTTCAGGAGAGATAAGGTTTTGTTTGTTTGGTTGTCTGTTTCTCCTCTAAAATGCTTTTAATTTTTCTTAAACTCACAATTTTCTTAAACAGTTTTAGAGCGAAGTCAAACACTGAGTTCATGCCTCTTCTCAAGGAGCCAAGTGCTTGTTGAAAGTTTCTCATGTTATCCATTGTTTAAAAGCTTCACCCAGGGGTCAGGGATTTAGCTCAGCAGCCTTGTCAGTGCTTACCTGGCAAGTGTGAGGTCATGAGTTCAATCCCCAGTACTAATTCATGCATACATAAATATGTTTCACTTACCTTGACATGTCATGGCTGATTGGATGCTGCTATTTCAAGATGGAACCTGAAGTGATTCTTAAAAAAAAAAAGAAAGAAAGAAAAAAGCAAGCAAGCACTGGTCCCTAAACTAAGAATTTGTAATTTGGGAGTAGTTACCCCACTCCCAGCCCCAGGGCGTGTAACTTAAACCTAGTAGCTGGGACCAACTTGCTAATGGCTGCCCAAGAGTGGACTCAGCATACAGGAAGCGCCAGCTGTGAGCTGGAGAGACATCAGTCTTCGGCACATCCTGTGATTCTCTGGGAAGCCAGGCCTCATACACACAGGGATGTTGCTCAAGCCTGTTACAGTTGGGTTTCTTTTCATTGCAATGGAAAAAATGTGAACTGAAATTGGAAAATTGGATCCAAAGCCCATATTCATTAGACAAACAGGCAGCAATAAAAATTGCTGTCTCTTCTCACTAGCTATAGAGAACAGGAGTGCGTTTATCTTCCTATCCATTCCTCGTACCCTGAACTTTTTTTGTTTTTAATTTCTCTTCTTAAGATTATGAGTTCATGAGGGTAAGCTTGGAGAATGGCAAGGGGGACAGGTACTGTCCTGATCGGGTAGCTAAGGCCGTGTGAGGACCAGAAGCAAAGGAACTGTGGCTGTATTTTACCTCAGGAACAGCCTTGAGGATGCTAAACTACTAAGGTTGATTGCGGAACTATCAGTTGGTCAATAGCTTGTTGGTCTCACTGGCTATGGTACCTGCTCAGCCCGGAAGAGTTGCTCAGCCCTGCCCATAGTTCCTGAGACTGAGGAACTAGGAACTTGCAAAAAAAAATCTAGGGTAACTGGGGACTTTTTTTTTTTTTTTGGTACCAGGGATCAAACTCATGTCCTGTGCTTACCAGGGAGGTACTTATGCCACTGAGCTAAATCCCCAGCTCGCCTGGGGGGTCTTACTCCCACTCTTTTCTATCAAGAGCCCTCACCATTCAGAGAAACATCGGGGGATGATTTCATCTACAAGAGCGAAGGGGTCTGGAGTCCAGCAGGAACTGGTATTGAGTCTGAACGTCACTCTAGAGACGTCTCACCATGAGAAGGTTTCTCCACCAGCATGATATTGCCATGGTGCCTCAGCCTAACAGGGCCCTATGCTTACAGTGTACTGCAGACAGGTTTGCCAGTCACTCCTTCTGTGAGTCCCACCCCTGCCCTCCCCAGTGCCTACACTTATCTTGAGGGCTTTAGCTTTTGAATCTCTGTGAAGAGAAGCAGGACTTGTATGTATTGCCTCTGTATTCATCCCTCATCTAGAGATTCTGAACTTCGACGTGAGGAAGTGTAGGATAACCAGAAAATACCTGAAAGAAAGAGGCTGAAGATGTCCTGGCCCAAGAATAGGGAGAGAGCTGTGTCTGCCAGGCTCCTTTGTTCTTCCCTGAGAGCTCTTACCAACCAGACAGGGGACCAGTGCCTCTTGACTCTTGCTTGGCTGTGGCTCAGACGCTCCCTTGGCTGGACCATTCCACAGGTGAACCGCTCTCTCCGTGGTCCCCACCCCTCATGGACTCTGGGCCGCTGGCTGGGCCTGTGGATTTTCCTTGGCTGTGCACTCTTCCGTGCCACCTACTTTCACATTAACACAGAGACACTCGGATTCTTTTGGTCGCTTTTCCTTGACCACCCGAGGTCTCACCAGGCCCTGCCTCTGTAGCTGCATCTATATTGTGCACTGTCTGCCTTCACCTGGCTAAACCCTTCGCCAGGCATCTCAAACCACACGGGAAGGTGGAGGAAGGAAAGGCCTCTGGGCACCTGTGCATAGCATGTGCCTTGGTTGTGGCTGTGGTGATGGGAAACTCACTCAGGCCCACTCATCTTATGCCTGAGTGAGTAATGGCACGGAGTGGCACAGGTGGCCTGGACTCTGAAGCCATCCCCAGCCTGACCCCTAAACCCTGATCTCACTAACCCATGCTCTAGGCAAAGTGTATTCATTCATCAAAAATTTAAATTGCCTAAGCACCAAGTATGTGCTTTACTTTGTAGCAGCTAAAGGGAGAGTCATGGAAAGGCTGTGGTGTAACTAGTAAAAATTTACATCCAGGAAGAATTAGCTAACAGTCTAATAAAACCAGACAAGAAGGACACAAGAATGTCCTGTGATTTGTCACTGAGTGGATCGGGAGGGAAGTGCTAAGGGGTACCAGAGGCTCTGAGGGGATTGCAGGCCGCTGCACTTGTGAACGCAAGTTGATACAGGTCCTGAAGGTTTCCAGGCCATAGACCAGCGGCTTGGGCCTCCTAGAGAATGGCCAGGACCAAGTGTCAGGTGCTTAATTCCCCCAAAAACATCCAAATTTAGCCAAGGCGGGGCTGGGGATTTAGCTCAGCAGCACAAGCGCCTGCCTGGCAAGCTCAAGGTTGTGAGTTCGATCCCCTCATACCAAAAAATAAATAAATAAAATAAAATAAATTAGCCAAGGGCAGTGGAAGATAAAGCATGAGAGAATAATCTTTATTTATCTAACTTCAGGAAAAACTAAGGACTTGGCTGTGGGTCAGGCATGCCTGTAATCCCAGCTAGTCAGGGACTGAAGCTGGAAGATTTGAGTGTGAGCCCAGCCTAGGCAACGAGGAGGGACTCTGTCCCTCAAAAACAAGCAAAAAACAAAACAAAATAACCAAGAGCCTCCTCGGCTGTGAAGTAAGTCATGGCTGCTGCCAAAGTCTTTTATACAGATTAACACACCTAATGCCACTACCGTGCTGGCCGCTGGCTCAGGGGGACGCGCTCGCCTCACCTGGCCAAGGCCGATGGTTCAAGCCCCATCACTGCCACAGCCTCTGCCTCTCCCACAGTTACCCATTTTTACAAACAAGGAAGCCGAGATTCTTGAGAGCTGAGGCTTTCAGAGCTACGTCGGGACCTGAACGTGTGTGTTGTCAAAATACTTGCCTTCCACATCTTCCATGCTGCCCACCCCATGCCACCAGCCGCCCTGCCGGGCCCCACCCCTTTCCTGGTGACTCATCTGCTTTCTTGGCAGATGCTGTGGTTTGCAGACATTGTGGGTTTTGGTAACCCGGTAAATGAAGTCATTCCGCTGTTGTTGTCACTTTGCTGATGCTGGCTCCCCTACCACACCCACTGCCGCTGAGTCCTTTGCTGCTGGCCCTGAGCAGGGACTCTGTAGGAACTCTTGCTTTCTTGGTTGTTCAGAATCTTTCAAAGAATTCAGGTTCCCCAGGGGCTGAACTGAAGCCATTTAAACAGTCTGCTCAATAATACCTACAAAAAAAGCCTCTCTGTATCAAGAAACTGTGTTCTTATCGCATGGTATGCTGAGCCAGTTTTCTGCCTTCCCAGGGCCCCTGTCTGCTCAGGGCAGACTTCATCCCTTTTCATTTGAGGGAGGCCTTAAGCCTGATGTATCACAAGCCCAATCCCCAACCCAGAAGCCCTTTGGCTTCTTCTCAGTACCCTCCTGGCCCTTAGCAATGTGATGTACTGGTTGCAAGGCTCAGCATTCCAGAGTTCCCAGGGTGGGTGTGCAGCTAGGTTCACACTGGGCCTCTTGCTGGAGGGAACTGAGGCAGGCGGAGGGAAAGAGGAGGAGGAGAGAGGCAGCACCAATCCACAGCCAGCAAGTTCTCTGAGCTCGGTGCAGTGGCTTAACTGTATGCTAAGGTTTAATCACAGGACTGGAATATCGACACTGTAGCCCGTTTTGCAGTGGAGAAAAGTGGAGAGATTGCAGCAATGTGGCCACTGAGGGCAAAGCCAGGACTTGCACTAGGTCAGCCTGGTGCAGAAGATGCTGTTTGGAGCTTCACCCTTTAAGCACCAGGGAGTCACTGAAGGTGCCTCCAGCAGGGGACAGAGAAGCTAATGTGGTATTTTAGGGACAGTCATCTGACAGCAGGAAGTAGGGTGCTTAGAGAGAAGCAAGGCTAGGCTGCAGGGACCAGTGAGGAGGTCACTGCAGCAATGTCAGCTTGAGGCCAGGAGGATGGAAGAGCAGGGAGGAGGGACAATAGTAAGGAGCACTGGGGAACCGAGTGCAAAGGGGTCCCTTCTTTCTGGTCACTCATGGTCTCGCCGGGCTTGAGGCCCGTGTGAAGGATGATTCCAGTTGCTATTTCTCCAAAAGTCAGGAGAGAGAGGGCTGGGAAGTGTGAATGGTGCAGTGGCCTTGTGCTGCTGCTTGACGGGGCTGGCTAAGGTTGCCTACTTTTGCTGGGGGCCAGATTCAGGCCTTCGGAACATCTGTCTGCCTACCACAGGCACCGCATCTGGTGCACTCGATTAAAGAAAGAGTGGTTGACAGCAGTGGGCTCAGAAGCGTCTCTGGAATACAGTGAGCAATCGCTGTTTATAGGCAGCTCCCCCCTGAGCTTGCACAGGCAGGCGGGTCTAATGATGCCTCTGTTTCTGATGAGGAAACCGAGGCTGAGGTTTCATGACTTCTTTCCCATGGTTTTCTGGAGCGCCGGAGGGCAGAGGTAAGGTCTCATGCGTCATCCCCAACTCTGACCTGAAGCCGTGCTGCTCTCTCCAGCTCTTCTCTCTTTGGTGTCGGAGAAACAAGGGGACTTAATGCTAAGCTTCACACGAGTGGGGCAGTTTACAGTTTACCAAACTGCTTCCCATCCATTATCTCATTTGATCCTCACAGCGACTGGGTATTATGTTGTGCTCATTTGACAGATGAAAAAACTGAGGCAATGAACATTTGAAGCTCTGGTCGCTCAACTGTGAGTAATAGAACCGGAATTCAAAATAAGGGCTTCTGGGACCACAACTCTAAACAGGAGGTCATGAGAATAAGGAAAGAAAATTCAGCAGGAGACCAGCAAAAGGGGAGAAGGAGCAGAGCTAGGCGAGGGCAGCAAGTTCTGCAGAGATGGAGCTGGAGGCCTCCAAGGCTGCTCATGGCGTAGCTGAGGGGGAAATTGGTTTATTTGTTGGGAAGTTAGCACGCTTCTTCCCCGGCTGCAGAGAGAGGGAGAGGTGAGCTCAAGAACAACTCTCCCCACTTTTTACCAGGAGATCTTGGGGGAGACAAAGGAACCAAAGAAAAAAGAAAAACCTGAGGTATTAGTGTTTGTCCTTAGATGTCCAATAAAGTAGATGATTGGGTGGACAGATGGATGGATGGGTGAGCAATGGGTAAGTGGACAGAGGATGAATATGTGGATGGATTGATGTAAGGGTGGGTGGATGGGTGATGGGTAGCTAAGGTTTTTTTTTTGTTCTTTTTTTTTTTGTAGTGGGAATCAAACTCACGACCTCACGCTTGCCAGGCAGACACTTATGCCGCTGAGCTAAATCCCCAGCCCTGGGTAGCTAAGTTTTAAGGGACTTGGCCATCAATGCAGGCAATACCCTCCCTAGCTCTTAGTCCTGTTTGCAACTCCTGAAGTTATTATCTCTTTTTCTCATCTTGCAACCCATCCACATCACCTCATGTTATAAATAATATTCTCACTCCAGGAGAAAGAGAAAAACATGAAGAGAGAAGCTGGGAAGTAACTTCTTTCATCCCAGAACAGTGAGAAAGGGAGGTGGACGAGGATGCCCCTTCCCACCTGCCCTCTCGTGCATCCAGGAGAGTCAGGATTCTTGGGTGCTGGGCCCGAGAGACCTCAAGCTGCTCCTGCTAGAGGGAACCAGCCATCTCCCCATGGAGTGGTGAATTGAGTTTTTGTGTTTGGGCTCTAGAAAGATCCTATAAGGACCCAAGGAGCCAAGATGAGCAATTGTTGGAGGTTACTTAACTCTGCATGTTTTTGCTCACTTTCCAGAGAAATGTCACCATGTGATCAACTCCCAAGTCAATGGACTGGATAGTCTAAGGCCAAAGGTTTGGAGTTGGTCACAGACATAAATGCCCTTATACCTTGCCCAGGTTCAACTCCAGCCTCTCACCAGTAGAACCTGCAACTCTGGCCCTAAGACTTCATGATGGTCTCATAATCTTGAACTCATGGGGCTGTGTGTCCTGGCTCCAGTTTTGGGCTCTTGCTGTGTCATTGAGGACATTCAGTCTAAAGCATAGCATCTTCACACAGCAGATGCTCACTAAAATCTGATGAGGAAGCAAATGACTGAATGAGCTCTGATCTTGGGGAGATTAATTTCCTGTTCTGCACCTTGGCTTTAGGGATTTTGTTGGTCTCCTACTCCAGCCATTCTCAGACCTTCACCTGTGTATCACAGTCCGAATTCTCCACAGTCGCTAATGTTTAAGGCACACCTCCCCTGCTGCCCCTGCACCTGCTATATGCAAACCATCTCTGTCACCCACATGCTACCCCACAGCTATCCAGACCCTGTGAGTCTCTCCCTCCCTTAGACTTGTCCCATGACCCATGCCTTTAGGGGCCTGGCCTCTGTATGAACATAACTGTGACAGTCTTTACCCCTCACTGAGCACCTTGTGTTGAGCATTGGATCACTATGCCCTTTAATCCTCACAACAGTACTGGGACTCCGGGACTTGGGGAAGTGGGGTGACCTGCCTGAGGCAAGGCAGTGCTGAGGAGAGCCAGGACTGCAGCCGGGTCACTGACTCACAGGGGGTGCTTCCCGCAGTGGCTACCAGAGCTGATGGCCTACAACTCCCTTCCCTGTAGAGACAGAGCCCTGTGTTCAAGTTCAAACTTTGCCACCACTAAAGTCTGTATCCTTGAATAACTTACGTTATTGTTCTAATTCTCTATCAAGGTATATGAGGGACAAAAGCAACGGTATGTTCAAACTGTAGACAACTTTAAAACGTCCTTTGAATACTGGAAATACATATATATTTGTATATACTTCTCTGGAGACAGGGTCTTGCTACGTTGCCCAGTCACCAGACTGGCCTTGATCTTCAGGGTTCAAGTGAGCCTCCTGCCTCAGTTTCTGACTAGCTAGGACAACAGGCACATATGACTGCCCCTGGCACTAAAGGCACTGACTTAACATATCCGGTTGGTTCTAGGACCAGAGGCACAGCTCAGTGGTACTGCACTTGCCTAGCATCGCGTGGCCTTGGGTTTAATGCGCAGCAGGATGGGGTGGGGACTGATGGTAGAGATTACATTGTAGAGACTGTAGCAGGTTAGTAAGATGCTCTGCGGAGAGGAGTCTGTCAAAGTTCCTCAAATAACATTAGGAATTCCGAGGTTGTTTGTTCCAGGTCTGGCTAGGAAGGCTCTGTCCCCAGGTGCCTGCAATCCTAACCTATGGCAGGTCCTCACTCGCCATGCCTTCTGGGTCACCTGTTACCTAGGCCCCAGATCCACCCTCACCATTAACCTGCAGTTCCTTTTCTTCTGGAAGAGCTGGCCCATCCCTGGGGAGAACTCCCCAGTGTACTTGGAGGCCCCGGCTCTGCCTACATTCAGCCCCAGGCCTGGTGCTGGCAAGCAAAGAAAACAGTTCAGTTATAAACTCATTGCAGCTGAGCCTCTTAAGGAAACACTGACAGACCCTTCAAGACAAGACGCCAGCTCCAGCGGTGGCCGGCGCCTTCCTAAACCCCCAGCTCTGAGCTAAATATATTGGCAGGAGGGAAGGCACTGTGGACTAGGTGGGGTGGGAGGGGCTGAGCTGCGGGTGGGAGGAAAACCGGAGGACAATGAGAGAAAGAAAGGAGACAGTGATGACGCCAGAGAGGGAAATAAAGGAGAGAGAGAGAGAGAGA
This sequence comes from Hydrochoerus hydrochaeris, assembly GCA_004027455.1. Classification (NCBI taxonomy): domain Eukaryota; kingdom Metazoa; phylum Chordata; class Mammalia; order Rodentia; family Hydrochaeridae; genus Hydrochoerus; species Hydrochoerus hydrochaeris. The sequence goes on from PVLA01001053.1 coordinate 270,268, forward strand.
ACGGGGGAGGGCCGGGGAGCAGTGCAGAAAAGAATTGGGAAGGGGTGAGGAAAAAGGAAGAGGCAGGCCAGAGGGAGCAGCCAGGACTGGCTGAGATGGGTTACAGCAGAAGGAGCCCCAGGCCAGGCCCCCGGTGTTGTTTTACCTGCTATGCTGTGATTGGACTGGGGCAGCTGACTCTCCTGATGCCACCATTACCACGCATCTTACCATGCACCATTACCAGCGCATCTTCACAAAGGGTTTAAGCCCAGCATTAGCCAACTCAGACCACTACGGGATCCAGGCAACTGCTGCAGCCGCGGGCTCTGTGATAGCATGATTTCCTGCATGGTGGTGGGGTGCTCTGTACTCAGCACGGTGAGAGGGTGAAGCCGAGGGTCCTCAAGCTTTTGGTCTCCCCCAGGCTGGGAAGTGACAGGCAGCTGGCAGCACAGGTGGCACCAGATCAGGAGGGAGACAAGGCTAAGGGAGCCAGAGGTGCGAGAGGGGTGGAGGATCCAGGTGGCGAGGAGGGGCTGCTGAGCCCCAGGCCAGGGGAGGACCTGGAGCAGGAATGTGGGGACTGCCAGAGAGGTCTGGGAAATCCACTGCTTTTAGGCCCCAAAACAAAGCATTCAACCATCATACGCAACTAGACTAGAGTTCACAGCAACTAACTTCCTTTGGGGCTTCAGCACGGGGAAGGCAGGACTGGTATATTTCGCTGCAGTGAGCAGCGGCTCAGGAAATTTTGTGAGTGGTGGTTTTTGGGGGGCTGCTGAGCTTAGGGAGAGTGGAAAGCTGAAGGTGGAAACAACCCCCTTCTCTATTGGTCCTTTTCTCATAGCCTCCGGGAAGGCGAAATGGACCGGGAAAGAACAAGAAGTTGCTGGTGAGAGAACAGAAGGAGATAAATGAGCCTTGTCACCCCTCACCCAGGCTCCACAGGAGCAAAACAGTTCCTGGCCCCAAGGGAAGAACAACCCTTATTTACGAGCCTGCCTGGAGGGGGCTTGCTGCAGAGTCCCATCGGCTCCCCTCCCCCAGCTGAAAGGAGCCCAGCCACAGGAAGCCCAGCTGGGGACCCGAGGGGCCCAACCACTCCAGTCTTGAAAGCATCAGTGTGAAGGCAAGAGGCCAACTCAGACCTAGCAGGGAGAAATCCGTGATGCCCAGGGATCCCAAGGAGCTGGGCTGAAAGAAGGAGAAGCCCAGAGCCTGGGGCTTTTCTGTCCTCAGGGGACAGCTTATCTCAGACTTGCAAGTGCTGGTCACATCTAGAGCCAGAAGGACTGATGAGGGGTCCTGGAACCAACCAACCAATCAACATGTACCAAGCATTAAAGGTTGGGGATCTGGGGTCAAGCAAGGGCCTGGGTATAAGAGGAAGATGGAAATAGAAATGCCCATATCCCAGGTTGAGGGAGGTCAGGAAATGGCTCATGGATAGCCCACCCTCTCTCCCGCTTGGGTCCCAGACTCTTAAGAAAAATTGCCGAAGCAGAGCAGGAAAAGGATGGGGGGCTGTGAGGAGAGTTTGGAGGAGTCAGACTGGAGGGCAGAGGATAACACAGGTGCTCACAGGAGCTTGTGAGAGAAAGGTGGGGGGAGGCAAAGGCAGAGGTGAGGCTGGAGAGCAGTGACAGGAAGTGAGCTGAGGGAGCTGCTGGGAGACAGGAAGAGACACCAGGAGCCGGGAAAGGCGGGAGGTGGGACAATGGGAGAGCAAAGAGTAGGCAGGTGCGAAGGGCAGATGGGAGGGGAGATGGGAGGGGTGCAGAAGGGGAGATGGCAGGGGTGCAGCCGGCAGGGGAAAGTGGTGGGTGGCTCGGAGGGAGGACAGTCCTGTCCAAAAAGGAGAGAGTGCCGCTTACTTCTTCTCTTTCATTTCAATTGCTATCAATAATGCATTCCCGAGGAGCTGCCTTTGACAGCAATTAAAAAAGCATTTGTGCTCCCAGAGAGGAATGGAAATGATTTCCTCCCACCTCCCTCCACTCTCTGGGCAACAGTCCCTAGTGATGATCTCCTTGGTGGTGCCTGGTCCAAAGCGGGGACACAGGAGGAAGAGGATGGAATAGGGCCAGGGAATATTCTCCACCCTCCCCTCCATCCCCAGGGGTAGCAAATCGGCATATTTTATACCAGGCTCTGGGCGTGTGGGTGGCTGTGGGGAGACGGGGGTATGCAGAAGCTGGGGATTTAAATATGGCACAGTCAAAAACCTTTCCTGATTACCAAACCTCAAGGAGGAAGAGAAAGATGCTGGCTGCTTCTTCAGCCTGCTGGCTGGAGGCGACCTCTTGTCTCTCTTTGCTGAAACACCAGGAGTCTGGGAGGCCGAGGACATTTTCTAGAGCTTGGTGCGATTCAGACCTTTATGGGGAAGCTGCTATGTGCCAGGACTTTTGGTAGGTGGTGAGGATGTTCCAGAAATGCAGGAGACAGGTTCAGCTTTCCAGGAGCGTCCTGGCTGGTGGTAAGAGACACACGCGGAGAAGTAGGGTAGGAGCAGATGGTGCAAGGAGGCATCAGGACAGCGAAGCAATAGAGGAGAGGGAGGGAGGGGAATAGGGACTGGCCAGTGGGAGCAGCTCCTTCCTAGGACTCAAGAACAGGAAAAATAATCATGGCTTCATTTGCTCAGTCTTTCCCTGAGCCAGGCTTTGTGCTACACACTTTTTATCCATTATACGTGGGACAGGTTACTGATGATTGAACCCAGGCAATGGTGGGCTATATCCCTAGGCTCATTTACTTTTTTTTTTTTTTTTACCCTGAGAAGGGATCTTGCCAAGTTGGTCAGACTGATCTAATTTGGGATTCCCCTGCCTCAGCCTCCCAAGTAGCTGGCAAGATGTGCTACCATGCCTAGCTTTACTGAACCATTAGAACTGCGACACAAGGAGACAAATACTTCGTGGAGAGGAAAACCAAGGAGTAGAAAGGTTGTGTAATTTGCTGAAGATCACACAGGGGGAAGTGACAGAGCCAGGACAAAAGACATCAGTCTACTCTGTGCCTCTTTCTTCCTTCCTTTCTTTTCTTTCTCTTTCTTTCTTTCTTTCTTTCTTTCTTTCTTTCTTTCTTTCTTTCTTTCTTTCTCTCTCTCTCTCTCTCTCTCTCTTTCTTTCTTTCTTTCTTTCTTTCTTTCTTTCTTTCTTTCTTTCTTCTTTCCCTTCCTTCCTTCCTTCCTTCCTTCCTTCCTTCCTTCCTTTCATTCCTTCTTTCTTTTTCCTTCCTTCCTTCTCTTTCTGTCTCTGTCTTTTCTTCTTCCTTCCTCCCACTGCCCGCCCTCCCTCCTGTTCCTCCCTTCCTTCTGCTTCTTCTTTTTTTTTGTGATACAGGGCATGAAACCGCGGGCCTCACACATGCTAGGCAAGCACTCTATCACTGAGCTACACCCTCAGTTCCCTTTTAAAAACAAATTTTGAGACAAATTCTCACTACATTGCCCAGGCTGGTTTTGAATTTGCAATTCTCTCAAGTAGCCAGGATTATAGACATGGGTTACCACACCTGGGTTTTCCTCATTCGATTGCACCTCCCCCGAGAATGTGTAACTCCGGAGCCTTTGTACTCAGCAGCTTCCTATTTAGGAATTGGAATTTTCCTGTGCATGTCCTTGATGTGTGCAAAATGACCTTACATCCAGTGTCTCTCCCTGTCACATCCTTTTCTTTTTTTTTTTTTTTTTTTTGGTACCGGGGATCGAACTCATGACCTCACGCTTGCCAGGTAGGTGCTTAAGCCACTGAGCTAAATCCCTAGCCCTGTCACATCCTTTTCAACAGTGAGTGATAGGGGTTAAGGATGTAGCTTGGTGCCCGAGGTCCTAAGATAGATACCTGGTGTGGCATAAGTAACAGTTAAAGAGTTTCTTGGCTTAGAAAAGGTGTAGTTTTCCTGAGTAGGAAGATGGAGATGACAGTTTACAGGAGCAGAGTGGTGAAGAAGTTATTGTGTTTGGCTTTCAAGAGACCTGGATTTGGAGCTTCGTGTTGCCGTTTGCTGGCTATGAGTCTTTGGAGAGGTAACTTACCCATCTGTAAACAGCGACTTACTTTGCTCTTCAGTGACAAAGCTGTGACATAGACATGTATGTGCTTAACAGAAGGTCTTGGACATGACAGCTGTGACCACTGTGGGCCCTGGAAGAAGCCATGGGAAGGGGCAACCTGGTGACTGGCCAAGATCATGGAACCTTTGTTGGCTCTGGAAGGCCTGGGGACCTCAGGGGGCAGGTGTGAGCTGGCTGACAATCTGTGCTGCTGTCAGAGTTGCTGGGAGTCAGTGGGGGTTGGGGAGTGGGACTGACCAGGCTGGGAGCCCTAGCTCAACAGCAGCCCTCTGGCCTCGATGGAGTTGGCCTCCCTTGGGACTGCTGCGCTCCCCAAAAGTCTTCCACAGGCAAGAAACCTCAGAGACACCCTCATCCTTCCCAGACTTGAAGGCCATCCCAGCCTGGAGAAAAGATTCCCGTTGTATTCTTCACATCTGGCCGGAAGGCAGAGACAGGTCCCTGAGGTCATTTGTTTGTGAGAGCCCCATCTGAGGGTTGGGGGGAGCTGAGCAGTGGCATAGCGGTGGGGGGGGGGACTAGAATCCGAAAACCTCTGTCTACTCAGCCATGGTGGTGCAGCGCCCTGAGGTGGAGGTGGGGGAATGGCAAGTTCAAGGCTAACCAGGACGATAACATATAGGCACTTAGTGAGACCCTATCTCAAAAAATAAGAAAGGCTGGAGATGTAACTCAGCATGAAGGCCCTGGGTGCAGAATAGGAAGAAGAAAGAGAAAAGGAGGAAGAAGAGGAGGAGGAGGAAAAAGAGGAGGAAGAGGAACAAAAACTGCTGTGTTGAAAGCTAGAGCTCCGGGGCTGGGGATTTAGCTCAGCAGCATAAGCGCCTGCCTTGCAAGCACGCAGTCATGAGTTCGATCCCCACTACCCATAAAAAGATTAAAAAAAAAAAAGCTGGAGCTCCATCTCTGTAAGCCCCAGTTTCCTCACCCACAGGTGACCCAGCTGTGAAGGTTGAATCCGTGGTTAAAAACCCTGTGTTTGTGTGGCAGCAGGAAAACGGCATGTAGCTTGCTTTTTCATCTTAGAATTTGTGCGTGCACGTGTGTGTGTGTGTGTGTGTGTGCTCGCGCGCTGTGTAGTGCTGGGGATGAATCACAGGACCTCACTCACGCTAGGCAAATGCTGTACCACTGAGCTGCACCCACAGATCCGAAGAGGACAGCACGGACCGGTAAGTGAGTGAGTAGACAGAACCTCAGACCAGGCTCAAGCCAAAACAGTGTCCACTAGGGGCTTCAAAGAAATGTGATGGGGGCCGGGGATTTAGCTCAGCGGCATAAGCGCCTGCCTGGCAAGTGTGAGGTCGTGAGTTCGATCCCAGGTACAAAAAAAAAAAAAAAAAAAAAAATGTGATGGGAGCCTGGTAGTTGCCACTTCTCTTCTCTAAGAGGCCTAGGGGTGGGCAGGGGAGCAGTGAGTGAGGAAGGAGGCTGAATTCTGGGGTTTTCCTGCACTTGCTCAACATCTATGGTAGGAATGGGTGCCCCTGAATTGGTTCTACTGGGAGAGTCCTAGGAAAGATATCTCAAAGGTGGGTAGCCCCACCCTGGAGAAGTCCTCAGGAAGATGTTAAAAGATCATTCAGTCATTCAGCAAATATTTATAGAGCCAGTTGTGAAAATGCCCAGGACGGGTCAGGTCAGCCATGGTTCCCTCCTCTCCCCAAGCTTCGGAATAGCAGAGAAGGGAATTCACACACATGAAGCTGTATCTTTGCTGGAGAAACACATGACTGTGTGAGAACTGAGGGGACACGTGGGGACAACAGGACCAGGGAAGGTAACCAGGGGAGCAGCACCAGGACCAAGAGGCCATGCAGGCAGGAAGTGACTGACCCATGCGGGTCTTGGAGAACAAGGTGTCACTCAAGAGAGGCTCTTGGCGTCTGCTTTGTGTCTGCCTCAAGCCCGTTCTCTCTGGGGACAGCGGCCGCCTGTGCGTGCTCAGCCTCTCTGGGACCCAGGCCTGGTGGATTCACACAAATATATCCATCATCCGCTCAGCCATCCGCGTAGAGCAGGAGGCGAGCGCAGCGCTGGTGCGGGGAGCTGGGCCTGCCAAAGCAGACAACAGGAGAACTGGGTCCTAAGGTGGAGAGCACCCCTGCACAGTCACCCCGAAATCCAGAGCTGTGGCCAGCCCTGGGAAGAGGAGCAGACACCAGAAGTTGAACAGGGTTTCCATGCTATCACCGTGGTGTCCTTCAGTTAAGGAGGGGTCACACGGTGACCCTGCATTATGCTTTGTGTCTTTTTGTATGGCTGAGTAACCCAGTGTTGTCTAGTGACCTTACGTGGCCACGGAACACTTTTCCCTGCCCCAGGCAGGACTTCAGTAAGCTGGGGCTTTTTTTTTTTTTAAGCTCTCAGCAGGGTCCCCAAGGCCCTGGTGTCTCTCCTGCTCTGTCACAGTGAGATGTCTTTACCTAGTTCAGCTAGGACACCTGAGCTGGTGGGGTGTAGAGGGACAGTGTCTGGCCTGACCCTCATGGTGTTCTTTAGGTCTTCTTCAGTGTCCTCGGCTCTCACTGGATGATTCCTGGGCCTCTGCCTCTCTCCCCCTCACAGTGTAAGCAGCCCGTGAAGGAAGATCGGTCTGTCTCTGTCACTTTTAGTGAAATGGGCCTTTGGAAGAGAAAGAGATGCCAGACAACCTTTCTGCTATCTGCTTACTATTGTTTATTCCTCACTAAACACCCCATAGAGGAGCTGGGGTTTACAGCAGAATAAGAATTTCTATGGGGAAGTTTTCCCCTCTGGGAGCCAGTGGATAGATCCAGATTAGGTGGCCAAGGGAGAGGTTGGCTTGAAAGGCACAGACACCCTCTCAAAAACAAAAACTGGTCATGGTGGCTCACGCCTGTAATCCCAGCACTTGGGAGGCTGAGGCAGGAGGATCATTGCAAGTTTGAGACTAACCAGGGCTACAACTGCCTAGTGAGACCCTGTCTCAAAAAAAAAAAAAAAAAAGGGAAGGAAGGAAAGAATTGAAAGTCTCTCTTACCCTTGGAACATAGGATGGATATTTGCATTTCGGGAAGATCTAGTCACCCTGGACACTCAAAATGAAGCCATCACACATCAGAGGGACAGTGGCTGACTCAGCCCGGGTTGTAAAGTCTGTCCTGACACAGACCTCTCCATGATGGTGCTGGGCACACGGCAGATGCTTAATTAATGCTTTTGAAAAGCCGGGAAAAGATCAGCCCAGACTAGAGACTCTCAGCTGGAGAACAACTGGATGAGTCTGATCAAAAAGCACAAGTCTGCTGTCAGACCTGGATTTGAATCCTGGCTGTGTCCTGTGTCAGCTGAGTGACCTGGGAGCTGTCACTCTCCTTTCTAATTTGGGGTTCCCTAGTGTGGAAAGAGGCATTAGCACTAGTGCTGTCCTCAGAGGGGTGTTAGGAGACTGACGCACCGATGTATAGCATGCCACTGGCAGCCACAGGTAATAAAGTCCTAGAATCCCTGGCCCTCAAGTGGACTCCCCGTCATCACTGAGAACATTTCCTGAAGCTCCCAACGGAAACAGATGGAGGAGATCTGTCTGTGTCTTAGTCTGTGTTTCTAGATCTTCTGGGCTTTGATTCTGCCATGTCTTCTTTATTCATTTATTTACTGGTCAGTTTTTATCTCTCTCCCTTTCTTCTTTCTCTTCTCCCGTTATTGCCCATTTTCTGCTCAAATGCACTTCTGTTCTGTCACCTTCACCTTCCACTCCAGCTCTTCCACCCTGTCCCTACCTTCCCTCTCTTCTGACCCTGCCCTCCAGGGTTTCCTCCTGACCACTGCTCAGCTGGCTGACCCGTCCCTGCTCTCCCTGCGTACGACGTGGTCCTCAGAGTTCCAGGGCATGAGCAGGAGGCATCTCCCACCTTTGAAACCGGATATGCAGCTGCTCTCCACTAGGGCAGCCATTTCTGGGAAGGGCTCTCAACGCTCAGAACCCAAGTGGCTCCAGCCCTGTCTCATGGTCCCTACTTTCCAAGGCCCCTGGTCTCCGTGAGGCTCTTTATCAACCAACAGTCTTGAACCTGAAAAATTGTGTCCCCAGGGAGGATGGCCTTCCGGAGTCCACTCAGAGGACAGGATTCTCCCCTGGAGGGAGGGGACATCATTCTAAGGATTGAGAAGAATCTGTCTAATAGGGGAGGCAGCACTCTCATGAGTCAGAGACCTGCTACATGCACAGGCAAGAGCAAGAAATGGAAAACCATTTTCTGGTGGAGCCACGGCCCTCAGGAGGAATGGATATGGACGTAATCAGAGAAGACTTCTTGGAGGAGGGAGCATGGGGCGGGCTGAGAGAGAGGTGCTGGGAGAGTGCACCTACCCACAGTGCCCAGCTCCTCATGGGCAGGAAGTGAGTTGCCTAGGTTGTGTTGTCTTGAGGGACCCAGGCTCTGGCTTGCAGACTTGAAGACAAAGCTGTCAGAAAGAAGTAAAATTGGCTGACAGGGGAACTGAATCCTCAAATTCAGTTAATTAAGGATAGAAAATATCTGGGGGAAAATTGAAATTTTTGAGCACATTCATTACAACTACTATTTACAGCATTTCCATTGTATTAGACAGTAGGAAGAATCTAGGCATGATGTAAAATACACAAGGATATACATAGTTTATAGCAGGAAATACTATGTCATTTTATACAGGGGACTTGAACATCCCTGAATTATTTATTTATTTGATAGGGAGGTCTGTTTCCCAAACTTGTCTCGAACTTGCGGACTTTTCAAAGTCTTCCTGCCTCAGCCTGCTGAGTAAAGAGATCTACAGTTGCATCCTGCCACCCTTGGGTGTAAATTAGTGGTTTCTTTCCATCATGACCTCTGAGTGAATATTAGTGATCAAACCCAGTGCCCAGGGCCTTATGCTTGCTAGGTAGGAACACTGCAAACAACATACAGCTCCAGCCCAAAGTGTGCTTTGTTGTTTGTTTGTTTGTTTGTTTGTTTATTTTCTGCAGTGCTGGAGGTCAAACTCAGGGCCTATGATGCTAGACAAATGCTCTTCCCCTGAGCTCCACCTCTAGCCCACCCAGGGGTTTTGATGTGAGTGGTTATCTTGCAACCAATACCCCACAGATGTCAAATAGGTGTGTGAGGTACACAGGGTCTGAAGGGTGCCGCTGTATTTATGAGTATGTATCTTTGTGTCTGAAAAAGATATGTTTTGGTCAGTTGCATAGATGGGAGTGTGTGCACATGTGTGTGTGCGTGAGTGCGTGCGTGTGTGTGTGTGTGTGTGTACACAAATCCCCAAGCCGAGTCCCGACTGTTGTTATTAATGGTCCTTGCGGTCATGCTCAGACGCTCTCTCCCCTAACAGACCGAGGCTTCTTCAGTCCCATCCTGAGCAGGGCTGGGGAGCCCAACTTTGTCTCTCTGCTCTGCAAGGCTGAGAGTTGGCTGCGGAAAGCTGCAGGTTCAGGGAAATGGGGAGAAAGCCCCCTCTCCACTCGGACTGACTGGCTGCTGATAGCAAGGCCTGCAAGAATGGAAGGAAAGAAGGGTGGGTGGTTATTTAAAGATTTTTTTGGGCTGGAGATTTAGCTCAGTGGCATAAGTGCCTGCTTGGCAAGCGCAAGGTTGTGAGTTTGATCCCCAGGACCAGAGGGGGGAAAAAAAAAAAAGAAAAGGATTTTTTTCTTCAAAGATGCTCATGCAATGTACATTTTTAAAAAAACAAATCTGCATTCATCAGGCACAGTGGCACATGCCTATGATCCCAGCACTCAGGGAGACTAAGGCAGGAGAACTGCCAAGTTTGAAGTCAGTGGGCTACATAGTGAGTTCAAGAGCAGCAACCTGAACTAAATGAGATCCTGTCTCTGCACCCCTTTGCCCCCTGTGAAAAAAACAAAAAGCTCTGTGCTGGGTATCATCAATAGTTATGAAATAACAGGAATTGTTTATATTCAGAGTTTCCTTGGCTTTCTCCTGCAATTATCCTTTTCCAGAGCGGCTCAGTGCCCTTCGCCCTCCCGCCCCTCTCATCCCTCTCCACCACCTGCTGTGGCGACCCAAGCTGGGGCCATAGGACAGGAGGGACCTTCAGGACCCTGGAAGCACTTTGGCAGGAGACTGAATGATCAGCACTTTCTGCAAGCTGGGCGTGCAGCTGTGCGTCCCTCTGTCTCTCTCGGAAAGGAGCATCCTAGGATAAGGTTCTGTCTTCCTGGTGACCCTGGCCCTCTGCATGCGGTGGCCTCAGGGAGCAGTTTTCGGAGACCTGAAGCTGTGGTGTGAGTTCTTCCTCTGTGCTTCGGGGGAAGGAAGACTGAGCCTCTGTTTTCTACCCTCCATTAGAGTAGGGAACCCCTGGGAAATCAAGCATTTTAGCCAGACACAGACCGCTAGGAAGGACAAAGTCAGGATCCAAACACGCAGCCCTTTTATTGCTGAGCCTCGGCCACCTCCCACTGCTAGTCAGAAGAATTTGAGCAAGGTGGAAAAATAGCCCAATACATCAATAAGAGATGTAGAAACAGCTCTGCAGACCCTCACTGGTGGTTTGCACAGTAGTCTCGCTCCTGCTGATGAATAATTCACTGCGGCGAGAATGGTCAGACAAGGGCTGTCAGTACCAGAAGCGAGCCACTGCCCTGACTGAAGGGCCTTTCCAAGAGCTATGGACAGGTGGGGAAGAGATAGGAAGAGGCAGGGAAGGAAGTGTGGCAGGGAAGGAAGGACTGGGGTCAGCAGGGGTTATGGATGGGCTGCAGCAGAGCCCAGGGAGGATGGATGGCTTCTGGTGGAGACTGAGAGTCGGGCTGTAAAACAAAAGCTACTGGCTGGAGGCACAGGATGGAGGATCATGGACAGGCAGGCCTGTCATGGACAGATGGATGGGGACTCGCCAGGGCAGAAAGAAGGAGAAGACCCAGCTGATCTGGGAAGGAGGCTGACGGGCCGGGCCTGTCACTCAGTCTCCAGTTCTGAGAGTGACAGCCTGGAGGCTACATAGACTTGGAGGCTCAGACAGGGATAGTGGGGAGGGGCAGAAACAGGCACAGATAGGAAGCCCCTGAGACCCGGAAAGGGCAGCAGGATCTGCTCCTCCAGGAAGGTTCTGCACCTGTGTCCCTGGGCCACTGAGCCAGCCCCAGGGTAAAGCCAGCCCTGGCAGGTGAGTCTGCTTTTTAGATCTTATCCTGTGTCTCCTTTCCCAGCCCAATGGAGATAGTGCTGGATGGTTTTCCAGAGTTGAAGAGGATGTATCTTCTGGAAGGTTATATACCACACCGTGACATTTCACCCAACAAGGGACTGCATCCCTGACAGTGGTCCTGTAAGATTGTTACGGAGCTGAAAGATTCCCATCACCTAATGACATCACAGTAGGACACGTTATTCATGTGTTTGTGACAGTGCAGGTATAAACTGCCAGGCCCATAAATGCATAGTTCACACAATTTTGTGCAGATCATAATACTTGATAACAAGTGATTATGTCACTGGCTTCCACAGACTATACCAGACTATACTTTTTATCATTACTTAAGAGTAGACACCTACTAAAACACCCTGTGAAGCAGTTTGTTTTGTACTTGGGCAGCATCATCTTATATCTTGTGATAAATAAATAAATATCTTGACTGCATCAAAAGAGGCACTGTCTAGTGACTGACCTATGCCACCTGGGTCTTGCAGATACTCTCTGTGATGGTCCTGTGACACAGGCCTCGCCTAAGGATACATTTCTCAGAACAGATCCACATTGTGAAGTGATGTGTGAGTCTACTTCTGAATGTGCTTTGTTTACTTGCCATGCTAGGGAGGGAACCCAGGGGCTTATGTATGCTAGACAAGGACTCAGCACCGAGCTACACCTCCAGCCCAATACTTCAAAATACTAACTTCTCAGAAGCAAGTGCACCTCCTTCCCCACTCTCACCATCTTCTACCCATGCTCCCCCACCTCAAAACACAGACATTGGCTTCACTTTTTCTTAGTCTCTCTGGGATCAAGGACAACTGTTGCTTGCACAGGAAAGAGCTGGACTAACACTCAAGGAGGCTGGGGTGATTTGTGAACTGGAGCTACTATTACAGTCCACAGAGTTTAAGCTCACTGTTGTTGGTATCTGTAAATCAATGGCAATATATAAAGATTTCATCCAAATCAGCACATCTGTCTGTGGATGCCAAGAATTCACAAGAGAGAGAGAGAGAGAGAGAGAGAGAGAGAGAGAGAGAGATCCATTAGTGGTAAATGAAGAGCAGATAAGAGGTAGAGAGGAGGCAGGCAAGGCCAGGGCCTGAGATCAGATGCCAAGACACAAGATAGCACAGGGAGAGGTTTTTAGCATCTTGTCGGATGCTTGCCAAGTAGGGCCTTTGCAACTGCAGCCAGAGGAAAGTAAGAATTAGGGAGCTAAGCATGGCAGACAGGACAGGAGACACCTATGTTTTCCAAGGACAAAGGGTCGGGTGATCTGAATTAAAAGCCTAAGTGGGGAGAGAGAATTCCTGTGGATGTCACCTCCCTATTCCAGCAGAGGATAAGATGTGTGGCGGTCTGAACTGAAGCCAGAATACAGCAAAACTTCAACTTCAATTTCTATGAATCTTATTATGCTCAGTGATATTATAAATGATTAATAAGGCATTTGAATTGGAGCTATTGTCCGGTGGTGACAAGGAAGGAAGATTAGTGTTTACTGAACATGACAGGTATTAGGCTTTCAGCCTGAGCTTTCCTACACCAGTCTGGTGCAGTTTAAGCTACTTGGAGGTTGACTTCTTGCATCTCACAGCTTCTCCTTCTACCTTTCCTCCACTGGGGACTTTGGAGCCCAGGTCAGTAGGCTTCCTATCCCAAGCCTGTGTGGGGGCCCCAGCATCAAGGGGACGGCTTGTTGGAATCTCCTTTCCCAGCATTGATTCAAGACACCAAGTTGGAACATATAGCCATCTGGAGTCTCAGGGAGGAGCAAGAGGAAGAGAAGGAGCAGTTGGAAGAGAGGACTTAACTATCCCCTCCGGTCATCTTTTTCAGTCAACCCGGTGACCCTCTCTATTGACTGATCTCAGGGAAGGGAGCTGTGCTGGAGTCTCTGCCTGTGTCCGTCTCCCTTCCCCTGGGTGCTGGAAACCTGCAGCCACATTGTCACTTGGCAACCCACCCTCACATTCCCTCTCTAGCTCAGGAGTGATTCCTCCAGGCTGTGGCCAATTTTGGCCTGGGATGAACCATGGGCCGTAGCTTCATGAGGGCAGGGACTTTATTTCATACCCAGTTGTGCCTGGAACAGTGCCCAGCACATAGCAGGCACTCAGAAAGTATTAGTTGAATGATTATCTCATCCTTTCTTCCCTTGGACAGAATCCTTTCCCAGGAAGCCCATATCCCTCCACCCTTGCACTTGGTCTTGGTGTAAGGGGGTGGAAACCGGGTGCAGAAGTGAGGGAGGGTCCTGGTTTTTCTGCCATGAGTTCGCTGGAATCCTGGCTCCCCAGCAGGCTCCCTGTACTGCCATGGAATGACAAGCATGTCCCTTTCTCAGTGCAGCAGAGTGGTGCTGAGGGGAGGGCTCTTTTCAGCAAACTCCAAAGCTGGTCATCAGAGGCTGGGTATAGAATACAGAGCCACAGGGAGAAGGCAGGGTGCGTGATAAGGAAAAGAGGGAGGGAGGTGAGAGAAGATGCAGGCTTCAAAGGAAGACTAACACCTTCCGCCTTCAGCAGAGGTTCAAGTTAAAGCAGACAGATGCTTCTCCTCTGCCTTACACAATTAGAGATGGCAGGGCCAGGGTAGCCTCCACCTCCCTCCTGCAGACTCAGTCACCCACTGGCCCTAGTTCCTTCACTGCCCCTGATCAGGTCAGGTTTATGAAGCACACTGAACCTCTGCAGTCCTAGGGTCCCCGAGTAGGAAGATCCCACCAGAGGCCAGAGTGCCAGGCAGGGAGACCAGTCCCCTATACTCAGCTACTTGCTGCCCTTCCCAGCCAGATCAGGTCACGAGCGAGGCTCAGCCCATTGTGCTGTGGGGGAGTGAGCATCTCCTGGAGTCTGGGCAGAAGGCACTGGCACAGAATGGTCCTTGGGTCCCAGTGCCAGCTCTGTGGGCAGAGTCCCAGGCCTGGGCTGGAAGCTGTCCCTTTGCTGATGGCAGCCCTGCACTGTCCCCATAGATCTCTGTGATCAGCCCTCTTATAGATAGGAAGGACATGTGCCTGTCATCTGCTCCAGAATGGTCAGCATGGTGATCCAGAATCATCATCCCAGAAGAAACAGCAGTGTAGATTTGGTTCTGTTTATTGCCACCATTTCATACCAAAATTCAAGGAAGAATCTGAGCCCTGTAGTATCCCTGTTCAGTATCAGCCTCGTTCCCAAGGCCTCCAGGTCACCAGTCAGTCCAGATTGGAGGAGCTCCAGGTTGGGCAGCTCCCCCACGGCCAGGAAAGGGAGATAGTTGCTTCATTAGTTCTGTCTGTGCCCTGAAAAGCCCCCAACGAGGGCAATAAGCCAGGAACTGCTCTGCCTATTTGTGACTTTTGCCCGCTGCCACTGCTGACCCTCCTCCTTCTCCTCTGGGGTGGAAGTCCTTCTGGGTCCTTCTCCTTGAACCTCCCTTCTTGGTAATTAATAGGGCCTGGAAGAGTGTCCTGCCGACAGATGGCCAAAAGGCAGAGCAGGCAGCTGTGGCAGAGGCAGTGCCAGCAAAAGGACGAGCGATTAAAACAAAATGATTCATCTTGGGAATGAGTGCAAATCGCTTTCCATTTACAGGAATCGGGGCTGGGCTCCAACAGCCTTGCGAGGCTGGCTGGGGAGACAGAGCCTGGGCCATTGACCATTAAGTAATGAGCTTCTCTGAGTGCTCCCTGCTGACTTGGTGGAGAGGGCATCTGGCTGGCAAGGTGTGCAGGAGAAGAGGAAAGAGGCAGGGACACCCAGGCTGCTCAGCTCCATTGGGACCCAGAGAAGAGCAGGGGCCTTATAGGTGGACCCCCTGGAGATCTGGAGCACCCCGATACCCTATTAATGGAGACCACCAGAAAATAATCAGGCTGGGGCTACCTAACCCTTGGCTCTGTAAACTAGGATTTCAGAATTCACAGGTGAGTTAGATCATTGGCTCAGTGTACAGCTGGCAAAGTGGGCACAGTGGGCAGTTGGCAAAGACGAAAATGTGGGTGTTGTCCTTATGGGACAGGGTGGGACAGATGGTCAACTGATTAACAGAGGAGAGCAAAGATCTGCGATAAAGACATACAGAGGCTAGAGTGGGACCTGAAGTGGACAGAGGCCAGATCTATCTGGTGGCCTGCTGGCCAGGAAAGGCACTCAGGGGCTCTTGCACCGGGTCCTGATGATGACCATTCTCCCAGTGGATGGATGATTGGGCAACAGGTTAGAGTGGGGAATTAATCCACTAGAACAATGAGCCTGAGGAAAGAACACAGGAAAGCCCTGCTTGAAAAGTGCTGGAAGCTAGATGTGCTGGCATATGCCTGTTATCCTAGCTACTCTGGAGGCTGAGCCAGGAGGATTCTAAGTTTGAGGACAGCCTGCGCAATGTAGTAAGACTCTGTCTCAAAATAAAATTAATAGGGCTGGAGAGTAGGTCAGTGATAGAGCACTTGCCAGCACGTACAAGGCCCTGGGTGCAATCCTTGGTGACAACAACAAGAAGTACTGGAATTCATACAGTCCACTGTGGCTGCGTCAGTGAGGGACATCAGCGAGAGAGGACAGGGTCCAGGGAACCTAGGACTATCGTGTTAAGGAATTTTTATAGATTCTGGTGAGGTCAGATTACACTTTGAGTCAAATTCCCCTCATCCTGGGTATTTTCATTCCTAGCCCATCAGAGAAGCCCACTGGAGTCTTAAAAAAGAATCTGAAACGTGTTATCAAATTGTTAGCATTTGTTTTAAAGGACAGTGGATAAATGGCTATGTTATTTTCTGTACTCTTAAATTTTTAAATTTCAGAACTGACAACACATTTTCATGTATCTATATAGGTTTGTGTAATCTCAAAAATGAAGATGAGATATATATTCTGTTGTGATAAAATGCCTGTGATATATTTTTAAGTTGGAGAACAAATACCATGGATAGCATGATTCTGTTTCTGTGACAATAAAGTAAATCTGGAAGGAAATATACCAGACCACTAAAATGGTGATGTTACTCTTTTTTTTTTTTTTGTACCAGGGATTGAACTCATGACCTCATGCTTGTCAGGCAGGCGCTTAAGCCACTGAGCTAAATCCCTGGCCCTGATGTTACTCTTGAGGGGTGGAATTTGGATACGGACGGTGAGAATGGGGCCATTTTCATTGTACATTCTATGCCTTTGGAATTGTGTGAATCTCAACAATGATCTTGTATTATCTTAAAACAAAAACCTATCTGGTGTGGTGACTCATGCCTAGCTACTTGGAAAGTTGAGGCAGAAGGATTGCTTGAACCCAGGCATTCAGTGCTGGCCTGGACAGGAAGGTCCTTCTCTCAAAAAGTGCCACATTTTAAGGATAACTTTGATTTTATTCTTTTTTGTTGTTATTGCTGTTGTTGGTTTTGGTACTTTGAGACAGGGTCTGTATATAGTTCAGGCTGGACTTAAACTCACTATGTAGCCCAGGCTGGCCTGGAACTCATAGTAATCCTGTTGCCTCAGCCTCCTGAGTGCTGGGAATACAGGTGTGGGCCACCGCACTTGGCTTTGTGTGCATTTTCTTCTGGGTAATGCGGATCCACTTCCATTTACTGAGACTGTGATCTATCTGCTGATGAAGTCCGAATCTGTGCCTCAGCTGTAATTTCTCTCTTTAGTCTCAAAGGCCTATATTCAAGTGCCTATTAGACACATGCCCCTAGGTGGTCTATGCATATTCTAGATTCAGCATACATCAAAATGTCATCTTCTTCCCTCCCCTGTGCTACCAGTGTCTGTTTTCCAGGACCTCCATCTCAGACAATGGTTATCAGCTCCTAGTTAGACTCCTGACTATAGGTGTCCTCCGAATAAATTCACCTCTCACACAATAGCCAATGTGACAGTTCTAAAATGCAAACCTTAGCACATCGTGCCCTGAGCACACTTGTCAATGACTGCTCATCAGCCTCAGATCGAAACTGGCTCCTTAGCTTGGCACATATGGCTCCCCACCTCCCCAGTGCATCTTGGGTCCTTGTCTGCCTTTGTGCCCCATTCCATGTGGCACATGGAATCATGCCACTTTCCTGGCTGGAATTCCTTTCCTCTCATGGCTCATTCTCCTCTAGGCCAGGAGATGTGCCCCATATGTGTTCTTGGGAATTCTCTTCCTTCTCTTGCTTTCAGGGCTGGTGTCTTAGTTACTTTTCTCATCGCTAAGACAAAATACTTAACACTCACATGTTAAAGGAGGAAAGATTTATTACAGCTTACAGTTTGTGGAGGTTTCAGTCCATAGTGGCTGATTCCAAAGTGGAGTGGCATGGCAGAGGGGTCTCACAGAGGAGAAATAGCCAAAGGCAAAGCAGGCCAGAGATGGCAAAGCAGCAAAGAGCACCAGCAGGAACAACAAGCCTGCCTACTTTCTTTCCCTTTATATTATATCTGGTCTACAAACCTATTGATGGTGCCACCCATACCTAGGATGGGACGCTCTTATCCCAGCACCACACTCTTAATCCCAGCATTACACCCCGAACCCCAGTATCACACTCTTTTTTTTTTAATTGGTACCAGGGATCGAATTCATGACTGCACACTTGCAATAGTATCACACTCTTAATCCACATTTCCACACCCTATTCCAGCTACCTTTGAAATTCCCCACCTATGACTAAATGAGGCTTTGGGGGAATGCTGAAGTACAAGCCATAAGAGCTGGAGACTGACCCCAGAACCTTCACACAGAGCTACGTCCACACCCTTTTGTACTTTTTTGAGACAGGATCTCCCTAAATTGCAAAGTTGTCCAAGCTGGATTTGAATTTGTGATCTTCCTGCCTTAGCTTCTCAGTGCTGCCTCCCAAACACCACTCTTACATTATTTCATGTGTTTATCAGCACATCCAGCAATGTTCTCTCCTCATTTTCTATGTGCATCTCCTTCTGCTCTGCACGCCCTGGAAACATTTATACGCAGCCATGCATCTTCGTGTTCTGACACCTCTGCGCCGTGCCTGGCGTGTGGTTGGCACACAGTGCACACACATGTGGATGCAGCAGGACTCACTCTATCTGCCCGTTTCCTCCTTCCTCTGGCAGCAGCAAGCTTCACCCAGGAATTCTCTTTCTCCACCAGGATTTTTCATCCAGCCCTTGGCTCCTCCTGGGCTCCACCTCTGCTCCACCCTCCCACACTCTGCCCCTGTCCCAGGCTGGGCCCCCCTCTCTTCATTTTCCCAGTTCTTTCCTGTCTCACCTTTTCTGCTTCTTCCCTTCTATTTTACACCCTCCTCATCTTTACCTAAGCTTCTCTCCTACTCTTCTCTCCCACAAGGGCACGCAGGTCAGCTGCAGCCCACTGGGACCCAGGTGTCCACAGCAGGACTCTGTGATTACCTTCACAGTGGAGCTTAAAGACTGCTCAGCATTTCCACCTCAGCCCACAGGACTCAGGCAGAGCCTAAGGCCCCTCACACGCTTCTTTAGAGTGTCTCTTGGAAGAAGCACCTTCACAGTCCTTTCTGGGAGAGGGTCACGTGCCAACAGCTTTTCTAAGACTTGTAAACACAGGAACCCAGAGTCACCCCTTAGTTCTCAGCACCCCCTCCACTGTGAGGATACCTTCAGCCTACATGTGGGGCACCTGACAGGTTATAAGCTGAGCTTCTGCCACCTGAGCAGCCCAGGGAATGGTCACACTCATTGGTTCATTGCAGATTTACTGAGCTCCCTCGAACACCATGTTAAGACAAAAGGTCCAGACGCCGGCCCACAAGGGAGTATATCATGGTAAAGCCCAAAGAAACTCACAGTCTGTTTAAATCTGGAAACAATTTTAACAGGTTAAGAAGGCATTCGCAGAGGTGAGTACACACCAGGGGCTGTGGATACACAGAGGAAGCTCCCGGGTGCCTGGGTAGCGGGGAGGTTTGACAGAGGCGACATGGGAGACTAGAATGGAAGCTGATGAGGCAGACAAGAGGACAGTCAGGTAGACATTTGTCGTGTCTTTGATTCCCCCAGAATCTGAGCAGCCTTCTGATTTCAGAGGGAATTCCACAGCCATGCGTCCTGTGGCGGGGGGGATCTACCTTCTACTGCACATGCCTGGGGAAGGGGGCTTCGTCTTTTGCTCCCCTTGTCCAATCTGACACTGCCCTCTGGGGTCTTTGCGGCTCAGAATTCGTGGCAGTGACAAAAGGGCAGGGACAGTAGGCCTTCGTTCCCTGAATGGCACCTGGCCCGGAGCCCCAGAGCAGCAATAGTGTCTGGTCTATGAGGAGATGTGGACGTAAGGGGCAGCTCCAGCAGCAGCCCCTGAGTAACAGGCTTCTGCCTCGTGCCTGGAGAGCCCCTGCCATCCAGCACCCCGTGCTCCTGACTGAAGGAGCTGCTCCCCATCAACTTGGCACTTTGAGCAGAAATTAGCCTTCTAGGTGGAACACACACACACACACACACACACACACACACCCCCGTCATTGGCCCAGCCTCTCCGTGTCACTCCACACTCCAGATGTCTTTCCTTGAGCTGGTCCTCAGTCACCTACTGGTCAATCCCCGTGGCTGGGCTGCTTGGTTGATCAGTGGAAAGGTCAGCTGCAGGGAAAATGCCTGTGCATGCAAAGGAGAGTGGCTCTCTGTCCTCAGCCTCATGCTGTGCTCTGGGACCTGTTGAATGCAAAGACCCTTTGGACTCTTCCTGCCAAACAACCTCAGAGGTCGCTTGGCGGAAACTCCTACTCAAAGTAGCAGTCTTTTCAGGAGTCCTGCGTCCACAGGTGGTCACCTCACCTCTGCTTGAATTCCTTACTCCATAGAGCAGCTGTATCTTGAGCAGGGCACTTAGGTGACCTCCTGGAGGTCACACACTCTGCTCCCTAATGGAGCATCTGGGTCTCCCTTGCTGTCCTCTTCCTGTTCCCCAAGATTCCTCTTTGGGGTCACCGGCTTTCCTTGTCAGCACTCCTGTTCCCCAGCACCCCACCGGCAGGGAACAGTGGAGTGAATGTGTCACCTGGGCATGAGTGTGTCGCCTGGGCCTCCACATCACCAGCCTGCGGGCTGTGCAGAACGCATGGAGGCAGGGTGGATGTGTGGATCTGCAGGGATCCCCCCTCCCATTTCTCATTTTCTCTCCTGCCTTTGGTTGGGCTGGGAGATCGGAGCTGAGGCATGCGGGGGTGGCTGGAAGGGTGCGTGTGCGTGAGCAGGAACGCATACAGCCACGTGGGAGGGCGTCGGCGCCGGAGTCTCTGAGTCCAAGACCCAGCAGCCTCTCACTGCCAGTGGACTTGGGCTCTGACACGCACTCGGGGCTCCCAGCACTTAGGCCTTACAAACTTTCCTGATGTTGACAGGAACAGATCTGAAGACACAGATAGTCTACATGGTTTCCTTGGCAACTTCAAAACAGGGTGGGGGAGGGGAAGGTGGGAACCCAAGAGAGGGAGGGTTTGGATTCTACCACTCAGCTCTGTCTTGCACACACTCTCCCTCCTTCCCCCCAGAATAGCTCAGGATAAAATGTTGAGCTGGCCCTGGCCCACAGGGATGGAGCCATGAAAGACAGAGGTGCCCCTGGATGAGGGAAGGGACAAATGCTTCCTATGGGACTCTGGCGCCCTGTTCTCTTCTCACTAGAGCGACTTATCTTCCTCCATCATCCACCTCCCTCCCTTATACCACGGCCCTCTCCCCACCTCACTGAACCCCCTCAAGGGAAACCTGAAGCCCAATGGGGTTCTCAGCCTGAGAGAAACAGGACTGGCAGGGAAGGGAGGAGGCATGTCTCCCCTCCCCCACCTCCAACCTCGGAGGGCTCCATTCCTAGAAAGCAGGAGACTGAACTGAGTGGAGGCGGGAAACAGACTGTTCATTAAGAACAAAAGAGGTTTATTAGTAATTAGTGAAACTGCTTCCCCAAGCAGGGTCCCCTCCCCAGCGCATGTGCTCACAGCACCTGCCTAGGAGCCACTGCCAGGGCTCCAGCAGCATCCACGCCTAGCAGTGTGGGGCAGCCTGGGCCCATTCCCAAAGTGCAGGCCTCTGGATCCACTGAGTCCTGATCCCTGTCCCTCTGTGCCTTGTCTCTAGAACTCCTCTACTTGAGAATCAGGTTTCAGAAGCAAACAGACCAAAGCTGCGTAGGCCTGCAACTACACTTCAGTGCTGGCCGCACTGCTGGCCCTTGGCATAAGCCAGACACCAAGCAAGGGACCCTGCTGGGTCCTCAAAATTGCCCCTCCTTGTTGGAGCAGCGGTGCATTGTGGGATCAGGTTCAAAGCAGGAAGAGAGCCAGAGGCTGTAGGGCCACCTATCTCTCCAGCCCACCCAACCAGTCAATCTAGAGACTAGCTCAAGTGAAGAACAGGGTGCTGTTGGGATGAGGAGGCTGGAATTCTAGCCTGGCCCAGGTTCTGCCCTGCTGTGATGGGGAAGAGAGAGCCATGCTTCTGGTGGCCACATTCCCAAACCAAATCCTGGAAGGTGGAGCCTGAGAAGCATTAGTGTCTAGGGAGGGACAATGGGACAGAAGATTTGCAAGGAGCCTTCTGGTCCCTTAGCTTCCTGAGCCCAATCCTCCTTTCTCAGTCTATGCCTGCCAGCCAGTACCTCCTAGGTGTCTGGATAAGATCTCTTCAGCTTCCTGCTTCCAGGAAATCAAGGCTTCCAGGATGGTCACTGTTTCCTCCCCATCATCCTCCCAGTGTGTCATGACTGGCTCTAGGCAGAGTCCTTTGGTCCCTGCTTCATCAGTTCCATCTCTGCAAGCTCTTCTTCAATATGCTATCGCCCCACCTTTCCTGCCCAGGATCTCCTGCCACCCTCAGTTCCCTCTATTCCAAGCAGCCTGAGGTCTTTGTCAGACCACCCTAGGGAGAAGGGACAGCTACCTGCCCCTCCCGGCAATCGAGGGATCAGAGACACTGAATCCCAAGGGTCCTAGGTCCCATCTGAGGACAGGGCAGCACAGGGAATGTGATAAATCTATGATGCTGCAGTGGGTGGCTTAGAACCAATTGTGATGAGGACAAAATATCCGGAAGAGGGAAGAGGGATGGGAGAATCATAGAGGAAACACAGGCTTCAGGTTTGTGGTGTCTGTCTGTCCATCCTGTCTCTCTCCTTTTCTTTCCTTTGTCTACTCTGGAATATTTTTCCAAACCTCACATAGGTATATATACCCCATTTAAAGGAAGGAGATTTTCCCTTTGGGGAAAAGAATGGGCACAATGATTACAAGGGTGACTTTTCTGTAGGTCTATCATGATGGGGGTCCTCTGAGGTCCCTATTTTGTGTGCTGAGCCCCCCCCCAAACTATTGTGACTTCTCTCAACCTGGAGCTACGGTGCCAGGGAAATTGGGCACTTTCCATGGTCAGTGGCCCTGATAAGCACAGGAGTCCTGGCGAGGCAGAGCACGGTCCATGGGTGATGGTCACTGTCTGGGCTTTGTCTAATAGACTCTGGGGAGACCCACACACTGAGGAGACAGAGAACAGTCCGAGGTGATTTTTCTGTGCTGGGTGGGTATGAAGCTGCTGCTGGAGTGCTACATAATAAAATCTCTATGTTCTGAAGATGCTCTCCTGGGAGGATCTGGAGACATTAAAGTTTGTCTTAGTCATTTTCTTGTCACCAGGATGAAACACCTGATATCTGCAATTTGGAGGAGGAGAAGCTTATTTGATTCACATTTCAGACTATGGTTGGCTGGCTCCAAGCCAGAAATGTCATGGTAGAAATGCCTGGCAGAGAAAGGTTGCTCGCATCATGGGAGCCAGGAAGCAGAGACAGAAAGGGCAGAGCTGGAGAGAGAGATGCACCCTTCCAGCCCACATCCCCAGTGAGCCACCTCTTCCAAGCACACCCCACCTCACGGTGGCCTTCTGAGCTGAGCTCACCAGTGAATCAGTCTATAGCTGAGTACAGCACATTACCATCTAATAGCTCCCCAAAAGCCCCATCTCTGAGCACATGGGAATCTTGACACACGTCCACACACATTCTGGATCCAAACCATGGCAGCCATGCAACTAGGAAACGTGGTCAAGGAGCTTTGGGCCCAAGGAGACTGGGTACTTCTGGGACCTTTCTGCCCAACCACCTTGTATGATTTTCCCGGGGTTGCTGTAACAATATACTACACATGTGGAGCTTATGATAATGGAAATGTGTTCTCTCACAGGTCTGGAGAAATAAAACATCAAGCTGTTGGCAGGGTTGGAGGTTTTGGAAGTGCAAAGGGAGAATACGTTCCACACCTCTTCTGTAGCTTCTGGAGGTTGCTGCTATCCCCAGCACTCCTTGGCTTGTAGACACATCCACCCTCATCTCCTCTTCTGTCTTTACATGATGTTCTCCTATCTTCTTACAGGCACATGGGTCATTGGGTTTACAGCCTACCCCAAATCCAGGATGGTTTCTTCTTAAAGTCTTTAATCACACCTGCAAATTTCCAAATGAAGTTATAATCTGAGGCTACCACTGTGCATGGATTTTGGGGGATGTTGTTTAACCCACTTTATTCCTTAATTTCATGCTCAGTGGTTTAGGGGTAAGAAGACCTCTACAAGTTTGATCATCATTTACAGGGGTGTAATGTTCAAAGAACATGCAGGAACCTGATGTCCTAACCTCATCTCTCCTAAGTTCTAGTTACCCTAAGCTTTTTAGAAAGTTGAAAAGAAAAACAATTGCATCCTATTCCCCAATGATAGGCAGGGATGGCCTTCCTCCCAAGAGAGATGCCGGTATCTGGAATATTTCCTTGGAAAATAAATGGCACCCTGAACCGCTCATGTTAGCAGGACTGGCATCTCCCTTCTGCCTACCTTAGCCCATCCTGGCATCACTCCATGTCCCTCCTCTGGGTCTGTCTTTGAGGTTGGTGCGGGACAGCCTCTTTCTCATCTGCCACTTGCCGGTGTTCAGCATTCAGCCTGCAATGATCCTGTCTGTCTCCCCTTTTGCTTGGAGAGGGTGTGCCAGAGTCATCCAGCAAGCCAGTATGAAGCAGTCCACCTAAATGCGCAATTTTGTGTTTTCTCTAGGAACCGTCTCAGCTGTTAGTCTGTGTACCTCCTTCTGCCCCTCTAACCTTGGGGCTGGTGGCAAGCTTAGCTGTGACTCTTTCCTTGCCTCATAGCCCTTAGCTACCCCTGTCCTCCATAAACCGCACAATTACTCTTTAGTGAATGCCGGGAAGACAAGGTGCAGGCAATCTGGCTGTCAGTCACCGTAATGCGGAAGAATCAGCAATCATTACTGTGATGAATTGCTTTTGTGCTCCCATCACAAGGAGGGCCCCAGAAGGGAAAAGCTGGATTTACACCACACACTCCACCCTGCTGTGTTCATCTTTTCTTGGTATTTTGAAGAGAAAATAAGCCAGCATTGAATGATTAGGGTCCCTCCCTCCTTTTATCCCTTGCCTTTTTTTCCCAGAGTACTGGGGAGTGGACCAGGGCCTTGGCACTAAACTACATCTCCAGCTTCTTTTATTTTTACTTAATTTAGAGACAGGGCCTTGCTAAATTGCTAAGTTGCCCAGGCTGGGCTTGAACTTTCAATCCTCCCGCCCCAGCTTTCCAGAGTGTTGGGATTACAGATGGGTCACACCATGCCCAGGGTAGGGCTTCTTCTTTAGAACAAGAGGATGGCACACAGGCAGAGGGGCAGGGAATGTTGTCATTGGAGGGTTGAGCAGCTCTCACCCTGTCTCCACCTGTGGGACTGCTATAGGGCTTGGGGTCTAAATGGGTAAGAACATTGGACCAGGGGCAGGGCTTGGGGGACAGAGAGAATCAGAGGCCAGGGGCATGCCAAGGATCAGTGGCTGTGTGCCAGTGAGATCCAGACCCCAACTGGATCTTTCTCAGAGCCATGTTTTAGGGCCTGGGGCTGTAGCTCAGTGGTAGAGCAACTGCCTGGAGTGAGTGAGGCCCTGGGTTTGATTCCCAGCACTGCAGAAAAGAAGAAAAAATTATAACTACTATTATTGTATTACCATTATTATTGCAAATTACTATTATTTTAGGCTGGATTCTGATCAGTGAATTTTGTATATTATCTGATTTAATCCTTAGCACACCATTGTGAAGTAAGGGCAATTATTTGTTTTACTGATTGGAGAAATAAAGCAGGGAGAGATTAGTATTTGCTGAAGATCAAACAGTAAGCTGCTGGAGGCTGGATTTGAACTCAGGTTTGTCTCATCTCACAGTTGGTGAGTGCTTCCAAGCACCTAGTTGGACGGCTGCCTTCGCTCCTCAGTTACTGGTGGGATAAAGGAACCCTGGAGATGCAGGGTGAAAAGAGGGGTGACCATAAGGTGAGGAGCAGGAGCCCCCATGTTGAGTCAATGCATGGATTTGCTGAAGAAGGAGCTTCAGTGACTGCTACCCTCCTGGTGGTAGGGGGAGCCTGATTGTCCCCAGAATCAGGAAGTGACAGGCATTGGAAATGAGGCTTGTGGAGGGAGCATGGGGCAGCTCCCTCCCCCTAACTACCCTTCAGAGTTCCCTGCCCCATCCCTCTTTTTTTTTTTTTTTTCTTTTTGTACTGGGGATCAAACTTACAACCTTGTGCTTGCTAGGCCAGCGCTTAAGCCACTGAGCTAAATCCCGGGCCGCCCATGCCTCTTAGAAGGAAAGACCCCTCCTCTTTCTTAAGTAACTTCCTCTCTGCCCCTGGGACACACAGAGCTACTCACATTGCTTGTCATTGTTCTAGGTGAGGCTTGTGCCCTATTTTAGGTGATTTTCATCTTCCTGTTTGCCCTTCGTCACAGCCACTCACTTCAGTGCGTTAAACGTGCGTCCTTCCGGGCTGCTCCACATATTTGACAGAGATATGTATGTGTGTTCTTGTCACGACCCCATTGCCCAAGATGCGTGATTCACAGGCGTGTGCATTCTTAATTCATGTAATTGGCTGTGTGCTGATTCTCACCATCTCTTTGTTCAGGACCTATTCCTGTTGCTACGTGGGCTTTTTATAGCACGGTGCTCCATCGCACGCGTGTACCTCAGTACTAGCCTTTCCTAGCTTGCTTCCAACTCCCAGAGTATCGAGGAGCTTCTCACACACATGTGTGGTCTGTGGGCTGCGGCTCTGGAACAGGGATGCAGGCCACAGGGTTCGCGGATGCATCCCCGGTCCTTCCAGCCTCTCCCAGCGCTTGCTTCCTGTATCGTGCATCGAGCATTAAACTCCGGCTTTTTACTGCTGGATATGCCTTCACTTGCCCCTGTCTTGTCCTTCCTGCTACAACCTAAGTGAAATGTGAGACTATGTTCTACTCACACTTGTATTCTTCTCAGGTCCTAATGTGCATCTTATCCATAGTTGGCATTTAGCACACTCTATTTAATAGACTGAACTGACATCTCCTTTTCCACTGGAACACAAATTTCCTGAGGTCAAGATTCATGGTGTCCTATGCATCTTGACTGAGCTCACGGTCTGGTCTCTGATCTATTTATTCTCAATCTCATTGTAGACTTTCTAGGGCATGGTTCATGACCTTTCCTGACAAGAGAAAACAGTAGCCTTAAGAGTAAACCGAGCCAGGCATGGTGCTGTGTACCTGCCATTCAAGCACTCAGGAGGCTGAGGAAGGATCTTGAGTTCAAGACCAGCCTGGACTCTGTTGAGAGTCCCTGTTTCCAAAACCAAAACCAAGCCAAACAAAACAGCAAACTAGACTGAAAGTTGGGAGATCGAGGAGGAGTGCCGTATAACTAGGTTGTGTGTGAGTGTATGTGTGTGTGTGTGTGGTTTTTTGAGACGGGGTCCTGCCATGCAGTTCCAGCTGGCCTTGAGCTCACTTTGTAGCCCAGGCTGGTCTCAAACTTGCAACAATCCTCCTGCCTCAGCCTCCCAAGTGCTGGGATTACAGGCATGAGTCACCACGCTTGGCTTGTATAACTAGTTTTATGACCTTCAGTTTCCCCTCCTAACCTTGGTTTCCCTTTATGTACAATAAGAAGGTTTGGTGGCTTCTTGTTGACAGCTGGAACTCTGGAAGACCAGGACTGAGTGTTACGCCATCTGAGAGCCTGCTGGATCAGCCGCTTCTGCAGGAGGAGGAGGGGAGAGTGGAGGGGAAGGTGAGGCCAGGTGTCCCCATAGATGAGGCTCTCCTTTTCCTATTTTTGGTCTCCCCTCATACAGTTTGGTTTTTCCTATTTCTAGAATGTTCATCATCGAAGATGTAAAGTCCCACAGATGGAGCAGGGCTTTCTTGGGAAGATCTAGAATATCTTCCCAGCAGAAAGAGCTGGGCCCTGTGGCATACACCTGTAATTCCAGAACTCCAGGAGGCTGAGGCTTGAGGACTGCGAATTACAGTCCAGCCTGTGCAATTTAGCGAGATTATGTCTGAAAATTGAAAGGAAGATATGATACGGTCCAGTGTGAGGACCATGGGATTAATCCCCAGAACTGCAGGAGGATGTGCGTATAAGGAAAAATGATCAAAAGCAGATTGCAGGGCTGCAGTAGTAACAGGCAATGACCGGAATTCACCGGCATCCGGATTGGAGCGCAGAAGACACAGAGCAGGAGTGTGAGTCACTGTCAACTCAGAAACACAGGCATCAAGGCCAACCCAGGGGACTCTGCCATTGCCCACCTGAAGATACCTATTCAACAGGGGTGAAGGTGCTAGGGGAGGAGAGTGACATGGACATATGCACTCAAATTACCCCGAGGAAGTCAGACGGGATACCAGGAGCAAGCCCTGGACTGGCTGGGCTCAGTCAGGATGCAGGAAAATCACTGCTGGGAGGGGTCTGGGCAGGAGAAACCTGACCTGGCAGCAAAGGTCAGGGGCTCTGGGAGGCCAGGAAGTGGGAGAGGAAGAGCATGCCAGTGCTAGGGTCTGGGATCAGCCCCAAGAGATGCTGGAGGCTCAGCGCTGAGGGGCTGGTTAGGATGAGAGGTGATCAAAGTTGAAGACAGACCTGCTCAAGGCTGCAGGAGCCCCAAGAAGAAGCCACCAGCCCAAAGACAAGGGTTGGAACTGGCTGACCATCACTTCTGCTGTATTCCACTGGCTAAAGCCCTCTCAGGGCAGCCCAGATTTCCAGGGCATTGCAGTAGGTCCCACTTCTCAATGGACCAGTGGCAGAAGGACTCCTGGTTGTCTTCATTCTCCCAGGCATGTTGCTGTACAGTCCTCCAGCTCCCTCTTGTCCCCTCCCCTCTCTCCTTTTCCCAGCTGCTGGCCTGCAGCTTCCACACTCCTCTGTCATAGGCACAAGCCCTCCTATGGTCCCTGCTGCTGAGTTCTTGGTCCAAGCATTAGTGATTCCTCTTCCAGAATCCACACCCAGTTTTCCTGCCCCACCCCCCAACAGAGCCATTTGGACCCTTTTCTAACATGAACTTCATTCTGGAAAAGCTTCTCCCTTTCCATCTAACCGTACCAGCCCTTTGCTATTCTTTCCCTCTCTTTCTTTTTGAAGGAAGCTGGGGTCCCACATGCTGGACAAATGCTCTCCCACTGTGCTGTATCCCAGCCCTCAGAATCAGCTCTCCTAGAGCTTTCCAACAGCAGCTGCTGCCGCTCTGATGAGGAAGCCTGAGCTTCCTCTCACTCTCACCACGACTTCTAGACTATTCTTAATCCAGGGCTTAAAGTTGAATGATTTCATTAAAGTCTCTCAATGTAAGTGGACGCTGAGAAGAGATACAGTTAATCAGCCAAGAGCGTTTATTGATTGGGATGCCCAGTCCAGTGAGGAACCAAGCATGAGGGTGCACTGTGAGACTGCTCTTGTTTGGGTCCTGAGTGTCCTCTAAAGGGCCGTGAATTGAAAGCTTTGTTCCCAGGCCTTGTTACTGTTAGGGCTGGAGGAACCTTCAGGAAGTGGGGTTTAGGAAGTTAGGTCATTGCAGGTGTGGCTTTGAGAGGAGACAGTGGAACCCTAGCCCTCCCGCACCTTCTCAGCATTCTGGTCTCCAGGAGGCTGGTAATTTCCTACACCATATGGTCCCACTACGATGTCCTGCCTTTCCACAGGCCTAAAAATGACCTCTAAGACCACAAATCAAAATAAATGTCTTTTCCCTAAAATTTGTTTAGCTCAGCTATTTTGTCATAGCAACAGAAAGCTGGTTATCACAGTGACCATCAGATATGAACAGGCAGACAGAAAGCTCCCAGAGGACAGAGATGAGGACTCATTTGTGTCCTTAGAGCCTGATGCAATAAAACTCAACAAATGCTAAATGCAGGAGTGAATAAACGAATGGGTCCATGTGTATCATGGATATAAAATTACTTCCAGAAAGCCAACTTCTCCTGGCTTAGATGAACTGTAGTTCATGAGTCATGTAGCAGCCTCAGCGGGATTTCAGGATCAAGGATTAAAATTCTTTAAAAATCTTTGGCATCTGGCCACTTGCTGATGCTGGTTCTTCCCAAACCAGATGACAGTGCTCCTAACTCCAAGACTGTGCATGACCTCAGGCCTGACCCCCAGCCCGGGCCACCCTGCATACCCTCTGCTCACAATCTTGGTAATTCAGTATCCTGGTGAAGTTATTTCTTTTCAGGGCTCTGGATCTAACAATTTTTTACCTTAGCCTGCTGTTGCTTGGCTCCAACCTTGCTCTCCAGATTTATTTTTAGATCCACTGCTGTCAAACCAGGTGCCCTCTTCCCTATCACACACATCTGTGCTGGACTGGCCCGTCCCCAAGAGTCAGCACAGGGCTTCTCCTGCCCTCATGCCACAGTCCAGCTATCACAGTGCCTCCCTCATTTGACTGGTACCGATTCACCTCTTCTTTTCTTAAAGTTGCAGACTTTTAGCTGGCAGATCTCTGACTTCTGGTCACTTGAGTCAGGCTTCACTGTTTCTACTTTGATGTGTTTTCATGGAGAGGAGGCTGTGCCTCACTCATTTCCTGTCACACCCTTTCATCCCAACTCCTAGCACAGGAGCTTCATCATTTCATCTTCAGAGAATTCCATCTTGTAAGGAATCCTCCTCCTTCTCTGTCATCCAAGAAGGGCTGTGAACAATGGGGCCCTGCCTCCACCTCTCAGAGTTGCACAGTGCAGCAGACGAGGCTGATGGATGAGAAAACTCCATCCTCTGGCAGCAGAGATGGCAACACCACCACCAACAAAAAAAAACAGAACTGAGTCAGGGTCTGCTTGAGAGTGGCTGCATCTACCAGCAGAGGAGTAGACCTTTCTTCTTCTGAGTTTGGAAGCCAGGAGGGTGATGTAACTTGGAATGGTTTGTGGTCATCTCGCTGGGTCATGGGAGGAGGGTCTTTGCTCTAGGAGAGAATGAGTCCTATCTCAAAAGAAGAAACAGAACTGGGCAAAGTGGCACAAGCCTGTAATCTCAGCTTTTCAGAGGATGAGGCAGGAGGATTGCAAGTTTGAGACCAGTCTGGGCAATTTACCAAAATCCCCATTTCAAAATAAAAATTT
This sequence comes from Hydrochoerus hydrochaeris, assembly GCA_004027455.1. Classification (NCBI taxonomy): domain Eukaryota; kingdom Metazoa; phylum Chordata; class Mammalia; order Rodentia; family Hydrochaeridae; genus Hydrochoerus; species Hydrochoerus hydrochaeris. The sequence goes on from PVLA01001053.1 coordinate 300,918, forward strand.
AAAAAAGGAGAGACTAGGGGTGTAGCTCAGGCTTTACTGGGTTTATTCTTCAGTTCTACAGGAAGAGAGAGAGGGAGAGAGAGAGAGAGAGAGAGAGAGAGAGAGAGAGAGAGAGAGAAGAGCAAGCACATTGTAGTCTAGCTGTTTCATAGTTAAGGAAGCAGGAATACCGGGCAATAATTCACCTAGAATCCTCTTCCTAAGTGGGTAGAGCCAGGCTGTGAGATTCTAAGCCAGTCAAGCTCTGTGGCCGTGGCATGAGCCAAGGTGAACATAAAGGGAAAAGAGATGAATTTACGCATGTATGAGCACATGTGAGAGTTGACAGCCCCTTGGAACTCCTGGATCTGGCTGTGCCTGGAGCCAGCTGACTCATGGCTTCAATGCATTCCCTTTCTGGGCTTAAAATAGTTTGCATATCAGTCACTTTCGACCTCCTGGGTTCATTTTGGAATCATGTGTCTTTGAGAAGGAGCCCTGGTATTTCTGGGTTTGCATCCTGACACTTCCTTTACTTAGCACCTAAGCTTGGATAAATTACTTGACCTTTCAGGCCCCTGGAGGTAAATGACTTACCCTCTCAGGGCTGAGGGCCTGGGGCTGGACTGAGATTACACGGAAATGCACTTAACATTCTGCTAATACAATTGCAGTACTCAATAACTGTTAGAGTTCTGTGCTTCCCCTTCCCTGCGTGGAATAGCTTTTCAATAAGCAATTGTTGAATTGAATTAAAACCCTCCAGTGGCTGCAGGAGGATTCCTAAATTTGAAAGCAGCTGGATGAAGCTGCCAGTTGCCAATAAGGGGGGCTTCTCAGCCTGAAGGGTCCCCTTACTCTATTTGAATATTAAAATATATATATATATGACTCTGCTCTTGTTCTGTTTCCCCATAACCTTCTCCTTACTGGCTTCCATATCTCTCCAACAGAGCAAATGGTGCCTGTGGCAGGTACCAAGATGGGGTGGCCTGAACCCCTCTGTTTCTCTCCTTCCTTTTCCAGTTTCCATCCATACCCACCCACTCACTGGGTCCTCTCGTCCTTCCCGGACAGTGCCCTAGCTCAGAGGACTGCAACAGCTCCTGCCCAAAATGGCTAGAAAGACCCACATTTAGTTGACCAAACCTCCCTTTGCCTTAAAACTGCCCACAGGATAATGGGCGAGACCCCCAAGGCTTTTCTGGGCTGCCGGGCCCTGCCCGGATGGCCAGACTCCTTTCTACCTTGCTATCTTAAGTTTCCGTGCCTGCTCAGGGGGCTCCCTCTGCCTGACACCCTGGGCGCCTCCCTGCCTCCCTCCTCTACCTCTTACTCATCCTGTAAGATTCTGCACATCTGAGTCTCTCTTCTGGAAATAGTCATTGAGTTCCCACCCCCACTCCGGGGTCCAAGGGCTCCTCGTACTCCCACAGCTCTGTACACGGCTCTGTCTTTTCTGATGAACAGGATCAGTTCACGCACCTGCTTGGAGGTCTTACTCCTGTCGGGATCCTCCATCCTGGCCACCCAGCAACAGTACCTGGCACTCAGGGGCCCCACCCCCACTTGTAGACGTCACCAAAGCTCTCTATGAAAGGACCAGAAAAGAGAAAGGAGACACAGCTTTTCTTTTCTATTATTTTTTTTTCCCCTCAGATCCAATTCCTGATTCTCATTTAGTCCTTGGTTTTCTTCCTATATTGAGGACAGTGTTTCTCTTAAAGGCAAATATAGCAGGCTTAAGATTTAATTACTGGGGACAAAGAGGGCATTTTCTCACCTTGTAAAGTGGGCTGAGGTCTCATTTTCTGGTTTTACAAGGTGAGAAAACTCCACCAGTAGTGGGAAAGGCAAGAAGAATTTTCTCTGGATCCTGTGTGGTCGTAGGATTGCTTGTGTTTTTGTGTAATTCTCCACACAGCTTTGCATGCATGATACATGGAGAGGTAACCTTTGGCTACCTCAAAATACCCCCATCTCAGTGTTTAAAAGGATGACGTTATTTCATTACAATTAAATATAGGCAGTGAGTCTGCACTGATGCATAACTTAGGCAAATACATGCAAATCCCTTGCAGACTGGGGGATCCCGAGCCCATCCCTGAATTACTAAGTCTGAGGCCTCTAGCTCTCCTCCTCCCCCTGCTGCTGACCTCGAGGCCCAGGACTGCATGATTTGGTGGGTTACCGGCCTAGATGCAACCCAGGGGCAGGCAGGAGGTGAGACCTGGGAGGTGGCCGGCAGGACTTTGTGGGAGGTCGTGCTGGGCAGGAGTCCAGCTGCTCCGCGGCATTGGGGGAGTTTCGTTCTTCTATAATTCTCATTTTTACCCCCCTCTTCAATCTGTTTCTCATTAAAAAGAGATGTGTTCTTCTTTCTGCCTTACCTCCCGCCTGGCTCCCTTAGCTCTGTCTTGGGCCCAACCCCGGGGACCCGGCTGCATCTGCTCTTGCTTAAGGGACAGACTAATTCAAACCCGAGAGGCATTGTGGGCTGCCTCTCCCCCTCCCCCCTGCCTTTCTCCCCACATGGAAAATTTGGCCTCAGCCTGCCCTTGACTGGAAAAAGCAGGGTCAGCTCGTCAAAGCAGAACAGGGTTGCTAGCTAGCGTTCCTCTTTTGGAGGGCTATTAGGCAGGCACAGCTCTGGAGAGCTTACCCGGACCTGACTGGCCTCTTCCAGCCATATGGGAGGTGGGTTCTGCAGCAGGTGTCGCCCCAGCAGTGCCAGAAAGCTTTATTAGAGAGTAACAAAAGCCTGGGGTGCCAGGGTAGCCATGCAAGGGATGCGTGCAGGTGACGTGAGCCAAAGCAGGCTAAAGGGAAATAAATGGCTTCTCCTTCTTTACTTTTTGCTTTTTTTTACTACTGAAGATTGAACAGAGCACCTTCACACTGAGCTGTAGCTCCACCCTCTTCAGTTTTCATTTTGAGCGAAGGTCCTACTAAGTTGCCAGGCCGCAGCCTCCCAGCGTGCTGGGACTGCAGGCATTCGCCACTACACCCAGGTTAAAGAGCCGCCGCTTTGCAGAGGATGCTGGGACCAAGCTCACTGCTTCCTCTTCCCTGTTCCTCCTGTTCCCTGGTTGTGGAGGGAGCAGACATGTAGCTGTGAGGAGGAGACCCTGCTCTGTACTGCGCTGACTGACTGCTGGAGCCAGTGGCTGCTTCCCAGAGCTCGTGTGTTAGGGACTAAAGGCAATTTGCTCTTGCATTACTAGGGATTGAACCCACAGCGTTTGCACTAAGATATTTTTGGTTTTTCATTTATTTTATTGATTGATGGGGATGAGGGGGTAGTGTTGAAATAGGATCTCATTATATACTTCAGGCTGGCCATGAACTCACTATGTAGCCCAAATTGGCTTCGGACTCACAGTGATTCTCCTGACTCAACCTCCCAAAGCCTGGGATTATAGGTGTGCGCCACCATCCTGGTTCTGGTTTTTTTTTTTTTTTTTATATTAAAACAGGGTCTCAACCGGGTGTGGTGGTGCACTCCTGTAATCCCAGCACTTGGGAGCCTGAGGCAGGAGGATCGTTTGCAAATCTGAGACCAACCTGGGCTACAAAGTGAGCCCAAGGGCAGCCTGAATGGCAAAGTGGGACCCTCTCTCAAAATGACAAAAAAAAAGGGGGTGGGGTGGGTGGGGAGGGGCTGGGGATTTAGCTCAGCAGCTCAAGCACTTGCCTGGTAAGTGTAAAATTCAATCTCTGGCACAAATAAATAAATAAATAAGACAAAATGAAAAACAACAACAACAACAAAAAAAAAACCAGAGTCTTGCTAAACTGCTAAATTGACCAGGTTGGGCTTGAGCTTTCAAAGCTCCTGCTGCAGCCTCCTGAGTGCTGGAATTAAAGGTGTGCACCACCAGGCCCAGCAGAGGGTGACTCTTTTCTTTCTTTCTTTCTTTTTTTTGGGGGGGGGTACAGGGGATGGAACTCACGACCTCACACTTGCCAGGCAGGTGCTTAAGCCACTGAGCTAAATCCCCGGCCCTGGGTGGCTCTTTCTAAGGGGTGGTGGCCACACATCCCAGTGTGTGCTGGATTTTCTTGAGGTTGGTGGAGCCAAGGATCTGGCCTAGAAGGCTGCACATAGGGGAGAACAGAAGGAAGGAGTGTGGAGAGGGGTCATCTGGACTTGCGGGCGGGGGTGGGGTGGTGGTGGTTGTGAAGAAGGAGGTCAAATCTCAGCGACCAAAACCTGACCAACGAAGAGGAAAATGGAGGCTATTGGCAGCTTCCTCCCCCACTGGGGGTCTGTCTGTTGCCTTCTGGTTGCTCCAGGCTATGCTGTGTTTCTGGGGTACCTTTATAGAGACCTGGCAGGAAGTCGTTCTCCAAGCCCTTGGCTTTGCATGCAGGGAAATGACAGCAACAGCATGGCAGAGATGATTATGGTCCCTAGATGAGCATCTGGCCTCCTTCCTTTAATCAGAGTCTAAAACTCAGTCTCAGGGAGACACATGGCTCCTCACTACATTTCCCAGCTTCCTGTGCACCTACAGCTGGGCTCTGTGATGACTTTTCAGCCAATGGGAATGAGGGGACGTCTGCCCCGTTTTTGGGCAGTACCTACTATGGGGGAGGCTTATTGCTCTACTCAGCTTTTTCTCTTCTCACCAGCTGGAATGCTCATATGAGGGCAGGAGCCCAAACAGCCATCCTAGACCTCGAGATGGAAGCCACACGTTGGTGATAGAAAAGTTCAAGATGGGCTGATTCTGGGCCTCTGGTGCTGTGAAAGTGTCCAAGTTAGTTTTGGGCTGCGAATACCAAGCCCATTACTGAGAGGAAATATACCTTTCTCTCATTTAAGCCACTATCATTATGGCTTTTGGTACAACAACTGAATGTGTATTTTAATAGAACAAAGAACAGCCAACAGTTACAGAGATCTCACTGTGTGTCAGCATGGGGGCCCTGGCCTGAGACCACTGGTCTGCTCAGGGGTACAATGACAGAATAAAACGGACAGCAGGTCTGCTTTGGTTCCAAGGGGTACCAGGATGGTCAAAGCCCAATGTCAGGCTAGGACTGCTAGGAGTGATGTACTACTACGTGGCCTGTATTAGGTGAATAGCACCATTGAGGGGTGTGCTGGTGGGCTGCAGGAAGTGACCAGGGGTAAGGCGGGGAGACGCCGACTTGGTTAAGGTTTAAGAGTTGAGGCACAATGCATTTTTGGAGAAGCACACAGGAACAGATCATGTTAGTAATCGGGTTCCCTGGAAGCTGGAAGGGATTTGCAGTCTGGTCCTCCCTTGCCTTGCTATCTCGATTTAAGGTGCCAGAATTTCACAAAGTCTTTGCTAATCTCAACTCTGGCTGTTGGCTGAAAGATTAATCCTTAAGCCAGCCAGGTTCTTACCATGAGTCATGTAGGCCTAGGACAGACTCTCTAATTATTTTTGTGCCAATTTATTAATATTAGTTATCGCCTGCTCCGTACCACATGAAGCTGGTCCTCAGCATGTCAGTTCTGTTCTGAGCGCTTCATGTGTGGCACTGAAGTTGCCCTTCACCACAGCCTAAAGTGCTGGTGAGCAGGTGGCTGTCTTGCCTCCCAGATCCATGTCCTCTCTCCTCACTATCCTCGACCAATGCCAGTTCTGACCCCGTCCTCAAGACCCTCATTGTCTCTGCCACACACCAGGTGAGGATGATGTACACGGAAGAGAGTCCACATCTATCAACCCTGCTCAGGTTAAGACACAGCACATGTATTTGGCTCTGCAGGAAAGTTGTGATGCATTAAGTAAGGGTCAACTTGTAACACCCCGCTGAACTGAATCAGCGTGGCGCTGGGTGTGGAGGGCCCACCTGAGGATTGTTACCAACTGCATAAAAGGGGGACTGGAGGGGAAGGTGGTGTGTGCTGATGATTCTCCTGGAGAAGCTTGTCGTGCGGATTTTCCTGATGTGAACTCAGCTGTTCTCATCATCAGAGGAGCTCATGTCCTTGCGTCACTGAGGATGGCTGGGGTTCTTTTCAGGAGAACTCCTGTCCTTAACTTCAACATCGTTTCCTGGCTCCAGCGTGGATCCCTCAGCTGCTGGCACAGATCCTTCATCCTGCTGGTGTTAGATTCTTTAATTTCTACCACGGACTTTTGGGCCTTCCCAGCGCAGATCCTTGATATGGACTTGCATGAGGCATTGTCAAGGGCTCTCAGCTTCCAGCTGGACTCATGCAGGACATTGCTGTGAGACCAGGCCCTCAGCAGGATTGTTTAGATCTCTAGCTTGTGGACAGATCTCCCACACTGTTTTGCATTTTACTCTTGGGGTGAATATTATAAAATGATCCTATAAATTATGTGTCCTGTATCAAATCTATTCCCTTGCAAACCCTGGCTACAATAAAAGTAAAGCAGTGCAGTGCAGAGCAGGCATGGTGGTCACTTCCTGGTGGCCATGGTGGCAGATGCTCTATAACGGGCCACACACTAGCTCAGCCCCCATCTTGCTTCCCACTTACGAATGCCAACTTCAGTGTAAGGAAGCAAGAGTCCTTACTGAGGATATAGTCTTGGATTTGCCCCGATTTACTCTCTAACAGTTGGATTTGTTTACAAGTGTTCTGACCATTATTAGTAACATCTCTTCTTCACCCTCATACCTGAGTGCGGTTGGCCTGGGTGTCATGGCATTGCAACAGAGAACTATCAGCCTGGGGACTGCTCAGTGATTTGATGAGTCTCCAGTTGTGCAGCATTACTTCCCTGGTCTGCAGAACCACAGGGCTAGGACGGAGCACGCGACCTCAGCAGAACAGATGTCTGCTCGCTGTGCCTCCACAAGTGTCCCCACAGTCTTTGCTATTTATGGTACTTTGCTTCCCCCCAGGGAGATGCCCGCTGCCTATTCCATGGGAATCAGCATCCGTCCTCTCCAAATATTAGGCCTGGGACCAAAAACAGACCATAGGATCTCCTCTAGTATCTGGATGTGGCAGCTCAGACAAGGTGGGTGGCAGTGGGCTGGGGATGTCACTTGGTGATAGAGCATTTGCCTGGAGTGCACGAGGCTCTGGGTTTCATCCCTAGCACCCAAACCAAAACCAAACAAAAAAGAGAGCAGTTTGGATTGACTTGTCTTGACCTTTGGGTTCTTACTACTCAGAAGTCTGAGTAGGATCCATAGAATTAACAAGTTAGGCATCTTGGGAGGCTGACGTAGGCAGACTGCAAGATCTAGGCCAGCCTGGGCAGCTTAGTCAGGCTCTATCTCAAATTTTTTTTAAAAAAATGGGGAAGGGGAAAGCTGGGGAAAGACCTTGTATTTAATCGCCCATACTCAACAAACAAACAAATATTATGGAACATTCAATGTTATTCTTCAAGTGCTGCTACTCTGCTTGTACTTCACTATGTGTTCTTGAATTTTCTACTGCTAATAGGTAGGAAATTGTATGTTACTTGCATGAAGGGTATGGCCTGGAGTCCTGTCCTCCCCAGCCTGACTGCCCTAACCTCCTTTCCATTCTTCATTATTCTCCTTCCTGTTGGAATAAACATCCTAGGGCACTGCATTGGATTGGTTGGTCTGAGTTGTGTCTGGTGCCTTCCCAGGTCAACCATCTAACAAACAGTCCACCCCTCCTAAAGCAGGGCTTCTTCCTGGGTAGGGCTGCCAGGTACAGTGTACGATCTGCATGTTGTCTTTGGAGGCTGCTTTCCACTAATTTTCCTGTTGTCACTTAAGTGAGTCCTAGTTAATTTCTGAGGGTTACACCCAAGGAACCTAACTGGAGAACATAGCTATTCTCCTGCCATTATCCTTAGTGCTAGATTTAGTAAATAAAAACTGAAGGCTCCAGTCACATCTGAATTTCAGGTAAACACAGATCAATTACATATATATATATATATATATATATATATATATATATATATATTAGTATTCTGTAAATATTTAGTCCCATGCACCAGCCATGCATCCTACACTGCACCTGACAACTCTACTTAGGGGAGGAAATGTTGCCCATCACTTGGGCTTGACCTTCATGTACCCATCGCCCTTTGATCTATTCCTCCTTATCCCCCACCCCAAGTTCATGGCTTCTTTAGGAGGGTGGATTATTTATTAGATGGTTGACCCAAAGGTAGGTGCCAGACACAACTCAGACCAACCAATTCTCCTCCTCTTCCTCCTCCTCCTTTTCTTCTTTGTGTTACTGGGGATTGAACCGGAGGTCTTCACACTGAACTATACACCCTGCCCTTTTTATTTTTCATTTTGAAACAGAGTCTCACTAAGATGCTAAATTAACCAGGCTGGGGCCAGAGGTCTGAGCATCTCTTGGGAGGATGACAGTATGCAATATAGTAAATATGGGGGATTTCCTTCTATCTTGTCTTTGAAGGCCAATATTGTTCTCCCTGTTTTACTTTGTTATGATTAATTGATTTGCTCTATTCAATATTCTCTTTTGATTGGTTGTATAGTGTTCTGTTTTTGTTTTGATTTTGCCATATCTGATTGAATGGTACTGTTATCCCAGAATGCTGCTCTGAAGTTCTGTACCAATTTCACTACATTGTCTTGATTGGCTTTGTTCTGTCTTATTTTGTTATATTTTACTATCTTTAAAATAAATAAATAAATAAATTGCCCAGGCTGAGCCTGAATTTACGATCCTCCTGTCTCAGCCTCCCAGGGATGCTGGGATGATGGGTGCCTACCACCATGCTTGGCAGGATTCATCTTTACTGAAGAAGAATGAATTAGATGTGTGAGCAGAAGCGGGGAGGAGAAGGGAGACAATTCTGAAGGCATCCAAGTCTCCAGTCCCACCTGTTCTTGAGACCTCTGAGCCTTTGCTCTGTTTTCATTATTTAAGTGTCCTTGTCTTCCGTGAGCTGTCAAGTTTCTTTTTTCTCAAGGGTTGAAACAAAATTAACACAAGTGGAGCCCTTACTTCAGTGTGCTGGGGGAAGAAGCCCTTCTGTTCCTTTCTCCTCAAAGAGTAAACATCTTGGCTTCCTCAGGGCCTCATCCAGCCACTGGCATCGAGTAGGCACTCAATTACCTTTTAAATAAATTAATGATGACTCTGTGGGCTTGGTGAGCAGCTGTGGAACGTGCATTGAACTTACTTCATTTCTTGACAGAAGCGCACCGGTTGCCAAGGGTGGTTCTCGCCAATTCACTGAACTTCGGTACATCTGCCCGTTCCCGCCTGAATGGGGTACATGCATCTCCTGCCCGTTCCCACCTGAATGGGGGGATATGCCTTAGGGTTATGTGTTTTGGAGGAGGAGATCAGAGTCGTGGTTGCTGGAACAACCCAGTTTTAAAAGGTGCCCTCTGTGCTGTCCAGCTGTTCTGATTCCTTTCTAGACAGAGGAGAATGGAATCGGAGTGGGTCCTTCCGAAGAGGCTAGAGCAGCTCTGGGTGACGGGAAGGAAGGGCCCTGGCTGCGATCGGCCAGGGGACTGCTGTGCAGAAGTGTGAAGCTCCCGGAACTCCAGACTGGGGTCCCTGTCATCACTGCCTGTTCTGCCTGCACTGTGCTCTCCGAGTACCATCACCCTGGCTCCGTAGGCTTAAAACCCGGAAATAACCAGAGGCCAGAGCCTGCCAGCAAGGCTCCCCCTGTGCAGGAAGCAGGCGCCAGCTTTCAGCTGGAGTGCCGGCCTGTCGGAAGGAAGTGGGCCAGCCAGTGCCCAGTGTCCCTAGAGAGAGGAGGCCCTGTGTCCCAGATGGGGCAGGGAGTCAGTTCTCCCTCTCTGCTGGTGGGAGAATGAACTCCTACATCCGACTGCATTTGAGGAACTTGCTCAGTCCTAAATTATTTGTGTCAACCATTGGAGCTGAAAGAGAATCTTGGAACTGGGAGAATTTGTTTGTATTTTCACAATTTAGAGCGCTCTTTCTTGTCAGGCCAATTTGCTAATACAAAAGGATGGCCTAACACTCAATTACAGGGAGGGAAAACACAAAAGCAAACCAAGGCTTTCCAACACTGAAGGGAGTATTTTCTCTGGCAAAATATGAAGAGGAAGACAAAGGGCCTGCTGAGACGGTTTCGGTAATAAGCTGCCTGCCAGCGCATCCCAGGGCTGTCTGAAGACTTTAGATGGGGCTGAGGATTTAGCTCAGTGGCATAAACACCTGCTTTGCAAGCGTGTGGTTGTGAGTTTGATCCCTGGTACAGTTTAAAAAAAAAAAAAAGGAAAAAGGACTTTAGACTCTTTGCTACACTTTTCTTACCGTGTTTCTTTTCACAGTGCTCATCACATCTGCACGGAGTTCCCCCTACAGTACAGTGAGTGCGCAGCCTCACTACGGCAAGGCTTTCACCCCTCGCCTTCCTGTGGGGATCCCGCTGTGACACAGTGAGTCTGTTCCTTGGAAGGCTAAATTGACCATTGGCTGGCTTGTTGACCTAAAAATAAAATCAGTATCACTTTTTTAAAATCATGAACCATGTGACGATTGTTATGCCAATGACTTCCGATATATTATTTCTTTTAAAATTCTTTACATCCTATTAGTAGGTGTTATTCTTCACATGTGACAGATGAAGAAACTGAGTCACAGTGAGATGAAGTAACTTGACTGATGTCACACAGCTAGTAAGTGGCTGAGCCGGGATCAGACCAAAACTTTTCTGACTTTAGAATCTGAAAGTGTATTGAGGTAGGATGAAAGAAATAAAGATAGGTGGGAAAAAAGCAAGGGCACTCAATGTTTAAATCTCTCCATTTCCTTCATTCTTTTTTCTTTCTTTCTTTCTTTTTGAGACAAGTTCTCATCATGTAGTCCAGGATGGCCTTAAACGCAGTATGTACTCGGGTTGACTTCAAATTTATGATCCTCCTGCCTCAGCCTCCAGAGTATGAAGATAACAAGTAGGTGCCATCATACCTGGCTTTTTGTCTTCCATATTACCTTAAAACTTTGGGTCAGATTCCTGCTCAGCTCTGCATGGAAGCATGTTAATCACTGGAGGCGCATCTATATTACAAGGTTTAATGGACCTTAATTTACCTAGTTCGTCTCATTCCATTCAAGACTGAGGACATTAAGATAAGAATACTGTAATAAATAATGTCCAGCGCTTTGGGGGACATCCCATTATCGGCTTTTACAATGTCCAGTTCCAGACCCCCTGTAGTGAAGGCTCCAAGCTTCCAACCGCTTCGGATTCCAGGAAAAGCATAGGCAGATGCTTTGCAGGTGACCGTGAGGAGGTCACCTCCCAGCAGAGGCGATAATCTCATGGAAACCGAGTGGCCCCTGAAGATACAGGGCTTCATCCTGAAGGATAACACCAGCACTGAGATCATGATTCCCTGGACTCTGGTCCATCTCAGCTGACCTGCAGAGGCTGGCCTTGCTCTTTTGGGAGAGGGCCAGTCTGAACATTTGCGCCAGAGTGAGTCTCTCTAGTCGCCAAGCCGGAATCCTTTCCTATCCTCTCTTTCTGACTTTCTGACTGCCTAATAAATTTGCCTGCACCTCCCCATGATGTGTCACAGATTGGTTATCTGTGACAAGAGTCACAAACCTACTTGGCGAGTATGGTTGAGGTCTCCCTCTTTTCTTTGGGGGACCTCTTGAGATCCCATCTGGTGACAGTATGACTGGTCCACTTCTTAAGCTGTTTGTATCAGCCCATTCTCAAGCCGTTTCACAGTCTATCACAGACTCTGCATTTTAATAGGTGCCTCAGCTGATGACAAGCCAGGCTCTGAAACACACACCTCCTGGGGAGCCCTCCTTAGTCTGCTTGATGCAGTGCTCTGCAGTCAGTCAGACTTAGCCCGCCCCTTTACTATGACTTCAGGTTCAGGACACTTTGCTCAGGTGTACAGGCTCACAGGCTGGGGAAACATCTGCTGAAAAGCCAGACCGGGAGCCAGGTGCAGAGAGGCTGGCAGTTCCCCTCCCTCTCAGCCCCGCTGTCTTTCCTGTTTTCTGTGCTATGAAACACCTCCCTAATCTCTCCGTAAATCCCTCTTTTACTAAACAAACTCCGAGGAAATCTATTTCTTGCAATGAAATGATTCTTTACTACAGCAAACTCCAAAGGCTTCCACCGCAGATGGAGTATACAAAGAGCAACTTAGCAAGTCTTCTGTAACTGCGCAATACCCTCGCACTTGCATTGCTTTTGTCCCCTAATGGGACATCCCCTTCTGGAGGCTTCCTCAGCAGGTTACTTTCACCTTCCTTCCTAACCCTTCATGGCCCCTTCCTTTTACCCAGCATTCCTCAGATTCACCTGAAAAGGCAGTCTGAGGAGGGTCCTCCCCTGAGTGTAGGATGCTCCACTCCTAACTAGCTGCGGGAGGTTGAAATAAGGCATATATGGCTGCTGGTGAAGACTGCAGACTCCCTATCTCCTTCCTTCCTCGCTAAAAATCCTTTCTAGCCTGCCCTGCTCCCAACCTGAGAAGCTGGAGGAGTTGCCTCTTCTATCTCTATGATTTCTTACTATCAACACTTATCTCCAAAATGTCAGTCCTCAAATGGTGGCAGCCTGGACCTTTGACTCCATCTTGTAAAACACCAGATTTGGAGAGTTTTGCCGTGCTAAGACATAAAATAGTGTAAGGAAGCTGTGTATGGAGCTGCAGACCTGTAATCCTAATTACTTGGGAGGCCAAAGCAGGAGGGTTGCAAATTGGGACTAGTGTGGGTAATTTAGCAAGACTGTGTCTCAAAAGATGAAAAGCTGTGGATATAGCTCAGTGTGAGGGCTCTGTGTTTAATCCCCAGTACTGACCAAGAAAGAAAATTACAGGGAAGAAGGTTTAGAATCAGGACTGCCAGAAGATGTGTGCTGGGCTGTGAGGCTGGGGTGGTGTACAGGATCACGCTAAGGTGGGTGTGAGTGGATTCCTTCCCATGGGGATACTTACCAGTGGCCTTCAGTGTGCAGACCCTTTAGCCTTTTGGAATCCGCACATGACCTGACTTGCCGAGCCCACACTTTGGAGGGATGTGCAGCTGTGAAGCACCAGGTGAGCTGGTCATGCTGATCTTTTCCTCCAGCCTTGGGCTGAGCGCAACAAGAAAGAGAAAGGCCCTCATCTGGGTGACCCCGGGGGAGGCAGGGCAGTTATGTGCTGAGACACCCTTTCCACCTTGCCAGTATTAATATTCTGAGCTGTGCAGGGCTGTATCAGGAAAGCATTAATTCATTTCACCAAATTACAACAATCGAATTCTCTGCACTCCCTTTCTGTGACTTAAAGTAATGTGTAGATTATGTGCACAGCTGATGAGTGGGGAGAGGGTCCCCCAGAAGCTCCCCTTGCATACCCTCCTAACAAAGTCAGGCCCAGTCCACTGTGCAGGACGGGGAGTTAGAGAAGTGTGGGTGTCAAGATTGAAAACAAACAAGAGAAAGGAAGCCCAGTCTGGGTTTTTGCCCCTGAAGTAGACTAAAAAATAAAAAGATAATTTGGGTGTAGCCTCAATTGTTGCTAAGCAACAGACCCTGCTGAAGGGATCACCCTAGACTAATTTTATTATTTCCAAACTAGCAAGTTATTTCTTATAATCAAGAGAATTCCTTAGAACAGAGTTGACAGGCTGCCCACCTAATTTCTGCAGAAAGAACATGCCTTTGTGCTCCACTCAAATACACATGGTAGGGAATCTTACCTTTCCACAGCTGCCAGGCTCAGGCAGAAGTCAACAGCTGCACCCTGGAAGCTGGGTATCAGCTAATCATTTGCAATGTGAAATGCAATGTCTGACTTTAAAGTTTGATGGAGAAAACATGCACGAGTAACCAAGAAGTAAAGAGAAGAATAATGATATAGGATCTCAAAATATACTGTAAAGCTTCAGTAATTAAAATGGTATGGTATTAGGATCCCATAATCCTGCTCCTGTATCTATGGCCAAAGGAAAGGAAATCCAGATATGAGGATATCCCTGCATGCTCAAGTTTATTGTAGCATTAGTCACAGTAGCCATGATACAGAATCAGCCAAATCTCCACCAGGGGATGAGAGGAGGAAGAGACTGTGATACATACGTAACAGAGCACTGCTCAGCCTTTAGCAAATGAAATTCTGTAACTTACAGTGATGTGGATGAGCTGCAGGATGTCACTTTAAGTGAAATAAGCCAGGCACAAAAAGACTAACACCATGGGTTCCTCACATATTCTAACTCATATGTTCAGTCTAAAGGAAAGTTAAAAAGTTGGTCTAGTGGAGTAGAACAATGGTTACCGGAGGCTGGGAAGGGCAGAGGGAAAAGGGATAGAGACAGATTGGTTAACAGGTACAAAAGTACAATTGGAGAGCCAGGTGTGGTGGTGCATATTTGTAATCCCAGCACTCAGGAGGATGAGACAAGAAGATCACTGTGAGTTCAAGGCCAACCTCAGCTACATACTGGGTTCAAGGCCAGTCTAAACTACACAGCGAGACCTTATTTCAAAAAACAAAGAAAGAATGCAACTGGAGACCAGTAGAGCACTCCTGAGTTTGATACCCAATAAAACACAGACACAGAGACACACACACAAATTAAAAAAAAAAATTTTAAAAAAGAAAATAAATGAAAAGAAAAAAAAAAGAAAACATTAGCAAGGTAGAGTGGTAGATGCTTGTAACCCCACACTCTGGGAGGCTGAAGTAGGCTGATAACAAGTTTAAGCCAGGCTGGGGACAGTGACTCAGTGAGGCCCCACCTTAAAACTAAAAAATAATGGCCTGGGAATGTAGCTCTGTAACAGGAAAAGTTAACTGAGTCATAAATCCTAGAGGCTATAGAAGAAAAAATGATCAGATTTGATATTATGGAAATGTTGAACTTCTTTCTGAAGAAAGGCATCATAAAAGAAATCAGAAGACATGCAGTAAACCAAAAGAAAATATTTGGAGCATATAAGATAGAGAATAGATTGCTATTGGCAACATATGTAGAAGTTTCCACAAGTTAGAAAGAAAAACACTTACTATAAAAGATAATTTATAACAAATGAGTTAGAAGCAAACTAAAATAAGACCAATTTACTGTTCTACACCCATCATACCAGTTAAAGTTAAAATGCAAAATAATTTATCATTAAGGCTTAAGGGAAATGTATTCTCTCTTTTTTTTTTGTCCTGAAAAACAATTAATTTTATTTTTCTTTAAAGTAAATACCTTGAAGGGAGGTGTCTCTAGACTAGAGATGATGACCCGGCCCTGAGAAGGATAGTAAATAGCTTTGAGGTGACAAGAGTCAGGATTCAAAATAAAGTTGTTTTTTTTTTTTTTTTACAAGATATGTGTACTTAATCGTATGAACAATAGTAGCACAAACTTTTCTCTTCAATGAACTCAGAGAAATCAGTACTGTAACTATTTAAATCAATATATATATAGTTTCTTTCAGCTTCTCACACTGCTGGGACAATCTGATGTCTACACATGCATGTCTGATTTATGGGAAATACATCCTTGATGGAATGAACACCGAGGTTTTGGAAAGCAGCGTGTAGTATCCATTATATTTTATTTTGATTTCTGGAAATTTATCCTATCAGAAAACACAGTATAATCAAAAGTAATGTATGGGTACCATATATATTTTGGGGTTTTTTTTTTTTTTGGTACTGGGGATTGAACTCATGACTACATGCTTGCAAAGCAGGTACTTATGCCACTGAGCTAAATCCCCAGCCCATATTTTGGGGTTTTACAACTATTGCTGGAATCCAGATATTTCTTTTAGTAGTTTACAGGAACAAACAAAAGCAAAAACAAAGCTAGATCATCCCTACTTCTCTCACATGGTGTTCCTTTAAATAGGGTAAAAACAGATTAAGTTTATACTCAACAGATTTTTATCTTTCTGAAATTAAACCTGGTTTGCTATTGTTGGAGTCTAAATTATTTCCAAAATCTTCAGTCACATTTTCCAGAAAATATCTGTTTATTCCCACATTTACTGAGTGTGAGTTCCAGTATTTTAAGTCTCAGGGGTAACCTTATTTTCTAGTACCATATATAAACAATTGGAAAAGTAGCAAACACCACATGAGTTCAATATATTAACTTTCTCACTCTAAAGATCAAAGAGTTGTAGCTTTCGTGCATTTATGGTGGAGTGGTGCAGGCAGAGGAATCCTGGGAATGCGGAGAAGCAAGGAGCCCAGATGTTAGTTGCTAGCAAGTGCCTGGCACCCTAGAAAGCAATAGATCACAACTCTGGATGATTTACTCCCAGAAGAGATCTGGCCATGTCCAGGGACACTTTTGTGTCATCACCAAGTGGCTGCTGCTGCTGCTGGCAGGGGCAGGGATGCTGCTCAGTGTCCTACAATACACAGGGTATCACCCCACAACCAAGAATTAGCCACTGCAGATTGCCAATAGCCTTGAGATTGTCTGGTAATATAAGGTAACGCAAAGCACTTACAGGGCTATCTCACTGATAATCTCAGCAACTAGGTAAAGTAGAAAGTCTCTTAGTTGGTCATCACTAAAACAACTCATTAACTCTAGTGATGTTCTGTTTCCTCTGTAGAACACCCAGAGTGATGCCTATGGCACAGGAAATACTAAAAACTGAACACTCTGAGATGCTCGTACACTTCTGCGTTGCTTGTCAACTCTACTGTGCTTACTGTTATGGATCCTATCTTGTGGAAAGTCGTTGGATTCTGGGGTTGTTACCCTTGGTTTTGTGTTAAGAGATGGGGCCTGGTAGGAAGGGGCATGTGGTCAATGGCCTGGAAGGGTATATCTCCCTCTTGCACTCCTTCCTTCTCTCTCTCTCTCTTTTTCTTCTTCTTCTTCCTCTTCAAACATAGGATCTGTTACAGTTTGTGTCTAGATGTCCTCCCAAAGCCTCATGCAGTCATGTGGTCAGGGGAGCTTTCACAGGTGGCTGAATTTAGACTTTGTGATTGATTCACAGTCCAATGCTAGGATTAAGGGTGTGAGTGCTACACCTGCCCTAGAGCAGGTAGCCTTCATAGAATACAGAGGACAAAGAGCGCTCCCTCTCTTTCTCTCTCTTTTGCTCTCTTGCTTTCTCATTCTCTTGTTCTCTCATTCTCTCATTGCTTTCACTGTCTCCACTGCCATGAACTGTTACACCTCTGCCATGTGCCACTCTGCCTTGGAGCAAGGCAATTATGGACTGAAACCTTTAAAAACTGTGAGCTAAATAAATCTTTCCTCCCTTACTTAACGCTTTGGGTATTTTGTTTCAGCAAAGAAAGAAAAGTAACTAAGACAAGGTCTCATTATGTAGTCCAGGCTGACCCCAAACTTATGGCAATCTTCTTGCCTCAGCCTCCCAAATACTGGGATTACAGCATGTTTCTTTTCCACTACCATGAATATCTGTTCTCTGTCATCATCTCTGCCCTGCCATCCTGCCTTGGAGCCAGCAGACTATGGTCTGAAACATGAGCCAAAATAAACCTCTCCTCCTTTTAATGACGTGTGCTGAGTATTTTGTCTCAACAAAGAAAGAAGTAACTAAGACACCTACCAAGCTGCTTTTGTTTCTTAAAATGTTCTTCTTGTTATAATTATGTAATGTAGTCACGTGTTACATAAATCAGAGTTTCTTAATCTTGGTACTGATATAAAGCAATGAAACATGAATACAAAAATAAAGTGAGCCGTTCTATGTAAGTGAACACTCAGACTAGCTCACAGCTAAAAGCTGGCTCATCTACTCCCAGGACACACAGCTGGACTGCATTTCCCAGAGCCCTTTGCAGTGAAAGGGAGCACGCTTCCCTTCTTACCAACCGAATGTGGTGGAAGTGGTGCACCTCACCTCTAGGCTGAGGTGGCTTAGCTTTCTGACTGCTCTTTCCTCTCTTTTTCATTGGAAGCATCCAAAGCAACACCTTGGTAACCACGTGGGGAAGACTGCAGAGCCAAAAAAAGGGAGGACTCTGCACCCCTGAGCCATGTTTAGAGGGCAGCCAATCACCAGTTAGGAGATAATGTTTTGGCCTTTATGTATCACATGACATAAGAAACTTCTGTTCTTGAACCATTATACATTTGGTGGCTTGATTGTTAGAGCAAGTAGTGTTTCCTTAACTAATACAACTAGATTGGAGGCTTTGAAGATATCTGTAAAGCTGAGTTCCTTAAAATTGCCATGAAATTAAGTGAGAGAGCAGCATGGTTACGTCAATGGCCCCGAAGCCTCATGTAATTATGCGTTTGTGATTGGTTCATTGTCCAGTGCTCGGATTGGTGGTGTGAGTGCTACACTCGCCTAGGGGTGGAGCCAGGCTATGATGCAATGGCGGGAGGAGGTGGGTCTCTCTGTTTTACCTGTTCATGCCTTGCAGTTTGTGGCTGCCATGAACTGCAGCCCCGCCATGCCACCCTGCCTTGGAGCCAGCTGAGTATGGACTGAAACTCCAAGAGCTGTAAGAAATAAACCTTTCCTTCCCAAACTTTGGGCATCAGGTATTTTGTCTCAGTGATGAGTAAAAAGTAACTAAGACAGGGAGAGAATGGTAAAATATTGTAAACTATGCCATAAACATCTAAAAAAATTTTAGTGATATTTCTTTTTAAGAGTTTTTTAAAAAAATTCTTACTCCAGTTCGAAGAAATCATTGACTTTGCATTGTCAGCATGGTTTGTACAAAAAAAGTCATCTTGGAATCCAATCAGCCAGCTCAGAAAGCCTCACCTTGAATTGAAGATGGACTTATTCATGTGAATTTACCTAACTATATAAATCTATTTAACACTAGCCCCAGTCCCACTGAGGGTGCTCTGCCATTTTATAAAAGAGAACATGGGAATTCAAGGAGCCAAGGTGGAGCTGGGTGCGGTGGCCTCTGCCTGCAGTCCCAACACTCAGAAGGCTGAGGGAGTATTGTTAGGAATTTGAGATCAGCCTGGGCTACAAGTGAGCTCAAGGTCAGCCTGAACTGCATAGAGAGACCCTGTCTCAAAAAGACAAATAAATAAATTAAATAAATAAAAGAGCTCAAGTGGCTTTCACATGGCTATCAAGTGGCAGAGCTAGAATTCACTTCCTGGTTCCTATCTTTTAGGTTACTATATGCTGTGGTTTTTCTTGCTCTTAGAAATTTTTGTTCTACAGCATATCTGATAAGAGAAGCCACTTTTAGCTTCCCAGAAGCTGATTACAAACAATGGGTAGCAGATGCACCCATGGAAACCGTTCATTTGGCAAATGCTTTAATTCAAAGAGGTATTAACTGCATAAAAAAGAGACCCTGGCCCTGTGGCAGTCCTGCTCAGAACCCCCAGTGTAGCTCCCCACAACGCATCTGGTCATCTGCATCCCTTCAGGGTGCAGCTACCAGTTGTGGGGAAACATTCAGAATCCCAGGCTTCCTCTCACTAATGCAGATCTTTCTTTATGGTTCACAGACAGATTCCTCACATGTTATCTTGCCTGAGCCTCTCAACCACTCACAAAATAGGAAGGATGGACTTAAGCTCATGCTACACAAAACTGAAGCTTAGAGAGGTTAAGTAACTGCCCCAAATCCCATTGACGCTGTAGATAGCATGGGAGAGATGAGACACAAACCCACATCAATCCTTCTGGGCTCCATCTTCCTTCTGTCACACTTCGCGAGTATCTCCTGCCACCTCATCAAGTGCCATTGCTCCAAGTCCCATGGTCATCTAGCAGAAGCAGCTTGGTGCCTCGGTGAGAACATGTCCCGGTTTAAATCGGGGCTCTGATTTATCAGCTGGAGCTGCAGCTCTGGAATCTTTTCTGCACAAGCAAATGAAGATTGCAGGTGCATTTGATGCAGTCACGATCGCACAGCCTGGCTCAGCTCTGCGCACTTGGTGCTGTATCTGTCTGTACTTCAGTGCCACTGCGCTGCCCTGCACCTTGCAGTTTCCCCCTGCAACTATCCCAAGTGAGGGACCTTTCCTGTCCCATTGGAAGCTGCCAACAACAAGTGTGAATTTTGCCATGAAGAAAAAATTCTGCAGGGTGGCTCCTGCTTTTGACCAGGAGCCAGGTGATCTGATTGCAGTCTTGTGTCCTGTTCATCTTCCAAGATTCAATTTCCCATTTGTAAAATGAATACATTTGATTAGATCAATCTAATCTGAGGTCTTTCTAGAGGATGATTTTCAGCGGTTTCTGGATCTCTTGCATCAGATTGGAAACTCCTTGGAGCTAAAGAAACCTTGTCTCCTTCTGCCCTTGGGTATCTCTCGATATCAGCCCTGGGCGTGGAAAGGATTTTGCACACTCACAGACTTCCAGGTGCACAGTGTATGTGCCCAGCAGGGGACATCATTTGGGAAGAGGTGGAGGAAAGCGTAAACGGTCCTGGCTGGACTCACTGAGGAGACAACAGGACACCCACAGGGCTGAGGATTCCTGCCCAGGTCCTACATGTCTCTCCACTAAGAATAAAAAACATCCAATAGGCCTCCTTGCTTCCAGTGGCTACCCTTGCTAATTCACCCCTCCCAGGGCTACAGATTTATGAAACTCCAGATCTGATCAGAGAATTCCCCTGCTTTAATGCAGGCGCCTGCTTCTCTGGTGTCTCTCTAGTGGGAATCTGAGCTCCCTGGCATGGCATCGAGCCCTTCAGGCTCTGGCCTTGCCGGCCTGGCAGGATTCCCACAGGGATCGTTCCTCTTTGGCAACCTGGACTCTGGTCGTTTGGACCCACCTCTTTCCACCCCTGTCTCTGGCCCCTTCCCCAGCAAGCTCTTGAGCCTTGCAACCTTGGTGACTTGCTTGACTAGTTAAGTAGATCTGATGGCAGCCCTTCCACTTGTCTCACATTTGAGGCTTTCCAGCAGAAATTCCAGTATCTTCCTCTGAGGCTTCTCACCTCCCACCACGCAGTGGCACACGCACAATTGCCTGAGAACCTGAGGACTCACTCATTTCAAAGAGATTAGTGTGTGAGAAAAGGCTAAGTATAGGAAAGAAGGGGGCCATGTGAGGTAAACTGCATTTCCCAGAGAAAAAGAATCTTTTTTTGAGTGTGATACTGGGAGTTGAACTCAAGGGCTTCATACTGAACTACATCTCCAAGCCCCCTTTAAAAAATCTTTTTATTTTAAAACAGGGTCTCACTAAATTGCACAGGCTGGATTTAAACTATGAGCCTCTTGCCTCAGGCTCCCAGAGTGCTGGGATTACAGACACACTCCACCACACCTGGTTAAGAAAGAGGATTTTTTTTTTTTGTGCCAGAATTAGAATCATATGAGAACTCGGCAGGTAGCTAGTGTTGACTGTGGAATGGGAGGACCCCTTACCTAGAGGAGGGGAAAAGCAGCCTCCCTGGCTCAGAACCCAGGTATTTAAAGTTAAGCGGCAGCTTGCAACAGCTTTCAGGCGATGGGGAACTTATTCAGTGCGGATAACGTTCCAAAGCGGGAAAGTCCCAGAGCCGTAAACATATTCACGCCTTTGACAAGTAATTCTGTTTGGGAAAATTTATACCAAGGAAATAATTCAACACAACACCAAAGGCTCTGTAAACAATGGTGCTCACAGAGGCATTCTTCACAGGAGGGAACATTTGGAAGCAATCTAAAGTTTAACAGTAGGAGCTAGTTAAACAAAACATGAAATAGCCGTGTGATCAAGTGTTCTGAAGACGTTAAAAAGTGACACTTAAAATTTGTATTGCTACAGAATAATTCAGCCGCACTCTGGGAGGCTGAGGCAAGAGAATCACAAATTCTAGCCCAGCCCTGGCAATTTAGCAATGTAATGAATCCCTGTCTCAAAATAAAAAATTATGAAGAGCTGGGGAGGTAACGGTGTGAAGGCCTTAAGTTTGGTCCCTAGCATTACCAAAATGAAAGAAAGAAAAAGAAGAAAGAAGAAAGAAAGAAAGAAAGAAAGAAAGAAAGAAAGAAAGAAAGAAAGAAAGAAAGAAAAAAGAGATCCAAGGCCAGGGATTTGGCTCAGCAGTGTAAGTGCCTGCCTGGCAAGCGTGAGGTCATGAGCTCCACCTTGTGTGATTAGCAGTGATTCTAACCTCAGCCATTGCCCTGTCACGTGAGGTTGGACGCCAGCGATCTATCTGAGCGGGAGAGGGGCTGCTTTGGGCTTCTTTTTCAATGCCAACCTCTTCCTGCTCATGCTTCTCATCTCTACCCCTATATCTTATCTCCTGGATGGGGGTTGAGGAGGGAGGAAAAATTTAAATGGTTTTTGTGCTTCGTTCCCATGGCTATAACTGGATTCTTCAGCTCTTTCTGGGGAATCAGTAGCACTTGCTGGGCTGTGGGGGATAAAATGGTCTAGAAGCAGCTTTTTGTCAAGTGGGGACCACTCAGCCAAGAGCAGAGAGGCGGGGAGTCATCCCCAAGCCCCTTGGACCACCAAAGGGGTGACACAGCCTGGTCCGTGATTTCCCAAAGGCCACGTTAAATGCAACCACCTCCCAATCACTATTTGTGACTGCAGTCAGCTCTTACGAGAAATTTCAGAAGAAGAAGCCTTAGCTCCATGTTATCCAGTGGATAGTAAACCTTCACTCACAGAGTTGTCATGAGGACTGCAGCATAGAAAATATACAGAAGTTTCTCCTCACAACTGGTGCTCAAAAGACTGCCTTCTCCTGGTCAATGTTGAAACACAGTCTTCTGCTGACGGAATTAAAGACCAAAGTCATGTGGCTGGGCTTATCTCCCAGTGGTTCAGATCTGTTCTGTTTCCCGACCTAAGGGGAACCCAAGTGACTTGCTAGGAGCAAGGCTGAGGAAGCAGGCACGTCCGGGAACAGGTAATACCCACAGGCCCTCTTTCCCTTCCTGAGCCTCCAGCTGCCCCCAGTGCCCCGGTTAGCAGAAAGGTTGCCCTGTAAGCCAACAGACTGCTAATGGCCACTGGCGATGTCCTTGGAGCTGTGGACCTGGTGAGTTTCCAGGACCTGGTGAGTTTCCAGAAAGTACCTTTCCACCTTCCTCTACTGCCCACCAGTCAAACAGGCAGCTCCCAAGTGAGTTTGTGCCCGCTTCCCACACTGGGTTCTGAGAGGTGGGAAAATCCTTTACTTACTCTGGTTTCATGAAAAAGGACTCATTCAGCATAGCACTCCTGGGCTCTCACCTTGGTCTTGTCATCTGAGGAACAAAGGATTTAGGGCTTTTTTGGTGGGGGAGGGGTGCTGGGGATTGAGTTCATAACCTTGCATTTGCCAAGCAGACACTTACACCACTGAGCTAAACCCCCGGCCCATAAGGACTTAGGGATTTTGAAGGAAGAGTTGGATAACGTAGTGGCCCCAGCTGGGTTCACCTTGCATTCTGCGTTCCAAGCTGTGCCCTCTGCAGTACCCTAGGTCTCCGGAATAGTTTTGCTGCTTGCAGGTGGAAGTAGATCAAAAGATAACTTTCTATTTTATTCAATTTTAGAAATTTTTCTTCTGGTGTTGCTGGGGATTGAACCTAAGGTCTTATGCATGCAAAGCAAGAGCTCTCCCACTAAGCCACATCCCCAGCCCCCCAACAATAACTTCCAAAGGAGTTGAAAACATTATTTTCATGGCTGGAGACATAGTTCAGTGGTGCAGTGCTTGCCCACCATGTGAAAGGCCCTGAGTTCAATGCCTAGTACTGAAAAAAAAATTACTTCTGACAAATATGGAATAAATAAGTACCAAAGGTTCTGATTAGCTCATTAAACTCATGGTATGTTAAAGCTGGTTCTTCAGAGGACTTGATGAACAGGTTTATATAGTTAACCAGAAAAGAAATGCAGACATAAAATTAGATGAAAAAGAAGACAATATCTTATACAACAATGAAGCTTCAGCCTTTCAAGTATCTTTTCTACCAAACAAAAATCATTTGCGTTTCTACCAGACAAAAACCTACAGATTAGCATATAATATTAATGATCATTTGTGAATCTGGCTCTTAATACACAAGGTGCTCTGAAGTCAGGTAAGGGTTCATTGCTCTTAGAAAAGGGAAAATACTAGATGTGTGGGATTGGTGACCATATTTCTAGGTTCTTGTTGGATTGTTGAACAGATCTGTTTGCACTCTCACTGCTTTAGTGTCCACTTCGTGTGCTTTAATCCTGTAACTTGCATAACTATTTCTAAAAGAACAATATATAATGTATCAACTAGTGATTTCTTACTGTTTATCTTCTTTTCTTGAAATTCTGTAATATTTCTACCTTTTTCCTGTTTTTTTTCCTCTTTAAATAAAAAAAAAAAAAGAAAAGGGAAAATACACATGGATGAGTATGTTAGACAATCCTCCAGTATAACTTGGAGAAGACAGCAGTCATTTCTCTGCGTATTTCCATATTTTTGGGTAATTTCATTTATTTATGTACTTATTTTTTGAAAGAGGGTGTCACTGTACAGCTCAGGGTGGCCCTGAACTTGCAATCCTCT
This sequence comes from Hydrochoerus hydrochaeris, assembly GCA_004027455.1. Taxonomy (NCBI): domain Eukaryota; kingdom Metazoa; phylum Chordata; class Mammalia; order Rodentia; family Hydrochaeridae; genus Hydrochoerus; species Hydrochoerus hydrochaeris. The sequence continues at coordinate 325,242 of PVLA01001053.1, forward strand.
CGCCTCAGCTGAAATCCCAAGTGTGTACAAGCATGCCCAGCTCACCTTTGGTTAACTCTTGACAGGGATAAATGCAGTAGCAGAGGGAGGGAATATTAGCACGCACGTTTAAATATTTTGTTGAAATCATCTCTCTGCTGTCCCCGCCCCCACCGCATGGGTAGAGGAAAGAGGGGTGTTATTTAGGTATTTACTGAGCCTCTCGTGTCCCAGTGGGTATGGGCATCTTCTGGTAGAGCCTGCCCTTGTGCTGGGGCAGACTGTAACCGCTGCTGTGCACCCTGCCTCCTGGGGCCCACTCTGGTCAGGGGTGGCCCTGATTCTTTCACCCCTGCTGGTTCAGGGGGCCCATCAATTCATCTCTCAGAAATATGAATACATTGGAGGAAGCAGACTATTCATTTTTTGCTATAAATTTGCCAAGATGCCAGTTTAATAAACAAAACAAATATCTCTTCTCAGCATTTTCTCCCATTATGAATATGTATGAGCTCTTGGAAGTTTGGGAAGAAACAAGCTTCTGGGGACAGCTTCTGGATTTAGAGCCTCCTAGGCAGAGAAGGCCAGGAGGCCTGCAAGCTCTGTCCCCCAATTTCCCCATCCTAGTGTGTCCTTACACTGAACCTCTGAAGAGCTTGAGAGGAAAACGGATGGGGCGAATAGCCATATTCATGTAATCAGTCAGTAAACACTCGTGAGCGCCTGCAACTAATAATCACTGAGGGAGGGACCGATGCCACAAAAATGACCAAGATGTGTAGTTTCAGTCCTTCACAAGTTCGTGGTCTCCTAGGAGAAAAAAAAACCTATGAACAAGAAAATTATAAATACAACATGATAAATACAGCAATAGAAGCCTGTGCTTGGTATAAGGGTTTGTTTATAAAACAGATTGGGGTAGGATAAAACACAAACTGTGCAAGCAGATATGCCTAGTATCGAATTTCAGCTTTACCATTTAATCGAACATTTTGGACAACCTACTTAGAAATTGGGGTCAATGCTTTCCTCACTGTTTTTACGATTACTGGAAGCAATGTATTTAAAATGCTCAATAGACTGACCAGCACCTAGTTGGCGCTTAATAAATTATAGCTATTAATGAGAGGCATTGATTTAAAAAAAATCTAGCTACAGTAATAGCTCACAATAGAATTACCCTTTGTAATGTATAAGGCACTTGGATCCATTATCTCAACCCTGGAAGAGGGCATTTTCGGTCCCTTTTTCCTCATGAGGAAGTTGGGGCTTAGAGAGGTGAATAGCTTTGCCAAGCCACAGGGCCAGGATGGAAATACTGAGAAAGAATCGTCTGGGGGTGAGACAGAGACTTAATGACCCTGTATCACCATCAGGCCCTGGTGCTGTGGTGATCAGGCAGGAGGAGGAAGGACGTCAGTGTGGCCATCAAAGGTGGCAGAGGTCATGGAGCCCTGGGGAGGGGGGAGACTCCAATCGGAGAGTAGAAAGAAGAGGGACACCTCTATTTTTCTTTCGATCTCAGAAGAGAGCTTCAGATAGGCCAGGCCCAGACTAGCTGTGTGTCACAAACTGCGTAAGTTTAGTTCTTCCCCCTGCTTGCTACTTTTGCTGTCCCCACCCATTCCACTGAGGGAGAAGCAGTAAACTCCTAACAGGGAAGATTGGCTGCGTCTTTTGTTTGGTGGTGGTGGGATGGATAGGAGTCGAGAGTAGCATCATCCTACTGCACCGGAAGAAGGGAACCCCAGGGGATGTGTGGGTGGTGGCAGCTTTTCAAGGAACAAGTAGTCAGACTGAATCTCCAGCACATTCCAAGGCTGGAAAGGAGAGGTGAGAAAAACCAGGGAACCGGGGTGGGCAGAAAAGACGTCCTGGGACTCCACAGCCTTCTGCATGTCTCAGGTATGGAGCCACCGGAAGTTATTGCCGCCCTAGACATTCCCATGCATGAGCCCTTGCATGATGGGGGCTCATGCGGAGAAGCTCTGGGATGGCGAGGATGGGGGACTTTGCTCCTCCGCTACTGGGCTCAGGAGGAAAGCTGAGCTGGGGTGAGGATGTGCTGTGGTGGGTGCAAGCACCCAGGCCTAGGAAAGAGCCGAGCAGCAATGTGTGGGGGGTGAACTGGGTTCTGCTCCCAGCGCTGCTGAAGTCTGCGACGCTGGAATGCAGCATACACTGTTCCGTCCTAAGAGCCCTCACATGGACACTGCCTGCCCTCACATCCCTCAGCCCCCAAACAGACGAGAGGGTAGTGACTGTATCCTCAGAGAAAAACTGCCAGGAATTGTCTCCAGTCACACAACTTCTCAAGTTGCAGGGTCTCCATCAGTAAAAGGGGGACAGATAATTCCAGCTCTAACCACTTCATGATATTTGGAACAGGAACTGCCTAAGGTAATCGACGCAGAAGAACGCTGAAGGGTGTAATAAGCTAGAAAGGGCTAGAAGAGAATTCTGTGTTAATTTTAATTAGATTTATTTTAAGTGACTGTCTGACCTGATAGTGTGGCCTGTGTCATTTATTGCTGATTTGGTGCTCTCTGATGCTGGATGGTCCACATTTATCTCCCCACCTGGACAGCATGGTGTCAGAGAAGGCCAAGGAGCTAAAATCACGCTTCCCTGTCCTCTCTCTGTCCCACCCTCCCCACGCAGCAGCTCCACAGGGCAGCTGTGCCCTGCGCGGTGGCTGACTGACAAGTTGGCAGTGAGTTCCTGGCGGGCTCTTATTTTTCTTGTAGGGTGCAGTCACGGCCGTCTCGTCTGTTCAGATGTTAGGGCAGGCGGCGGAGGCTGAGCGGCCGATGTCCATGCCGAGAGATGTTGGAACGGAGTGGTGCGGGCTGCCCGTGCAGCAACCCGGAGCACGGAATTAGGCTGGATAAAGCAGCCGGAAGGCCTCAGAATAAAAAGGCATGGGAGGCACCGTGAGGGTCTTAGTTTTCTCTTTATCCTGAAGTGTGTAAGTTTCGGGTAGACCCTAGATCCATTTCTAGATGCTTCATTTTGTGTCTTTGAAACATTAGCTCTTTTTTGATGAAGGTGCGGTTTGTGTGTATATGTGGTATGTGAAAGCAATAAGTGTGTGACATATGTGGGCATGGAGTCCGAGAGTAGTGAGAGTAGTGTGTATATGCTGTGTGTTTCGTGTGTGCTGTGTGTGCGTGTGTGTGCAGTGTGAATGTGATGTGTGTTCATGAGAGACGTGTGTGGTGTGTGTGTGGTGTAAGTGTGGTGAGCGTGTGTTGTGTGTACACAGAGTGCACACAGCTCTTTCTGGGAAGGTCCTGAGGCTGCTCCCCTCAGAGGCCGGAGAAAGGACCTGTGAGTCCCTCACCGGTGGCCGGGTTCCCCTCAGGTCCTCAGGGTGGGGAGGCATCTGGGGCAGAAGTTGCAGCTTGGGACGGATTTCCCTGCGTCTCTTCCCTCCCCGCCTCCCCCGAGGCACTCGGTACCCATTGCCAGCAGCTCCATCATCTCTCCCAGAAAAGCCTGCATGGAATAGAGGGCTGAGTGTGGTACCCAGATTACAAATCAGTGCAGGCTGAATTAAATATTGATCCTCCCCCTTCCCTTTCAAGGAAGTTTCTTCAGCATAATTGGCTTGCTAGTTCTGCTTTTGGCTTTTAAATTTTTCATCCTGATCCTTAAATACCCTGTTCCTGAAAGACTAACCCTGTGAGATCGAGAGCGTGGCACCACCGTCCTCCTGGGCCTCCTGCCGCACCACCCTGGGAACTTTCCCCTCCAGAGATGAAGTGCTGGCAAGTAGGAGAAACGGCTCATAAAGACAGACTGTCTGCCATCAGCCCACAAGGCTGGCTGGGCAAAGGGCAGCCAACACGCCCCCAGATGCCCAAGGGCTTGCACATCTTGTCCCAGAAGGAGGGGAGACACCACCCAGGCCATGTCAGGGACACAAGTGAGGCCCCAGGGCAAGGCCCACAAGACAGGCTTGGCTTCTTGGGACCCAGCTAGGCTGCTCTCTGCACTTTTCCTCCAAGAAATCTTCCTTGATCTGCCTGTCCCTCCTACCCCCAACCAAAGTCTGTCCACCCCCAGCATCTCCTCTGATTGTGCCAGGGCCAAAGTAAGATATTAAGAGGAACAGAACCTCCTAAAGACTGGCACGTTCCCCAACTACTCCCACATTGCCAAGCAACATAAAACTCAATATGGGAGCAAGAGTAATAAAGGTGGGCCTCGAATTTAGCTCAGTGGCTTAGGTACCTGCCTGGCAAGTATGAGGTCGAGTTCGATCCCTGGTACCAAAAAAAAAAAAAAAAAAAGAGTAAGAAAGGCAAAGAGCATTGTAATTTTTCTATCATGTTGACCAGAATATGCAGGAAGTGACGGGGACCTTTTGGTTGTGCCTGCTCTGCTAGGTTCCTGGCAATGCTGGGTATGTTTGGATGGTGGTTATTTCCAGGGAATCTGTCTCTTCTGAGCTGACAGCCACCAGCCTCAGGCTACAAGCAGCATTGTGGACTCTGTCTTTCTCCTGCTCCCTCCCTGTGCCTCTAGAACTTTTGGTCAGTGAGTCAGCCAGGGGCTCTGCAGCAGAAAAAGAAAACAGCAGTTCTGCATTCCCAGAGGACCAGTCCACAGGGGAAGCTGTTCCGGGATGAGATTGTTAGCAGAGAAATTTAATTATTGCTCTCTCAGTAAGTTGAAAGCTCTGTCTCAGAGCTCCCCTCCTGAGTCTCCAGTGTTCTTTCTGGACCAGCTGTGGCCCTCAAGGTGAGGGTATAGAATGGAAAATTATGGGCTGGGTCCAGAGACTTCAGAGTCCCCTGGAGAATCAAGGGCTCCAGCCTCACTTGGGCCTCCCACACCACTCCAGGTACCACTGTGGGAAATTTCTCCGTCTAGACCAGCCGAGGTGAACCTACAACACTCCTGCTGCGGCAAGCTGTTTGTCTCATAAGGTTCCCCATCACGGGTCTAGACTCTGGGTGGGCCAGGTCTGGGTCTGAATGGCACAAGAGTGTACTCATTGATGAAACACCCATTGAGCCCTATTGTGTGCCAGGGGTGGGAGGGGGTGGGCTGTGTAAACAGATAAACAGCCCTTGAGCTCTGAGACACCTGCTGGGTAACCCACACACAAACACTTGCAGTACAGCAACCGAGATGTGCTGACCGGTGTGCCCATGAGGCACGTAAGAGGGACCCTTAGACCTAGGGTGAAGGGGGTTCAGAGGGTCAGGGCAGACCTGGAGCTGGTCCTTCTGAATGAGGTGGGGGAGAGGGAAGAATGTTCCAAGGAGAAAATACGGTGTTGGAGCAAAGGAGGGATTGTCTTGGGGGGCTGTGTGCTGTCTTCTCGGGCATGTCTGGTGCCCTCCTGCCCAGCTTAGGGTCTGGCTTGAAAAGGGCAGCAGCTATTTGCTTCCCTTTCCCCTGCAGACCTGTTCTGCTCTGTACTCACCATCTGCAAATAGACCTGACTGACTCCGACTTCAGCACTCCTCCCATAAAACCGGTCACCACAATGTATTTTTAGTCTAACAACGACACACAGATTTTTGCCAGATTAGCAATGCATTATTATTTTCAAAATCCAATGATGATAAAAATACAAAGAAATGGCCATGTTTATAACATTGCTAATATAATATTTTAGATGCAGTTTGTAAACTGCTAAAATCCCATAGAGTACCTGACAACATCCAAAACCTAAAAATACCTTCAAGTTATTCTTTTTCGTGTGTGTGTGTGTGCGTGTGTGTGTGTGCTCACACAAGTGTGTGTTGTTGGACTCAAACCCAGGGCCTGGCACCTGCCAGCCAAGTGTTCTACCACTAAGCTAAATCCTGGGCCCCGTGATTATTGGTTCTGACGACCAGTCCATTTGTTGCTGCTTTGCAGATCATAAGGAAAGACTGGAAACAATCTGTATAATCAGTCCTGAGATAATAGTTAACTAAATCATGATAGAATCACCTCCTTCAACTTATGAGGAAGCTGGAATAGTCAGACTCGTAAAGACTGAGAGTAGGATGGAAGGGTGGGGAGTTATTTTTTAATGGGTAGAGAGTTTCAGTTTTGTAAGATTGAAAAGTTCTGAAGGTAAGTGGTGGGGCTGGTCACACAGCAGTGTAACTGTGCTTAATGCCAAGGAGCTGTGCAATTGAAAGTGGTTAAGATGAACTGGAAGAAGTGACACATACCTGTATTCCCAGTTACCAGAGAGGCTGAGGCAGAAAGATCACAAGTTCAAGGCCAGCCCAGGCAACTTACTGAGCTTGTCTCAAAATAAAAAATAAAAAGGGTTGGGGATGTTGCTCAGTAGTTCAGTGCTTATGGGTTTGATCCCTAGTACTGTTTTTAAGAAAAGATTGGCTGAGGATTTAGCTCAGTAGCATAACCACCTGCCTGGCAAGTGCTAGGTCATGAATTCGATCCCCACCACCAAAAAAAAAAAAAAAAAGATTAAGGTAGTGCATTTTACACAGTTAACAAAAACACGCACTGAGTGGGGAGAGTGTGCCAGTGGTAGCTTTCCTAGCACTTCCTGAGGCTCTGGGGTCCATTTCCACATTACAAAAAGAGTGAAAAAAAAAAAAAAGAGCATTGAAGAAGAGTAAAAAAAACATTAAAAATTCTCTTTTCTAAAATCCAGTTTACTTAAATAGAACCCATCTGGGGTCTGGCATATGAGGTCATGAATGAGACCAAGGAGAATATGCAAGCATTCATACTTAGGAGGGACAGTGTAAGAAGCAGAACCAGACAGTTGGCCCCGTTTATTGAGTATCTACTGTTTTCCAGGTAGGGTGGAAAAGGTGCTCATTACACAGGCAGTAAAGTCTAGTTCAACCAGACTGCCTTCTTTACCTAGTGCAAGTCTGGGATTTGCCTCCTAAAGTGTAGTCACCTCAGGTGAATGATTTATTACTCTGTGACTCAGTTTCTTATCTGCAAAATAGAGTAACAAGTATACTTACCTTGTAGACTGCTGAGATATGAGTTTAGAACTACAAAAGGCGTAGAGTGATACCTGACCCATGGTAAGTGCTGGGCAGGTTTCTATTGAGTGAGATGAGATGAGATCCCAGAAACCATGGGCCCTATGGAAATTACGAAGCGAGAACTTTTTTTCTTTCCGAGACGGCCTCTCGCTGTTACCCAGGCTGGCCTTGCACCTGCAATCCTCCTGCTTCCGTCTTCTGAGTGGCTGGGGCTACAGGTGTGCAGACACCTGACCACGCTGGCGAGTCACTCTTGACACCTGAATGCCGAACCCCAGATGGTTGGAGGCTGGGGCAGGATGAAACCAGGTGCCCGCTTTAGCTGGCAGCCCCTGCACCTCCTGAGGGGCTCCAGGCAAGGGCATGCCAGGAGCAGGTGGGTGCAGCGCGATGGAGACAGATTAATATAATCACTGTATTACCAGCTCTGCTCACTCCCCTACTTTTCCCCTTAATGGTGATTATTATACTTATTAGAGGCTCAGCTGCCGATGGTTATTGATTCTCCTTGCTACAGCATATTAATCAGGGATTTGAAGCTATTGTTGGTAACACAAGCCTCCCAGGGCCCGAGGACCAATGCAGAGCAGGACATCAGGACCTTTTCAGTCAGGCAGGCGAGGTCCCCAGGGTTCCAGAGTCACACAGAGCACTCAACACAGACACATCCTCCCTCTGTCTGGTGCAGGGAAGTGGGGGAAGAGGGAACAGCACCTCGCTGGGCTTCCCTCTGCAGAGGCCCGATGGCAGCTATTTCCAGGGCGTGTGGCTGGGGACACCACCTCCCCACAACCAGGGCAGATTTTGCTCCCTTTGCACCATCCTTAACACACATCCCCACCAGCAGGTGCTAAGGGGTGGACTGGATATGTTGGGGTCTCTGTGGAGCCGGGGGTGAAGCAGGAAGGTCAGGTAAGAATAGCCTGGTAGGCTGGGGCTGTGACAGCTGCCATTTCTTGGATGTTCAGGGTGTGTTCACATCTGATGAGCATGCGGTAGGTGTCAGGCATTGTCCGAGGGGCACTGCCCACACTGTCTCCTTTAGTTCCCACGTCAGCCTCTCAATGGCACGTGATTAAGCCATTCTCCAGAAACAAGAACTCAGAGAATCAAAGCAACTTGTGCAGTGAGTGCCCTGGGTCACTCAGCTGAGACACAGTAGAAGTGGAGTTGGACCCAGGTCTTATGCTGGATAGGTAAGAAAAGGCCCATTTCACAGATCACTAGCAGAGAATCTTCCAGTTGTATGGGTGTCAGTCCTGCCCTCCCCAGCTCTGTTGTGGAGGCTCAGGGGACCCAGGGTGAGCCTTAGCTTCATTACACACATGAGCCCAGAAGGACTAAACCTGTGGGCTCTGGGGGTGGGCAATGGCCCTGCACTGGAGCAGAGTCCTGTGGCTCCAGCTCTGGTTCCACTGCACCCTCCAGGAGTCCTCCCCCACTGGCATGCGGAGGGACACTTCCAGTCTGGGGTGCTGGGCTACTGCTGCCTGGTTCCTCTGCTGCCGGTTCTGGGTGCTGTCGTAGCCCATGGCAGAGCTCCTGCAAGTCACGGCCATATGCATCACTTCCAGCAAGTGCAGAGGGAGAGAATAGCCAATAAAAGCCAAGTGAAAATCCAATAAATCAAAAATATTAAACATTAGGAAAATGGATTGCAAGCAGACACTAATAAATGGATGTGTAATGTGAGTATTTTTCTGTTTCACTGAAAATATGAAGTGGATTCTGCTTTAGCAGTTTAAAAAGGCCTCTGTGGTTAAAATTGGTAAATTCTGGGTCCAGCCGGAATCCCCACCTCCTGCTCATGCCAGAGGGGCCAGGACAGGTGATACCTGGTTATCCTACGACTGGTGTCTGGACTAAGAAAAGCCTTAGAAACCCAGTGGCTGATGTTCTAATGCTCTCTAGACCCTGAACCCCTTTAATTTCAGAGAGGACCAGATGGACCAGATGCCCTCTGGACCCTGCACAGCAGCATAGCAGCACACTCCAGCAGGGGTGTCTTTCTTTCTGGGGGTTCCGAGCCTGGCTTTGCCCCAGTCTCCCTGCTTGTCCTCTCCTCCCTCTTCTTCTGTCTCCCCTAAGTCACCTCGGGGCCTGATGCAGAGGTGGGCCACACTGTCATCTCTGAGCTCCTGCTGGCAGGTGGCCCAGCGCCTCCAACAGAATCGCCCACATCGCCACAGCTCCTGTGGGGCTAGCCACAGCCTGGGTCTCATCTTCCTGCTGGGTCTCTGGCCTTGCAGCCAGCCCTGTTTAAAGACATGGAGTCCCTTTCTTTACGTATTCTGTTCCCAAAGCACCCGGTCCTATGGGATCTATAAGAGAGCAGCAGAGGTGCCTGCCAGCCAAGGGGACTTCTGTTCCCCCTTCCCACCCTGAGCATCTTGGCCATACTGCACCCTGCTTTTGCCCACTGATGACCCTCCTGACCCTCCCTGCCTGTACCTCCTGGTGCAGAAGCCAAACTGTGCTCCTGGCAGGGAGCATACTCATTAGGAGGGAGCAGCTTGGTGGAGTGGGACTGGGACCCTGCTGAGGAGCTGCAGGTACACGGCAGAGCACGCCAGCCTCCTGGGCCTCAGCTGTTCTTTAGCTGCACCATGGAGGAGGCCCTTGGAGTAAGGTGGGATGGGATAAGATAGTGAGTGTGTGGTGCCCACCCCACAGCTGGCACACAGTGTGCTTCCACAGGTCCTGCTTCACCGTTCCCTGTCCTTTCCAGGGCTGGCCTCAGCATCTGTTAGCACTGAAAGCCCTGATGCTAGCCGGGGCTGCAGGGCTGCTACCATATCAATGAGGTCTCAGACTTCAGACCTCAATTCCCACCTGGAACAAGTGAGTGACATATTTGGATCCACACAGCCCCTGCGACTCTAATCTGCCCAGGGACTTGGCGATGAGTCACAGCAAGCTGACACCACAGACATGAAAGGAATCAGCCTTGCAATTTTGGCCGTGATAATGAGCATTAAGTAAAACTTGGAACTGCATCAGAGGCTGGCTGCCTTTGTCCAGCTCTTGCCCATTGGGATTCCAATAAAAGGACCTTTGTCCATAGCTCCTCCCCACGCAACTGCACTCCTGCGCTGTTATGATGGCACTGAGGCAGGGTGGAGGGCTCCTGGGAAGGAGCCTCAGTGGAAGAAGCTCACTCCAGGGGTGGGTCTAGGACCCACCTTCAAGGAACTGCCCTGCATCCTGGCCACCCAGGTTGCTGGCTGGGCTCCAGCAGAGTGCCAAGAGGGATGGCTGGGGTCTGTAATGCTTCTCTTGCAGCACGGCAATGGCCTCTGCTTGTTGGGTTCTGTATGCCCAGTGATGGTAGGCTCTAGACTTGCACACGTTACTTAAATGCATGCTCGGAAGAGCCTGGAGAGGGAGTGGTATCCCCCTTTTACAGATGAAGAAAGTAAAACCCAGGAAAAGTAACCTAACCTAGTGGCAAGACTGAGATTCAAGCCCAGGTTCATCTCTACCAGTTAACCAGATCAGGTTATGGTTTCAGGATGGATGTGGTCCAAGACGGCTTTTCTTCAAGTGTCTGACCGCTGGTGAGGATAGCAGGCACAAGGTGGGACTTTTGCAGAAAGAGAGGGTATACACAGGACCAGGCAGGGTGAAGGGAAACCAGCAAGAGTGGTGGCACCCCCAGAGGGGAGCGGAGAGGAGCAGAACTGTGGCTCCTGAAACCCAGAAAGAGATGAAGTTGAAGGAAGGGTCACCTTCCCCGAAGAGCTGTGGTCTGCTAGGCTGGGGGGAGGAGGCACAGCAAACCCCGGCGTGGCTGGGCAGCCGGGACTCTAGAGTGGACCCCAGCGCTGAGTCCAGGGAGAAGACCCAGGGGTTTGTGATCTGGGCATAGGACATAGAGCAGGGTGGGGCAGCATGGAGAGCCGGAGGGTTTGACAGGCAAGTAGAGGGGTTCCATGCAGGCTGCCTCTGGAGCTCACTGAGGGGCAGGTGCTGCAGTGCTAGGGGAGCTGGCAGGGAAAGCAGACGGTTCTGCCTGTGCCCAGCACAGCCGCTTCCCTCTGGCATTTTTGACCACCATCACGTGTGTCCTACATACTAGAACCCCCGCAAGGGTCCCAGACTTGGACAGGGTCCTCTCTGCAGCTGGGACGGGGGCTGGATGGAGATGGGGAGGAGCCAGGGATAAGCAGCTGCTAGGGAAAGGAAAAGAGAAGGGGAGAAAAGCTGTCCCCTCTTCGCACCTGCAGAAACACTCCCTGTCAGTGGCCTTTTATTCTTCCTGCAGATTTTCAAGGTCCATTTCTACCATGCAGATGTTTGTACTAAACAGCTGTGTGTGTAAGTCCACCCTCCGTGGGTCCCTTGGCCCACAAAAGCAGCTCTTTAAGTGGGTCAAGAGGCGCCCCCTTTGGCCCAGCTCCTTCCTCATCCTGAGCTTCCATGGAGTGGGCACATTTTTGATGCATCAATATAAAACCCATGACTAGGGGTAAGAGAGCCACAGGAAGTGGGGTCTCTAGCTTTGAGGTGCTCTGTATCCTGACTGCCCATGTTCACTTCCAGAAAGAGAGACAGTCCAGTTATCCTTTCGGTAATGCAGTCATCTCCTATCTGTTGAACAAGAGGAACAAATAACGTCAGAAACCCCTCTTGTGCCCAGCATTGTGTTAGCTCCCATGCACCCCACTCCTCCCAGCAGCTGGTGGGGAGCAAGGGGAGAGCGGGAGTAGCCTATTGGCTTCCCCATGGTCCTGGGTGCACAGGATGCTCTGGACAAATGGAATTTGAAAACGGAGGAAGACTAGGCTGAGGCTTTGCCCATCATACCTACAGGCTCCCAAGCCTGCCAGCCGCCAGTGTGGTAGAGTTCAGCTCCAGGAGAATCCTCAGCAGTTTCATTCGACCTTGGTCCCTGCAATGGAGACCTGCTTGGATCAAATCCCAGGAAAGAATTATCCTTTTCTGCCTGCTAGAGGCTGGCCCTAGGGCCCGTGCTCTATACTTGAGAGTGCAAGGTTGTATGGAAGTCTGCATCTCTGCCAAGACAGTCCTGGGCCAAACTCATTTCTGGGGCACTGGGGCACCAGGACAGGGGGCAGGGCTGGATGCCAGTGAGCTGCTCCTCTGTGTGTCCCCCAGCTTTCCTAATGTGCGGTCCCGAAGGATGAGAAGAGAGGGGCACTTGATCTTTCACTTTCCCCTCTCTGCTGTCCCAAACTTCTCAGTGTCATTTATGCCACAGAGGGGCAGGACAGAGGGGCAGACGAATGGAGGTGGCAGGGAGAGATCCACCTCCCACACCCTGACCCCGCTTGCAGTATCTCTCTTGTGTCTGAATTGCTTTTTTGCTGCCATATTTCTCTCCCTGCTCAGCCTCGCGGGCCACAGCTGCCCCACGCCGCTCTTGCTTCCTCATCCATCATGCTGACTGCAGAGCATCGGAGTAAATCTCATCCAGGAACCTCCCTGCCCCGGGCCTCAGAGGACAGGGCTCAGCTGTCAGAGAAGAGAGCAGTTTCCAAAGGGCCAGAGCAACAGGCCCTGCAGGATTGGTGGACTATGAATTATGGACATCTCATCTCAGTCACCTCGGTGCCCAGAGCCGGGGAGAGACTTTTGGATCACGCTCCCTTCACACTAGGTGTGTACCAGAGCTGGTGTCGCAGCTACCTGCTTTTCTAGTGGCGGGGCTTTTGTGTACACCCTCTGCATTAGATCAGGAGTTCTATGGCCACAAGGCCTGGGTCCAGCTAGCGGAGCCTCAGTGTGGAAGGAAGAGCTGCTCACCTCTGGGAAGCCCCAGCAGGCGAGGGAGGCAGCAGGGAGCCCTGGCTGCCCTCTCCCTGTCAGCACCGGTCCCTGGCTGGGTGCTTTTCCTGAGCCTTGCTGGGGTGCTCAGGAAGCCTGCTGGACCCTGCCCTGGCCCCGCTTCAGCAGAGCCCACAGACGTGAAGCAACTACAGGCTCTTACCTTTACGGGTTTTTCAGGTCCCTCTACTCCTCCTCTTGACTAGCCTTGTCACCACCAAGGTCACGCTGGGCTCGTTGTCTTTCTTCCAGTTCACATGGTGCTGGCCTCCTAACCAACGTCCCCTTCAAAGCCACCCTTTCCAGAACTACCCAAATACCTGCCTGATCCTTTGGCTCCCCAGGTCTCACCCTGTGGAACCCAGCAAAGGCCCTGCCCCTTCTCTTACTCACCCCCTTGTTCCTGGGTGCTGAGGCCCACTGGCTTCTCAGCTCTGGACCTGGAGTGACACCCTTCTGCCCCCCCAGCCCTGGGCCCCTGCTCCGGCATTTCCCCCTTCAGCTGCCATGAGGCTGTGTGAGCTGCTGTGTCTCAGAGGTTACAGCTTGGTTTGGTTCTGTCCTCTGTGAACCCTCCACCCCGTCCTGTCCCCAGACCTGGAGTTCCCTGCACAAACAGGGGAGGACACTACCTCACTGAATCAGCGTATGAAAGGAAGGAAGGAAAGAAGGAAGGAAGGGCAAGGTTCAGACAGGTGCAGTGAGCAATGTTTAGAGGACAGGGCATCCGAGAGGCAGCGAGGAGGAGCAGGGAGCAACGCTGGGGATAGATAGTGCCAGATTCAGCCACAGGAGAGAAAAAAGCTTTGAATATACAAAACATCCTTTCCCTGGCTCCTGCCAGCACCTTCTCAAACTGAGAAAAATAAACCTGTTTTCCTTATGACAAAGACTGATTTGAGGATAAACCCTCTCGGCTTCCCAGGAGGTGGCAGTGACTCTGGTAGGTGAGGAGGGGGCTGAAGGGAGAAATGGGGAGAAGAAAGAGAGGAGAGAGGGAGACAGGAGGCGGGGGAGGGGAGAAAGAGAAAGCGGCTTCTGTGTGCTGATTACTAATGCAGGAGAGCTCAGCAGGTTCTGCGGGAAGCGTTGATTGTGCATGAGAAAGCAGGCGAGCGGTAAAAAGCGATCTCCAGGCCCTGAAGCCAAGCTGGAGGGAGGAGAGGGCCCCAGCGGGGTTTGGAGACTGCTCCCCTTGGAGCTGCAGTGTGGGACAGAGGGACTGGAAACACCCGCCCCCAAGGTCCACAGAGGGGAAGGAGCTCTCTGCATTTCAGGGGGATATTCCACCCATGGAGGTCACACACCTCTTCCTTTCTCTACTTCCCTGAGGACTGTACCAGCCCAGTCCTGGCACTGGAGTGTGGCAGCGTATGGAGGAGGCTGGGAGCCCCCGTCCCTGAGGAAGGGTCGGGTCTTTGAGCTGGCTGGGCCTGAGGAACATGTGAGTGCACCCCTGAGACTGTCCTCCCCTACTGCTCTCTGAGGGCACCTGGAGAGGCTCAATTCTCCCCCTTGCTATGGGGATCAGTCGCTGGTCTCTGAGCCCATCTGCTCCTGTCTCTGAATATCTTCTCTGAGAAAGCAAAAGAATATATGGATCCATGGATTTGCGGACGGTCTGCACCTTCCAGATCATGGAGTCTAATCCACTCGCACCAGAGGGAGGAAAGAAAGGGAGATCGGCCTGAGGCCACACAGTGTCAGTGTGGATTCCGGTGGACGCGCCTCCTGTGTCCAGCTCCGTGGGGCAGCAGCAGGGCAGGGACCTCCACTTCTTGCCCGCTCTGGTCCTAGGGGCTCCCCTCGAACTCTGCAACCTGGAGACATCGTGAGCCCCTAGACGAGTCTTCTGGAGGCTGTGACCAAAGGCAACCCGCGAAACCCAACCAGCGTCCCTCCCTGCTGCCCCCTCCTCATAGTCTCCACCTCCTGGAAGGAAGCCGGGGTTCTTCCTCCCTCTTCAAGCTCCTCCTAGGGCTCCTGGGCTCTCCTTTCTTCATATCAGCCCCCCATTACCCTTCCCAGGCCTGGTAGCCAAGCAACAGATCCTTCCTCCTTAAAAGGTTATGTTTTCTCTGGTCACTGTCACCCTCCACGCTGTGAATCACACTCCCTTCCCTCCTGCCCTGTATGAGTAACAGAGACCCAGGACACTAAAATTTTCACAGAAGGATCCATTGTCCTTACAATAAAACCTCACAAGCCCTCCATGTTCAGGGTCAGCCGTTAGCTGTGCCCAGCCCTCCCCCAGCTCTGGCTGCCCAAGTGGGCCTCCGCTGGCCTCCGCCTCGCTGGCCTCCTCCTCCCTCCTTGATCTTGCGCACTTGCTTAGGTTTAGGGCCTCTGTGCTTCCGTCCCCTCTGCCTGGGGTGTGACCCCCACCGTTTTGCTGGCTGCCGCTGTCTTCTCACAGAGATAGATGTCAGTTCAATCTCCACAGCCCCAAGGGGACTTTCTTGAGGGCCACACCTAACGCTGGCCTCTTTTACTTGCTGTGTCTGTGGCTTCCACCTCGTATCACTTCCTGCCTGAGTTAAATTGCTTATTTGTGATGCTTGTCTGTTTCTACTGTTGTCTTGTGACCCCCCCCCCTATAGAGAAGAGTCCTGTCTGTTTGTTATGATGATGTCTCTGGCCCTTACTAAGGAGCCATTCACAGAATCAGGGCACCCTAGAGACGTGTCCATGGGCCTTGCAGACTCAGAGGTACTCTGTCCCCAGCTCAGGAAATGGAGACTCAGGATCTATGTGAGAGGGAGAATCTCTCTGGGCAGGAGTTGGTAGGTGCCCTGCCATCCCTGAGACCTTCAGCTGAAGTTGGCCACTCGGGGTAGGGTGTATGTGTGCTCCCTCCTCAGCTGTTGACATCTTTGCCTTGGTTGTCGCTGCATGTTAACAGGTTGTCATAGAAGTTATTTGGAAAACTCCACCTACCCAGCCAAGCTCACCCGAGCATGGGCACCCTGCCCGCCCTCTTTCAGGATGTCAAGTAAGGGAGGGTGGGCAATTCCTGGACTCCTGGGAAAGAAAGGAGCAGCATATTTGGGGCTAAACGTACTGGACTCCTGGCCACAATGCACAAGAACGGCAGGGACAGGGCTGTGTAGAGATGGGTGGACTGGGCCACCTCTGCAGTTCCTGTCCGCACCAGGGGACTGCAGGGAGAGAGGCTCCCAGAGCTCAGTCCTGCCAGGGGCTGGCCTCTGGGCCTTGCTGTGATTCTGTTTACCAACAAGCAGGAAGAGCCTATTGTACTCAGGATCCACAGAGTGGAAAGAAATCAGTGAATAGGAGGAGCTCAGGAGCCAAAAACCAGGGCTCAGAAACAATAGATAGGAAAGGAGTGGGTGTGGGAAGGGAGACCTACCCCTACCCTGGGAGGCTGGGGGAGAAATCCAGGTGGTAGGTGCCACCCGTTGGGGACACCAGGAGAGGGAGGGGAGGAGAAGGGGTCTCTCTACAGTCAGATTCTGTAGCAGATCAGTCTCCCCTGCCCCATGCGGTGGGCTTGGTCTGGCAGTGTTTGTTGGGTGTGCTCTGAGCAAGTTTCCCCGAGAAAACATAAAATGAGACATGATTCAGCATGTGTCAGACACCCAGCTCCAATCCAGCAGGGCCGGAGGGCTTTACAGACAGGCCAAGTTGGAAATTCTGTTCTGCCTCTTACTTACTGTGTGACTTCAGGCAAGGGACTGATCCTCCGAGTCCTTGTATAAAATCAGGCCAGTGCTTACCTCATTGGACTGATGATACATACAATGCCAAGGGCTAGTCCAAGGGCGGGCGCAGTGCCTCACCTGTGGTGGTTCGGTAGCTTTTTGCAGCATGGACCTTGGGCTCTTGCTTAAATCAGAGGGGAGATGCCCGTCTGGATTAGACAAAGGTCTGCCTGGACATAGGAGTGTGAACCCAGGGCCTCGAGGGCTCTTGGGTCCTTTGAGTACTGCATTTCTGCCGGCTTTCCATCTTTCTTGCCCGCTGTCAAGTCAGCAGGGATGATGTTCTGATCTGCTGACTTCCGGAAGACCTCATGTGCAGGCTGACCCCTGCAGAGGGACAGCACCTACAAAGACGAGGTGATCCCCCCAGCTGTGGGTAACTGCTCAGTGCCTCCCTATTTTGCAGGACACTCTCAGCGTAGCAGCCATTCGTGTCCTTCCAAGCTGCTCTTCTTCGGGACTATCCAGGACCTCATGTACCCCAGCAGTCCACCTCTCCTCCTTCTCCTGCCACCCATCACTCCTGCATTGCCTATTCCCACGACACCGAGCCTTGAGGAGTTTATTTCTCAGATTCCCTAAGAGAGACACTGCTAGTCTTGCAGATGTGGACTGCAGAACCTGCCCCGGGCTGGGGGAGAGGGGTGCTCTGGAAGGGACAAGCCCCTCTTTTGAGGCTGCAAGTTATAATCCTTGAGGAATGTTAGTTATAGGCAATGTGCCCTTCAATCTTTGCTAGCCTTGGTGTCTGGATGGTCGACCCTTGCATGGAGGGCTTGGAGTGTGCCTTGCGCTGCATGGATCGGAGACGGGGCAAGAAGGCAGGCAGCAGTGTCAGCAAGAGATAAGGCTGTGTTGACACAAAATCAACCTGGCTTCAGCGGCCAGGCTGTCCGTACTTGGCGGGTGCGTGCTCTATACTTCCCCCCCTTCATCATCAGATGCTTCTCTGTCCCAGTGGACCTTGCTACCGGAAATGGCAGGTCAGAGAAGTTTTGGTCTGAGTTCTCAGACTAGATCTGTGTTGTAGTAGGGCTGGGTACCAGGCTCCAGGGATTGGGATACGCTTTGAGCATCAGGTTTGGGTGGAGGGACCGCCACCAGGAGGGCAGAATTAGGTGCTGATTTACCACAAGTCCCACAAGAGGGCGAGGCACTCAGTGGTCGAATCCCAAGCTTTGGATTTCCACTGCTCATTTCACTGCCCCTCCGTTCCTGTGGAGGTGGCCACAGCCCCAGCTCCTCCAGGCCCTCTAGTGCCTGAACCGAGACACACAGAAGAGAAAAGGATTCAGGAGACAGGGCTGGGTGGGTGCTGCCAAGAAGAGGCTAAAAAGCTGTCACTCCGCAGCTGGGCCTGGGAGAGGATGAGGGGAAGATATCTGTGTGCAGGTCCACAGCACAGAAGGTCACCCAGGCTGCGCTGGACCGGCTGTGGCTGAGGGGGAGGTCTCCTGAGGGATTTCACTGCAGCCAGGCAGGAGGGAGGTGGCCCTGGCTGCTCGGTCACCGCAGGCTGGGGGTGGGAGGACGCTTGGAATGTAAACAGGGCATCCTTCCACATACAGACATCCTGGCCCAGCTGCAGGGACGGCAGGAGGGGGCTTGTGAGAGGGTGGCTGCTGGAGCCTGGCTGGACAGGCAGAGGCGACCTTGAGAGAGAGGAGAAGCACCATCGAGCTGGTGTCTGGGGGGAGGGGAAGGCAGGAGGAGGAAAGAGGCTGCAGAGAGGATTTAGACAGGGAGGGGCCGCCTCACGTCTGCCTGCCTCTCTCCTGGCCAGAAGTGAGAAGGACTCAGACACGGGAGTGGGCGTGGGGAGGCATGGGGACAGTGTGTCCTTGAGCCCTGGGTTTCCCTGGGCTCCAGCTGGTGACTGCTGACTCTGGCTCCCATGGAGCACCCCTCTTCCAGCCTGAGAGATATCCTTCCCACTCTTTTATGTTTCAAAGTGCTTTGGGGACCTGGGGTGTAGCTTAGTGGTACAGTCCTTGTTTAGTATGCACAAGGCCCTGGGTTCCACCCCCAGCACTGCAACAAAGCAAAGCAAAACAAAACAACTGAAATAAATAGATACATAATAAATAAATAAAATAAAACTTGGTTGGGGCGCGAATCTGCTGGAGGTGGGAATTCCAGTGCCTCCTGTAGGAATTCCCACAATGACCCACCCACTCCATGCCCAATTTGGTTTTCCCAAATTCTGTATTGTTTGTAATCTTTTTCTTGGACAAAGCCATTTTCTCTCCATAGAGATAACAATTCTGTCTTCATAGTGTGATTGGGACCATGGGATTAGATCCTGTATGAAAAAAAGATTTATAAAGTGCAAACCTGCAACCTGAAGGAGATGACCATTCCTAGGTGGAGGCTAAGGGGAAAGGCAGCAGGAAGGAAGCCCACAGGGGAGCGGGGAGGGGCCCCCCAGTTGGATTTGGCTCCAACCACATCAAGTGGCAGGTCACACTTTCCTTATCACAGAGAAGAGGGGTGTGGCTATTCTGGGGCCTGGAGCATTGCTGAGGGGTGAGGGGCTCCCCTCCTTGCAGGGCTGGTGGTCCAAGTGCCGTCTTGTCCCTGGGTCAAAAGCTGGTGCAGATGGACATGCTGACTGGCCTCTGAGGACCAGGATGAGTGAGATTAAGGCAAGTGTGACCCTGGGAAGAAGTGGAGTCTTGGGCAGACCTAGACTGCTGGCTGGTGCTGGGCAGTGAGCCACTCAGGCTGGCTGCACTGCTGCCCAGATCTGGGGTCTCTTCTGGGGGGCGCCGCACCTTTTTCTCCCAGGCTGGACTGGCACCCACCCTCCTGGCCAGTCTCACCATCTTCATTCTGCAGGACAGGACTTCATCCACTCAACTGCTCAATTTCGACCCCCCTCCCTGCACGGTTCCGGCTTGAGCAGCGCTGGAGCCCAGCTCCACCGCAGAAGACAGGATGGAGCAGCTGACCCCACTACTCCCCTGGGGTGAGGGACGGATGATCCATTTAGAATTTCTCTGGGGAGCGGGCCAACAAGGGTGTTCTTTCTGTTCTTCAGGCTTCCCCAGCCCAAACTGGTGGATGAGTCAAGAGACAGATGCAAAGGCAAGGCCTTGGGGGAAATCCTACAAGTGCACAGGGTGGCCCCAGGGAAGGCCATAGAGGCTGGGAATTGCTGGTCCCCTCCTCCCGCACTCAGGCAGGAATCCGATGACCTTCCTAGTACAGATTCACCATGCACATCTGGAGATGACTGGGCTTCTAGTGCCTAGGGGCCTATTCCGGAAAATTTTTGGTGCCTTGTGTGTGTGGGGTCCTCCTTCAATCTAGGATTTTCCTGAAGTTGGAGATTTTAAGATTTTGAGCTGTTGCATGCTGAGGCTTTTCATAATCCTGCAGGCCATGGAGGGGGGAAATGGGATATGGGAGGTGGGTAGAAAAGGGAGAGAGGAGAGGAAGAGAAACAGAAATGCAGAGCTGGACACATGCATACACAGAGAGCTGGAGCCCACACAGAGGTATGCATGCATGCACAGACACACACACACACGCACGCACGCACGCACACACACACACTCGAGCTGGTCTGAATGTAAGGGACAGGAGGCTCAGGCCTTCCCAATCCTCCCTGGAGCAGGATGTGCTGGGCAGCTTTGTCTCTGGGAGAGGAGAAGGAGGCCCACGCAGCATCATGAGGCTCCCCACTGTCATTTTGGGAGCCAGTGCATGCAACACTGGTCCAAGCCTCAGTCAGTCGTGTGAGCTGGGTAAGTGATTCATCTTTTCTAGTTCTCCACTTCTTCATCTGAGGAATGTGACTAATAATTCCTGACTTGTCAGCTTACAGGACTGTCATGAGGATCCTAAGTGCTTGCTGAGGTGCTAGACAGGTGGGGGAAGGAGAGTAATAGGTTCCCAACCCTGTGGGCCACAAGAAGCACTTGTCTCTCCAGACTTAAGGACCACCTGGGACCCTGAGTAGTTGCCTTTGAAACCTGAACTTGGCCAGCCTCCTACTCCGTGTTTGGCTTCAGCTTAAATGTCAGTTTGATAGGGAAGTCTGGAGCCTTAGATATGGCTCCCTCTTGTAAACCTATGCAATGTTCTGTATATTCCCTTTATAACCCTTATGATACGTCAAATAATGAAGCTGTTTGTGTTAACCATTTGTTTAACACCTGTCTTCTGCACTAGAGTAGAAGCTTCATGAGGTAAAGGAGCATGTCTGTTATACTCCATCTTGTCACCAGCATGTGACACTGTGCCTGGCATGCAGCAGGCGGGTGCTGCAGAAAACCCTTGCTGCATGAACGAAGGCCCTACTGGCCTCATCCTTCTCACATGACTCCAACTCTAGATGTCAAGCAGCAACCAGTACATCAGCTGGATAAAAGCTACTCTTCTTCCCATCCACTCAGCACAGCCAGCCCTGCTCAGCTCCCAAAAACACTGTAGGTAATTGCTTTATTAGTTAATTAATTTATTATCTTTGTTCAAGGCTGCCCTCTGCTGGCTGAACATTGCAGGCTAGAAGGGGAAGGATGGACACCCTAGTGGCAGGAAACCAGCCGGCTGAGCCTCCCCAGGCCTGGGAAGAGGTCCATGCTACCTAAAAGGGCATCCAGGAGAAGAGTCAGGCCCACTCTCTGTCCTTCTGGGGCTCCCTCCCGCTCTCACAGGAGGCTGCAGCCCAGGAAGAGCAAGAACTTAAGGAGACTGTGCCCTCCCCCAGTGGGATAGCGTGCAGGCAGAGAAGGACTTGCTTAAATAGCTGTTCTGTCTCCACGGTGTGCTGCAAGCTTTTAACAACCAGTCCTCTAAAGCCAAAGCCCAAATCTGATTTGTAGCATTTATGGAGTCCATGGTGAAAATCTCCCACTGTGGCCAGTTTCAGACTGCCAAGGGGATGTTACTGAACAAAGATTTGGGAAGAGGTACCAAGTAGAGTATCATTAGATTGAATTTCCAGCACACAGGTACCATGGACCTAAATAGCTCCAGGGGCATATGTGAGAGTAAAGGACAGTAGGGCTAGGGGTGTGGCTCACGGGCTCCAGTGCCTGTCTGGCAACTGCAAGGTCCTGAGTTTGATTTCTGGTTTTTAAAGAAAAAAGTGATAGAAAGATAGTAAAATAATTGGGAAACAGGTGGGTTTTGAGTATTTGTTACATTTGTTTTCAATACCATACATTCAATTGTGAGGTTATATAATTTACTTTTTCATAATGGCTGTGTTTAACAACTGACTTTCAAGCTTCTAGAAAATTCAATCGCCAGTTCCTTGCCAGCCCCCTAGATGGTAAGAGCTAGCTGCAGCCCACTTGCGGCTTCCCCTCCTCTCCCTGCCCTCTCCATCCGCTGCCTTCTCTTTCTCCTCCTCGTTCATGGCTTTGCTGGCGTTCAGTGTGGGCAGAGGGATGGGAATATGGAAAAAGCTCTGCTGCAGACGCTGCTCTTCTCTGAGCCAGGAGACATGAGGTGTGAAGGAAAGACGTGGGGGAAACGCAAATCTGGCTACTGAAGGGTGCTGCAGTGTGTGTGTGTGTGTGTGTGTGCGCGCGAGGCTGAGGCAGTGATTTTTGCAACTGGATCATGAGGCTGTCTAGTGCCCTTTGGACGTGGGGGCTGGGCGCCATGTGCCCTTGGTGGCCTCTACCCGGGAGGAGAGGCCTGCGGGGCTGAGGTGAAGCGGCCAATGGGGAGCCGGGGCAGGCAGAAGTAGGCGCCGGGGAAGAGGCTGAGGTTGATAGGGTTCCCGTCCAGGCGGATGTCTTCCAGCAGCAGCCTGCGGGTGTGTCTGTGCTCCTCCGAGTCGCAGAAGGCGTCGCTCGGCATGGTCTCTATCGCGTTATTCTGGAAAGCACAGACTGCAGCTGAGTCCCTGCCCACAGGGCCCGCTCTCCAAAAGCTCCCGTCAGTCTCTCCCACCAGCTCTGTCTTTCCTGGGCAACTGGGGAAACCAAGGCCCGAATGTGGAGGCCACACGACGAGGGATGACATGAGGACCGTGGAGGGTGGAGGGAGAGATTAAGTGGGGTGACGGGAAGGAGGAGATAGGAGAGCCGGAGGCACCCAGGGCTGGAGAAGAGACACAAGGGAAGGGAAGGCAGGAGGGGAAAGCAGGTGGGCGAGAGGACATAAAGAGGCGGAGGGATAAGGTTTTATAAAAGGAGAAACGGAGACCTGGGCATGGCGGCCCCTGCCTGTAAACCCAGCACTCCGGGAGGTCCAGGTGGAGGATCGCAAGTTCTAGTCCTGCCTTGGCCTTTTAGTGACTTAGGGAGGCTCTGACTCAAAGATTTAAAGGGGGAGAGACTGGAGATGTCGCTGAGTGTGAAGGCCTGGGTTCAACCCCCAGTACTGTTAAAAAAAGAGAAAAAAAGGTGGGGAGCAGGTAGAGGAGAAAGAGAAATGGAGAAAATTAAGTGGGGTCCGCAGACAGTTGTCTAGACGAGACCATGTCTTCAACACACCTCAGTCACTGAGGCCCCATCCCTGCTGCCCAGGAGCTGGCTCTGCGACCTGCAGGCCGAGACCCTCACCTGCAGATGTAGGGAGCGCAGGCTCAGGGGTAGAGGCCCGGGGATGGAATCCAGCCTGTTGTCTGCCAGGTAGAGGAACTGCAGCTTCTCCAGGGCCTGCGGGGCACAGACAGCACTGGAGGAGGGCGGCCCTGGAGGGCCTTGGCAGCAGGGAGGTGCTGAGGAGGTCAGAGTCTGGTGCCCTCTTTGTTGACTCCAGGTTTATCTGGCCTCAGCCATACGCAGGGTTGGGGGTGGGGTCTTAAAGGAGCTAACAGACATCAATCCCAGATGAATGCAGGAGCAGAGCTGCGGCCAGCACAGCACGGTGCTGACAGCTGGGGAGTGTAGAGGGCTGCCGGTAAGCGGGGAGGGCTGGGGGCCATTTCAGCTCAGCCTCAAATTCTCTGCCACCAGGGGGATCTGCTTCCAGTGCTTCCCCTGAAGTGGATGTGGTGGGCATGCTCAGGAGCTGTCAGGCCAGTGGGATAAGAACCCCGAGGCTCACAGAGGCAGCCTGTGCCTGAGGGCAACAGCACCATCAGAACCAGGTAGGGCTAATGGGAGCAGGATCTGGGGAGAGATAAGCCTCTGGGGGCTCCCAGAGCAGGGAAGAATAATAGCTCCCATTTAGGGAGCATCTGCTATCTATATGTCATTGTCCCACTCTCTGGTGAGTGCTGTCGTATTGAATCCCTCAGCAACAGTGTCACATAGGAATCATTGTCCTCATTTTGCAGGTGCGAAACAAGATCAGAGGGGAAAAGTGACTCACCCAGGGGCCCTGGTGCTTCTACTCCAAAGCTCCTGCTGAGCTTTCCTAGGCTGAGAAAATAGTCTCAAGACAGGACAGAGAGATGTGTCCTAACATGGAGACAGCCCAACATTGCTTAGAGCTGAGTCAGTGGGTCCTTCACTTGGGAAACTGAGGCCCAAGGGCACACAGAGCTGCTGACTCCACCACAGTGGTACCAGCACCATGTCTTGCATCCACCCCCAAGATCACTGCACAGAGGGTGGGAGATGTTGAGGGGTGGAGTGGCAGAGGGAATAAGACATGACTGTCTTCAGCCTGCTCCGAAAGCAGCTCTGGCCAGGTGTAGTGGTGCAGGCCTATAATCTCAGCAACTCTGGAGGCTAAGGCAGGAAGATCGCAAGTTCAAGGTCAGCCTGGACAATATAATGAGGTTTTGCCTCAAAACGAAAAAGAAAAGGGTAGGGTGGGGTGGGAGATAGTTTGACACTTCCTGGGTTCAATCCTCAGTACCAGAAAAACAAAGGTCTGACTTGATTTGATGCTTCTAAGGTGGATAGGCTTACAGTAGTCGGCACTGCTCAACGCTAAGGGTATGTTCTGAGAAACGTATCACTAGGCAGTGTCTCTCGTATGAAGAGTACAGAATACACTTTCACAAACGAAGAGAGCCACAACGTCACTAGGTAAAATAATCTCAGGGGCCCACCATGGTGTATGTCATCCAGTGTTGATGGAAATGTCATTACTAATTGTGTGCCTGTACTTAAAGTGACAAAGAGTATCTAAATGAAGGGGACACGGTCTTTGAAGGCCCTTCCTCATGACGCAGCCAGCACCTGGGAAGGGTGCGTGGTCAGTCTCCTGTGTACAGTGCTTTACTGCTCAGCAGAACTGTGCCGGAACCCTGTGGCCACGTTTGTGCCATGTGATGTCCCCCTTTCTATCAAAACTGGCCAGCCAGTGACCTGCAGATTTTCTCTCCTGAAAATGTGACCCTGCAGAGACAGGGTCAGTCACCTAGTGGTGGGTTTGGGAAACACAGTGAAAGGCAGACAGGGCAGCAGCAGGCTGGAGAAAATCCTCTTCCTTCTGAGCCAGGGACAGCGTCTGCCAACCTGAAGAACTTTTAACGGGCAACACATAGAGAAGGAAGGGAAAAACAGGGCCTGGATTTTGAGCCCCGGAGCAAGGGTGGGGCAGGGAACCCTGTGGATACTGAGGGAAGGGGTGGGGGCAGGCGGCACCTGGCAGACTGAAGGAACCCACTTACCCTGAAAGCCCCGGGCTGTATCCCCGAGCTCCGGAGCCGATTTAGGCGGACATCTAGGAGCTCAATGCCTCTGGGCAGCTCAGGCAGTGCTGCCAGTTGGTTCTCCGACAGGATCAGATCCTGCAGAGCTGGCAGCAGGTGGAGGGCGTCGTCGTCGATGGAGGAGATGAAGTTGCTGGAGAGGTCAAGCCTTTTCAGTTTTGCTGAGGGACGTGGGAGGGTAAGAGATGCTGGAACACACAGTCTTTCCTCCCCTACTGTTGGATCTGTCCCCACCTCCCCCCCACTCCCTCAGTATCAGGGAATTTTAACCAGGTCCAAGCTCAAGGAAATAGCAGTCTAAATCTAGCCCCCTAACAAAAGCGCTCAGATTCCTCAATTCCTGTCCCTGGAGTTTGGTGCAGGGTTGTAGCTGCCTGCCTGGCATCTGATTGGAAGGAGCCTTTCACAGATAAGAGTCAAACAGCCCAGAAATTCCTGGGCACTACCCCCAACTCATCAGTTTACACAAAAGGCAATGAATGCCAGAAAGGCTGAGGGTGCCTGATGGAATCAGTGGGAGTGGCACCCAGGTCTCCTAGCTAAAGTAGCAGAACATCTGGGTGTGGTAGCACTTGCCTATAGTGCCAGAGTTCAGGAGGCTGAACCAGGAGGATCCCCAAGGGTTCGAGATCAGCCAGGACTACAAAGTGAGTTCAAGGCCATCCTGAACTGCATGGTGAAACCCTTTCTCAAAAAGACAAAAAAACAAAAAGTAAAAATAAAAAAGAAAGTAGTGGAACAGCCATCTGACAGCACCAGAGCCCTGGCAGTAGATTTAGGACAGTCTTGTCCAGAGTTCAACAGAGCCACAGTGGCTGGGACACCCTGAAAATGTTGGCTTGATTGTCTCTTCCTTTCCTAGCTCTTTCGGAGAAAGAGACTGCTACCACTGTTTGGACTTTTCTAGGAAAGGAGGGAGAAGGACTTGGGGACCATATTCCTTTGGCAGCTGGACAGACACAGCTAACAAGGAAGAGCTGATACGGACTGAGGCTAACAGTATCTGGCCTGGCGCAGGGGAAAGGACCCTGGTCATCCCGCCTGCCTGTCCCCTGTCCCCTTTTCTCGGCCATACATACTCAGCCCTTTGAAGTCGTCGGCCCTGATACGGCTGATGCGGTTAAAACGGGCATACAGGTAGGTAGTCATCCGGGGGACAGGAGGGATGCTTCCCAGGTCAGTGTCATCGCAGTACACAGAGGAACCGAGGCACACACAGACCAGGCAGGTGGGCAGGCCTGACCCAGGGGAAGACAGAGCAGAGGGGGAGCCCTGGTCAGGCTTCGCTGCAGCTGCTACAGCCAGGGGCCCTCATCCCAGAGAATATCTGAGCCATGGGCATCTGTGGGCTCTTCATGGCCATAGGATGTGGCCCAGAACAGACTGGCTGCTTTGGAGAGTCACTCAGCCTTAGCCCCGAGACATCAGGTTTACCCTGCTTCCACCAAATCCGGGTGTTTTGTGGGCTTTGCTGGGTTTATGTGGGTGTTTCTAGGATTTCAGTTCTCAGTCTCCTTTCCACAGGGATCCTTTTGGCCCCGACGAATATGGTGAAGATAAAATAAAGTCACAGTGAGGAGTAATAGCCAGGGGGTGTGGCTCTGCCAGGTGCCTTGGAGACAGGGGTCTGTTTGGCTCCAAGAAGCATAACAGAGCCATAGTAGAGAGGACAATGCCTTCCCGGTATCCGTTTTCTCTTCTTACGGCTTTGGCATCCAATTTTTATGGGGAAACACACCCTCCCTCTTCTCACCCTATCTTCTATAGCTCATGAGACTCAGGCCAGGCTGTCCAAAAGACTGGCTGTGAAAGGCTGGGAAGACTTCACTGGCTTACAGAAATGGGCAGTGCTGGGGTTTTCTGTCACATGCTATCACAGGCACTAAGACTTCTGAGAGACCAGCATTAGCTGCACTCCAGGAAGGATGCTGGCAGCAGTGACACAGCTCTCTAGCAGCACTAACCAGGTGAAGTGAACAAGTGGGGCAGGGAGTCCCCATCTGATCCATAAGCCTCACATGGCAGGTCCAGAAAGGCCCTTTATGGTCTCTTCAAGCCTGAGACTCCAGCTCTGAGACAACACAGATGCATGAATGAATGCCTCTGGTGGATATCCCAGGACCCAGGGTCTACTGAGGCAAGGACAGGGACGCTGAGTGCCAGCAAGTCCAGAATGAGTCACACCCTTCCATGGCCCCAGCCCCTGATCCCCAGCACAGCCTTCCCATGTCCAGGAAGGCACTGGGGAAGGAGGGAGAGCTGCTGAGGAGGGAAATTCAGTGCTGAAAGCTGTGTGACTGCTTCATTTGCCCCCATGCCAAGTGACAGCCACAAAGTTATTTATTCTTCTCTACAGGCTTTTAATCGTCTCTAATCTAATTACCATTCGACCTGCTTCCTGAGCTCCTCAGCGATGCTGTTAATTAAGGGAGGGTGGTTTGCTGGGGCAGAGGGGAGTTCTTGCATGGCTTTGCTTCCTATCTACTTTGTGCATTCATGCAGAAGTATTGGGAGTAGCCAGCCTCTCCTTTTGGGTTTTGGTTCTCTTCTTACTGTGACTATCTCCCTTCCTCTCTGCTCATAAAGGCCAGTCTTAGCCCACACTCCACGCTGATGCCCACACTCCACGCTGATAGCCCCTGGCTCTGAAGAGTGGCTTCTTAGCCCATGACGAGTGGCTATTGTAAACATTTGTCTGGGTACTTACTTTGGCTGGTTGGGGAGACCAGTAAGCCTGGTGTAGTTGGCAAGATAGGCCTGGTCACTGCAGGGTTGGATGACTGCATTCCTGTAGCTGCAGGGTTGGATGACCGCGTTCCTGTAGCTACAGGGTTGGATGACGGCGTTCCTGTAGCTACAATGTTCTGTGAAAGACCGATCTTAGGTGGAGGGTCCTGGCTGGTCTCTCTAACCTAGAAACAACACACTGTAGGTGATTGAGAAGGATTTCACTTGGCTTCTGGGAACCTCAGGGACCAATTTCAAACTTGTAGTGTCACTGTGGGGAAGAAGGGAGGTAGCACAAAAAGCCTGAGTGAGGAAGGAAACTTACTCAGAGTGTGTGGGGCCCAGGGTCTTCATTATGCAGAGGAGGAAACTGAGGTCCAGAGAGGGGTGGGAACATGGGCCAGCTAGGGAGCTAGCGACAGCGAGGCAGAGCTAGAACCTGGTACTGGGAATCTCCCAGGCTGGTGCCCTCCTCCTGCTCCATACGGACACAGCTTACCCGGCGATGGGCCGGGGCTGCTCAGCTCAGCCCCTGCAGCAGCCACAGGGCCGAGGAACTCAGCTAGAGGACAGTCTAAGGAAAGAGACAGGGGCATTTCCTTTGCTAGGCAGAATCTGAGGACAGGGCTGATCCTCGCCCCAAGGCAACATGACTTATGATCCTGCTGGTGGCATGAGGCAGGCTATATGACTGGGGGTGCGGTCCTACCCACGGTTTGCCACAAATGTACTGAGAAACTGGAGTTTTGTGTCCTCTTGCTTAGTATCACATAAGAGACAAGAAGTTCCTATGCAAGAATAGGAGTGGGAATTTGCACTCTAGAGAAAGAGCTGGAGGCTTGGGAGACCCACACTACTGGACAAGCGGAAAGGGACCAGCCCTGACCCCATATTTTGCAGGCACGCAGTCAGGCTGCCATGTGCGTCACCTCAGGGAGCTGGTCCCCGCAGTCCATGAGCCCCTCACGGTCCTCACAGTTTCTCAGGTCAGTGACCTCACTGGAGTCACCCGGGCTCAGGCGCGGCTGTTCGCTCCTCTTCCTCTCTTCTGCCACTGAAGCTGTCCCTGCGTCTTGCAGCACCAGGCTCAGCACACTCAGGAAAGCCGAGAGCCTCATGTGGGACCTGAGGTGGGGATGGGAATGAGAATGCCCAGTCCTAGGTGGTGGGCAGGAGGCAGGGCTCCGAGCTTTGTGTTGGGACCTCTTTCAAACCTCCCCTGCTTCCACCTGCACCCCCAGTCTCCTATCATTCATCATACTCAGTGCCCCATTCTACTCCAGGCTCCCTGAAGGTGATAGCAAGAGATATCTCCTTACCTCACCTTCCGTCCCCAACCAGACCACCTGATCTTTAAACATCTGCCTCCAGTGGGCCTCAGGCCTCCAACCTTGCGCCTTACCTTTAGATGCTTTTGGCTCTCAGACAGAGCCCAGCAGCTTCCATGGAGGTAGGGACTCTGATGGACTGGTTATCTGTGCTCCGGCTGGGGTTAGACAGCAGCAGTTGGCAGGAGGCTGGGGGAGAAGCCAGGCTGACTGTCCAATCAGATCTGTCACTCTTTCTGATCCTGCTGTTTCCCCTCCTCTTTCCTCAGGGGGTCTCTATTTGCATTCCTCTGCTTGATGAACTGGAATTCTTCTTTGTTCCCTCTATCTGCTCTAGGGTCCTTTCCTTTAGTCTCTTTCTGATCCACTGTCCTAATAATCAGGCCAGGCCTTTGAGAGGCAGGAGGAAGAATCCTCCCTACTCAGATTCTGAACTCCCAGGAAGGCTGAAGTGAGGAGGTAGAGAGACAGAGCTCACCTTCCCAATGACAGTGCTCCACCCCACAGACCAGATCCCAAGATCCAAGAGGCTGAGCTCAGTTGCCACCCTGACCCACAGTCTCCCAAAGGAACCATACTGAACAGAATTGCCGGAGGGAGGGTTTGAAGGTACAGGTGGTGCAAAAATAAGTTGAACGGGGGTAGGATGGAAATTGAAAGCCAAGTTCACAGATCATTATTAGAGCAGGATGTAGGAAGTTCCCCAGGTCCTCCAGGAGGGAGGACCGGGACAGTGGGGCTGGGCTCTATGAAGTACTCTCTGGCCAGAGGCCTCATGCCCCGCCTCCACCAGAGGCAGGAAGATGTACTTCTTGGGGGAGTTGTGGTTTCCTTTGGGGTCTCAGGCAGGCTGGGGTGAGGATGGCTGATCCTCTTCCCCGATTCTGGCAGCTGGCCCCTCCTCTTTGGCCAAGGTCTTCAGCAGTGCTTCTTGAACTCTTTCTTTCCGCTGTCCACATCCTGAATCCCAGCTGCAAGGCCCCCTGAAGATGACCTAGTCCACATCTCAGCTTGTACGGAAGAGGAAACCGAGGCCCAGAAAGGGCCAGAAAGGGGAGGACCTGCTCAAGGTCACACACAGCCAAGGACAACACCTAGATTTCCAGAGTCTCAGGCCAGAAAGGTTTCTGTGTTCATTTGACCCCCTTTCTTCCTACCTCCTGGGGGGGGGAGTCCTGAGCCCACATGTCTTGGGCCCTTCAGAGCAGAGCTCAGCTTGTGCCTGGAGCCCCAGGGGAAGGCACAGATTTAACAGTTCCCCAGGGGACAACAGCTGCTGGGGAGGGGCCTCCTCACAATGCAGGAACCAGGCAGGAAGGCATGTTCCCTCGCCCTGCCCTGGGTAACCTGCCATCGGGGGGCTCTGCTGGCCTGAGAAGAATCAGCCCTGGAGCCAGGGGGCCATGCAGGAGGCAGATGGCGCGTCTGTGGGCTGCTTTCCTTCATGTCCACCCCCACAGCCTGCCTGGCAGCCAGGGCCCTCCGCCCCCACAGTCAGCCAGGGAGCGGGTCCCCCTCCCAGCCCAGGCCATTTGTTCCTGTGAGGAATACAAATGCGACTGCTCCGTCATTCCCAGGCCACCTGCCTCCACCGTCCTGCTGGGTGACACAGTCCTGCAGCACTCAGCTGTACCTGCTGCGCTGCCACACCTCTGCCCTGCTCCAGGTCCTCCTGACACCCCGCAGCCTGAATTCACTCCTGGGCCCCAGCCACCCCCTCTCCCCTTCCTGCCTGGGAGCTACTACCCTGGGTGCGGACCCTCTCCAGGCTTCTACTTTTGCCTTTGCAAGCTAGTGGGTTGCACACTGCCATGGATTTCAAGGTGGACGTGCGTGACCCGTGTAGGAACAGGCAAGCCGCATGCTGTTCCAGGCAGCTCCGCACCCCAAGAGTTGTGGAGGGGCTGTGGAGATGTGTGTGCTGGGTGCAGGGCGTCCTAATCCTGATCTCATTAGGAGAGGTACAAAGCTTGTTGATGGAGCCGAGGTGGTAACTGGTGTGGACAGAAGTCTGGCCAGCCAACCCTAGCTCTGCCCCAGCTGTGGAAATTTCAGAAACCCTCCTGTTTTTTGGACCGCAGAATAACTTCCCTGCTGAGGGTTGGTAGCTGCATAACTCCAGGCTGGGAAGGCAGCCCCTTTTTTAAAGAGACTCCCCACAGGGTTGCCCCAACATTCCTCCCTTTTTGCTCCTGCTGTTTCTCTTCCTGGTCATGGGTTTTTCCCCTTCTCCTGTCAGGCAAGATTTGGTTCATTCCCTAGGAGCCAACAAACATGACAGGAACCTTTTCAGTTGACCCCCAAACAGAGGCAAAGGCCCCTTCCTCTCTGCTGTTTGCACAACACAGTGTGATTATGAACACTTAAAACAGAAACACAAATTTGTAGATTTTTCCCCTCTTCAAAGTTATGAATTTCTCAAGGGCATGGGCCTATGTGACCACTGGACCCTTGCTGGATTGAACCAAGGCAGGAGTGTAGCCGGCAGGCTCAGTGGGGTGAGGGCCTCACCGGGCAGTTTACGTCCTGCGGAAGAGGGTGCAGGCCCAAGGGGGGCATCCCCTTTCCAGAGCCAAGGCTCCCCTGAGTGGACAGAGAGCCTGGGGTGGGGGTGTTCTTGCCTTTTTTGAGCTTCTGCATGACCTGTGGCCCACTCCAGTGACCACAGGGTCATGTGCACACTGCGTTCCCCCGAGTAGTCTGAGATTTACTAGGTTAGCAAAGGTAATGACTCTTCTGCAACTTTCCTCATCTGCTGGGTACTGAGCCCTGGGAGATCCTTGACAGCACCTGTGGGTCAAAAGAACCTGCGGTTTTGAGTTTGAAATGTAACTACAGATTTCTGGTCTGAATTTAGGAATAATTTTTCATGAGGGTTACACATTTTGAAGAAATGTCCCAAGAAAAGGCTTTAGGATAGCTCTGTTAGAAGTTTCTTAGGAATGAAATCTTTTCTCCACTGTCCTTTTCAACACAAATCAGAGGTGAGGGGCAGGGGCGGGGAAGAAGATGGCTTTGAGGTGTTACTATTGACCTATTCACATTGTCAAGTTGAAGCAAGGTGTTTTCGTATTACTTTATTTCCTCTGCTGTGAAGCATGTTGAAATGGTTCAAAGTTAACATGGTCTGCAAGACAGAATAGATACACGTACAGAGTACACGCGCACACGGCTGCTTACACACCTGACTCTGTACGTGCCCAGAGCACTGACCGGTATATGCAGATGCCAGCAGCACTGACAGAATGAACTTGTGTCAGAGGCAGGACTTTCTAGACCCCAGGGGAACTGCCACCCTGTGTGTGTATATGAATGCTCCTGTGTGTACGAGCACGTGCAGGGATGGAGGTACCTGTGAAGCCACTTTGACTCTCACTCCTCTGACTTACAGCTGCAGAGAGCAGTGGAAGGATGGGACGATGGGACCATGGTGATCGAGCGGCTGCTGAAACGCAATGTTCAGGTTTGCAGGACCAGGCTCCCCCGGAGAGGAGAGCCGCAGGGGCTGTGCTCACCCAAGGGCTTCATCAAAAGGATTGAGGTGTTAGGTGTGAACAGGGAGTGGAAAGGGGTTTATCCAGGCATAGCACCAGGTTGCTTACAGCCATACTAATACATTGACTTTAAGCATAAGCCTTGGAGAAACCAGCAAGCAGCAGGGGAAGGAAGCTAGGGGGGGGGGGAGGGCAGGTACTGTGTTCTATATTTAGCAGAAGAGACAGTTGAGCAAGAAGGTGATGGGAATTTCTTGAAGTCCAGGGCCCTGTGTAATCCAATGCCTTGAGAGCCTTGGAAGCATTTCTCATTCTATCTTGAGGCTGGGTACTGTGTCCCACTCATTTCTAGAACCTCCTCCTTTCAATATTCCGCACCAGCATTTACACCAGGGGACTGTGCAGGGGCAGCACCCCTAAAAAGAAGGTAGGCATGAAGGTGAGGGCTCTACTTGGAGACCTGCCCAGCTAACCAGAGCCAGGTAAGAAGGTTGGAGAAGTTTCTCTGGGGAGAGACAGTCCATAAATTACTGCAAGGGAGGGGATATCTTTTAGGACTTGTCCTGCATCGGGGTAGGCTTTAGAGAGGAGACCAGCAAACTTGGACCACAATGTTGGGGGGACCTCAGAGCAGGCCACCACTGGTCTGGGTTTACAGATGCAGGAGTTCACAGTGGAAGGGAGCTGGCAGGGTCAAGGTTAAACTGCGTCTGTACCTAGGCTCCCAAAGGCTTCCCACCTGTGCTCTCTCCCTATGGACTTTTGGCCTTTTATGCTCTAGAGGAGAGTGGCACCATTCCTGTCACTCATGTCTCTTCCAAGCTGAGACCCTACCCCAGCTCCTTGGAACATTACCCCAATCACCCCAAAACACAAGATCTGGGTCAGTTGTGACTTTCAGCAGCCACCAGGTGTCACTGTATGTGTCTCACTTGGAGATAGGGCAATTTTCAAGCAGAAAAGACTTCTGGGAGATTTCCAGAGGCTCCACCCCTTCTTCCCTGTCTCTAAGACCACTCCCCATGGGGGTGGGGAGTTGGTGATGGTGGAAATGACTGCGCCATCCAGACTAACAGAAAACAGATGGTTGGGCGGGGCTGGACCTCTTGACCCTCCAGTTTGAACACTGTGTTCCCCTGGGCCTCGTGCCTCGCCTTGAGGTTGGGGGAGGGGCACTGCTAGACTCATCCACACCCAGAGTATTGGCCCATGCTGGGGCTCTGATGCCTGCCCTCTTCTTCCAGCTAATTCCTAGCTTCTTGAGTCGCTCTTCTCTACCGTGGCTGTTCCTCTCTGAGGCCCAGCCAGGAGGACATGCACCATGTTTTCCCTGGAAAGAAGGAGGGGCTTCCAACTCTTCCCTGTGCAGAGATGGCCAAACGCAGGGCTTTGTGGCCCTGTGTCCCACCTCTTGTGTTTCCTTCCTGTAGAATGCAGCTGTGCAGTGCCAGGGAACAGGGTGATGGGGTGGCAGTTTGGGAAGAAGGGATCTTTGATTGAGGAGACCTGGGGTTCTCAGCCTCTTTAAGGCAGAGCTGCCTAGGCCTGAGGAGTCTCCAGAGGGCCTTTCAGAAGGGCACATGTGAGCTTCCCTGGACCATCTTCTGCTTCGCACTTGGCCAGAATCAAAGTCAGATGTCAGTCCATGGCCCAGCCTTGCCCAGGAGTGGTGGTGTGGAGGAGGAGAGAAGAAAGGATGTGAAATTGTTAGTCATTTGTGTTTCTGGAGCAGAGGGACACTATGAAAGGCCAGCAGTTTGGGTGTGTGTGCAGGGGGTGCCTTCAACGGGAGGACGGAATAAAGCCCTGGGAAATCTTGCTCCAGAGCTGCAGCAGAGTACATGGCATTTCCTGTCCTCAGAAAGGGGAGATAGAAGAGGCATAGGAGGGGTGAAAGGGGGAGAGAAATGGTGGGCCAGGCGCCTGGGCCACCAGCCTTCAAGTGCAGTCAGAGGGTGTCCAGCCAGGGCAGGGCCTAGATGATCACGGACTGCAGCAGACGGAAGCACATCATGAGGTCCAGCGGGATGGGCGGCTTCAGGTAGTTCCCGTCCAGCCGAAGGTAGCGCAGGTGTGGCACATTCTCCAGATCTGAGGAAAAGTCCTGGAAGGCCAGCAGGTTGCTGGGGCAAATCTGTGTCCCATTGATTTCTGCAGGGAAAGAAGACAGTCAGCGGCAGGGTGGGTGAGAGGGAGTGGAGGCCAGGGAAGAGGGGGACGAGCAGGACTAACACTCTAGAGATCTCTCTGGAATTGGATGACTTTGGAAGCGTGTGACCATCCATGGGTTGCCCTAACCTCCAGGCTTAGTTTCTCCATTTGTAAAGTAATTCAAGTTAGAAATGACTAGTAATTGATGCTGCACATTCGCTCTGAAGCATCACATATTAGGGTATCTGAACAAGAGCATGCCACAGTGTGGAGCCTGGGGGGGTGGATCTCAGAGGTCCCTGTGCTCAGGTTTATACTATCAAAAGATGGATCCAGCTGAGTGTGGAGAAGCACTAGAGCAGGAGGATCCAAAACCAGCAGGCGGCTGTGAGACTCACTCTGGAGTTTTCCCCGTGGGGCAGGTGTTCTGCATGAGGAAGGATGGAAGATGGTCACGTTAACTGAGATAGGAAGTGGAGCGAGGGACTGGGAGATGAAGAGTCATTGACCCTAAAGTGCCCAAGGCCTGGGATTCCATTTTCCCTTCCCCTCTTATTAGATGACACCAGCCCCAATTGTCTTCTATTTAGATTTTACTTCTATTAAATTGTATTCACATTTTAAAATTCTTTCTAAACCTTTGTCATCCACGGGGGTAGAGGAGGGAAGGGAGCGAGGGAGGACTCATCTAGGCTGTGGCTTACTTTTCCCTTTCCTGTTTTCCTTCATGCCTTGCTGAAGTAACGGAAGAGCCCTGACCCAAGTGGAATTTTCCTTGGGGACTTCGTGACTTTGGGCCTTACCACTCTGACACCTGTTCCCTAACTGGCGAAATGGTGAAATTGTTACCTGCCTGCCCTGCACATCAGTGAGAGGCTGTTGGTGATGAAGGCATTTTGCCAACTCTACCTGACAGTGCAGAGGGCATAGGACATCACTGTCACACTGACATGGGGCCCATTCTGCCTGTTAGTGACGTGGTATCAGGCTGTGGGAGTGGGTATGACTTTTCTGACTTCAACCTCAAAAGGCTGAGAAAGCCCTCAGCAACCTGCTTTGGCACAATCTGGTAGAAATGTCAACCACTGATGAATTGAGGAACCCTTTTGTCTGTATCTTCAGCCTACACAGCTTCCTGGGGGTAATGTGTTCCATTTTAATAGGGTAACTGCAGGGTGAAATTAGATAGGTTTTCTATTTTCTTGATTTTTTTTCTTGCAAGATTTAAAAGAAAATAATCCTTTCCTACTTTTTATAATTATCCCAGATAACTGAACCTGCCTGTTCTGCCCATTTGTTTCGAGATGGTAGCAACTTTGACAAACTCTCATTCTTGGGATTGGAAACCAAGGATCCTTAATCTGTTTGCGGGGGGCTCCTTTTCTTTCTCCTTTGCCCCCTTCACTGTTACATTGCTTGTGAGAATGTAGCCTGTTTTGTTCAGGGACCAGATACTACTCTCACTTTTGTTTCTAAGCCTTTCTGCTGATTCTCTGCTCAGAACTGACATTTTGGATTGAAGCAAAATGGAGATTCCCAGCCTCCTGTTCTGGGCAGCAACTGAAATCGCAAATCTGGAACCCCTGGAAATGTAGCTCAGGCAAACTCTCCCTCAACTGTACTGTCTAATATTACAGCCTTCCAGAGAGACTGCACTTTCTCCAGCTGCCATATTTTTACCAGCTGCCTACACCAAGTGTATGGTGCCTCGTAGGGTCCCTTTCATGGATGTTTCGAAACTAGTGCTCAGCTTTGGGAAGACGCTTCCTCCCACAGCTGTTGGCTGCTGAAGCAGGCAGGCTGGGACATGCCAGGGTGAACCTTTCAATGTCTGTTTTGCTCCTAGGAGAGTAAGCTGGAGTGTATCTTATGTCTACCTGATGTATGGATCTGGGGGCTGAAGAAGCTGGTGCTGATGAGAGAGGACGGAAGAAGAGAACCACTGGTCTCCAAGCATGGTGTTCTGTACCCTTCACCCATTTAAGCTCCTCACCCCTCACTCTCCTGTCTACTTTGTGCTGGAAGGCATTACCATTCTCATGTTACAGGTGAGGAAACTCCCTAGGAGGACAGCTTTCAAGGTCACACAGATACAGCCTGTGCTGAGACCAAGATTTGAAGTAGAGAGCCAAAGCAGAACCTTAAAAAACCAACATAGTTCTAAGGGTCACACCCAGGGCCTTGCCCATGCCAGGCAAGCACTCTACCATTGAGCTACACCCCAGCCCAGTGGATGCATTTAGGAGCCCCCCAGCCCGAGGCTCCTGAAAAAGGGGGTAAGCACTGAGTCTCCACCTCCCACCGTGACCCCGACTCACTCTGGATGCTGTTGTTATTGAGGTACAGATGCTCCAGCTTGTTGCTGATGGCAGGCACGTTGCTGATCTTGTTGTGGGACAGGTGCAGCACCAGCAGGTTGGAGATATTGAAGGAGTTCTTGGGGAGCCCTCGGTCTGACAGCCTGTTGTAGTTCATCCGAATGAAGGCCAGGTTGGGGAAACCCTTGAAGTACCCACTGGGGATGGTCTCGATCTTGTTACTGTCCAGGTAGAGTTGGTGAAGGGCTGTGGGCACCTTGGGAGGCATTCTTCTTAGGATGTTGTGGGCCAGGTTGAGCTGCATGAGGTTTTTGAGGCCCTGGAAGGTGTCAGGCTTGAAGACCCCATCGCTCAGCTTGTTGTGCTGCAGATCAAGGAGCAGCAGTTTCTCCAGTTTGCTGAAGACGCCAGGTGGGATCCTGGAGATGAGGTTCTGGCTCAGTCTGAGCTGCTCCAGGCTTGGGGGCAGGGCTGAGGGGACCTCCTCTAGCTGATTTTTCTCCATGTAGAGGAACACGAGGCCGGGGAGCTTCTCCAGCACCCTTTGGTCCACCTTGCGGATACGGTTGTTGTCCAGGTTGACCCACCTCAGGCCTGTGGCATTTTTGAAGGACTCCACTGGCAGCTCAGAGATGAAGTTGTTCTGGAGATAGAGGTAGTGGATGCGGGGTGGGATGACAGGGACAGTGCGCAGGTTGCGGCTATCACAGTAGAGAGCTGAGGGGAAATCAGGGGGACAGAAGCATTCCCGGGGGCAGTCAGGAAAGACAGATGGAGGACCCGGAGGGAGCGGAGGAGGCAGGTCTGTGGGCTCTGCTGGCTCATGGGGCTCAGGAAAGCTGCGTGTGGGTGTGGGTCTGGGCCGGGGCCGGGGCCTGCGACCAGGCCCGGGCCCAGGTCTTGGTCTTCTTGTAGACTGGCCTTGGGCCACAGAGGCCAAGATGAGAAGTGGGAGGAGCCAGCAGAGGGGTGACCTCATGATCCAGGTAATACACCTGCAGGAGGAGACACAGGGGATGATAGTTAGTCTATTGGACCTCGGGAGCCGACGCAGGTCTCCCTGTGGCCAGTCATCCAGGACTAGCCCTGGGGAAGGCAGGCAGAGCTCAGGAGCTGCACAGCAGGTGAGGGAATATCAAGGATCCCAGGCTCTGATTTCCTGCCTGAGGCCTAGCCACACCATGGGCATAGAGAGGCTCTCTGGGCTGGGAACCAGGAGTCCTGAGGCTTACTGGTGAAGGCTCTTCGCCTCTCTACATTTATGCCAGAAAATCATCCCTGCCTTTATAGGAAGGGTGTTAGGATCTGTAACCCATGAGATCCTGGGGCATTACATCTGGGAGGGTCTTAGTCCCATAATGCAGTAGTCTCTGAATGGAGCCTTCATTTTTATGGGATTCTCTGAGGGAGGGATGTAAAGGAGGTGCCTCTGGCCACTCCCAGTCTACTCCTGTGCTGACTTGTGCAGCTCTAATTTTTAGCTCTGAGATATATATCGAGGTTTAGCTAATGCATTCATTTGGGGGAAACCCAAAGTTTCATTGCTAAAAATGGCTTGAAGTTCACCAAGCCAGTCCAGACCCCATTGTTTACAAAAACAGACCAAGCGAAGAAATGGGTTGCCAAGGCCGAGAAGCCATTTCACAGCCACCAGAAATCCAGGCCTCCTGCCTTCCAGAGTAGAGTTTCAGTAGGGATGGGGGGTCCAGACACCCCACATCTGCCCCTGCTTGCCCAGGCTCTGAGCCTCCCTTCCCCCCTGTACTTGGCTCAGAGAGGGTTGGTCTCAGCCAGAGGCAGCCAAGCCAAGAATTTCTCCCCAGATGTGGAGACTCCTGGGAAAATAAAAAGGGAAGGATTAGGAAGATATGAAGAAACACTTTTCTTTCTTTGGACTTGTTATTCCTGCTCCCTGTACCCTGTGCAGTTGGTGCTATTGAAGAGGGAGTGTCAAGAAGAACTTCCTGGTGGCCTGAGTGATATTGGACTAGGGAGCTGAAGGATCTTTGGGGGTTGCTCTTCCCATTTGTTCTGATGCGTCCTCAGTAGGTCCCTGTGGTTGGAGTTGAATGAATGAATGAATGCAGCCCAGGCAATAGTCAGGGCTGCAGATGCACAGTGGCAGTTCCCATAGGCTTCTCCCCTTGTCCTGGGTATAGAAGGGTCCAGGGATGGGTGTCCAGTACTGTCCCCTCTCTGGGGCTACCATTCCCAGCTATGATCCCCCTTTCCACATTGCCTCAGCTGGCTGTCTTTGCACTCTTCTTACAATTGTGGGGAATCACACCTCTGTCCTGGGCTCTAGAACATGGCAGAGATGTAGGATTCTTGGGGTTCTCTTGATAGAGTAGATGGGACTGTGTCCCCAGCTTGCAGCTGGACCTTGTGATCACCTCCTGTAGCCCAGCACCCCCTGCCTCTCCTATCCCTGTGAGCCACGTGTGGACTTCCTTTCCTCCTTGTGTGTACCAGTGCTGCCTGCTCCTGCCACTACTCAAAAGATGAGGGTAGAAGCCCCTCACTAACTATTGAGTCCTGGGCCAAGATCCTCAGGAGGAACTGAATGGGAGAAGGCCCAGGAAAGAAAGCAGAGCTCACTCGAGACAGGCGAAAAATGTCCCAGCAGAACTCTCCCCTATGCACACTTGCACACATGTACGGTCTTGGCCCTGGCCTGTCCAGTCTCGCACACATTCCTCATGGTCTTCTCCTGTCCCATACAAATGACCCCACTGTGCGTAGCCCCAGTGTGGATGTCCTTGTGTCTCTTATGTTTGCCCTTGTGCAGTACAGGGTTACGGGAAAGGAGAAGGGAGTCAGTCAGAGAGCTCTGCAGTCCTGATTCTCCTGTTCTCCCTAGAGGGGGTCTTTTCCCAGGCAGCCTTTCCAAGGGGGTCTCAAAGACCATTTCCTCTGTGTCTCCTACCAAAGGGCCTCGTTAGGTTCCTGGCTTTTCCTGCCTTTGAGGACCCAGCAGTCTCTGGATACACTGAGGGGACTAAAACTGTTATAGAACTTAAATTTGAACCTTGTTACCAGATTTCATATTATTTATAATCAGTGAATTATGAATTAATATTTCATAAGGCCTATAACTGCTCTGTGCCTGGGATGCCAGCTACTCAAGAGGCTGATTTAAGGCTGGCCTGGGTTATATAGTGAGACCTTATCTCTTAAAAAAAAAAAAGCCTGTAATTTTCCTGAGACTAGCACAGTCATATTACATATAAATTAAGGGGATGGTTGAAGCATTAATATTGTAAAAGCTAGCATGTTTTAAAGCCCCAATTATTTCATGACCCTGATTTGTTTTTTCTTTCTGGATTCCTTTGTTTTCTAATCACCTGGAAGTCTGGAAATAAGCAAGAACTTGCTCCTGCTGTGAGAAACACTACCCCAACATGAAGCATGGCACTAGCCCTGGTTTGCTTTTTGCCTTCTTTGCTATTTCACTCAAAGCCCATGTGAAGTGCTGGACACAAGTCAGGGCCTGCTCTGTGAGGCCCGGGGACTTGGCCACTGGCCTCTGCCAGGGTGGCTTCCCTGGTGTCTCAGGCATGGGTGGCCCCGTTCTCCACCGGCAGACATGACAGGAACGGGAAGGTCAGTCACAGTTCTGCTCAGCAGGGCTGCCCCTTCTCAGGCACACTGAAAGCAGACCCTTCGAGAGCTTTTCCTGTCTTCCCACTCTTCCTCTTGACCCTTTCGCATTCCATCCTCAGGGGCTAGCCAAGCTTCTCCCGGGGCCCACAGGAAGTTCCACAGGATGTGCTCCTTGGGGCAGGGGGCCAGTGTCCGGGAATGTGGACCAGGCCTGGCCCCTTCTCAGCTCCAGGCTGAGTCAGAGCTGTCTGTGTGTGCGCAAGTGCACAAGGAAGCAGTGTTCATGTCTAAGGCCTTTCTCAAGGTCCACACCCCTTACCGCGGCATTTGGCTGCCAGGCAGGGCTGTTCTGACCACACAGCCTGTCTCTGTAGCAGTGCTCTGGGATAGCCTGGGTCTCTACCACCAGAACCCTGGTGACAGACTGGAGGTGTCTGGACTCCAAGGAGACTCATAGTCCTTCTCACATTGCTCCAAAGCCGTTGCTCTATTTAGAACCTTCTAGAACCTTCTGTCTAATCATAAGCTCCCTCAGTCCCTTAGAGTCTGTGTGTGGCTCTCAAAAAGCTGATGCTTCATGGAGGGGAAGAGTAGTCTCTCTGCCTAACTTAAAATTCTCTACTTTTAAGAACATTTCCCAAAGAAGCTTAAAATTAAAATTTCAGTTCCAACTATGTGGGTGTGGGCTGGAATCCTGACTCTGACTCTCTTTTCCTGGGCCCCAGGCTCCCCATCTGCGTGAGGATCTGCTGAGATCAGGCACTGAAAGCACAGTATAGAGTGTAACTTTTCTGCAAATAGCAGGAATTTGTTCATTTGTTTACAAAAGAACAGTTATTCTAGAGAGATTTCTGATTCTCGAAGTGAGGCAGTCCTCCTCCTAGCTGTCCCTACCTGTCCCGTTGATTTAAGGTTAGATTGAGGGCTGAGTAGAACAGGATTTAGAAGCAGTTTGGAGAGACTGGAGCTGAGCTGGGCTCTGAGGAATAGGCAGTGTTAGTCCCAGGCTCACTCTGCTCTGAGTCCCGGCAATCCTCTGACTACAGATTTCCTGTCCAATTGTCACCCCAAACCTCCTCATGGCCTAACCAGAGAGCTGCCCTGCCACAGGTCCGTGCCTCTGGACATCAAGATGCCGTTTTTCTCTTCCGTCCCTTCTTTCTCTTCTAAGCCTAGATTTCTGCAAAGCCATCCCACTCATTTTCTCTTTTCTTGGAGCCCAGAGTGCAGCTGGAAGCAGGGACATGAGGGATTAGCAGAGGAAGGAGCCAGGGGCATCCAGTCTCCCCGAGCTCCTGTCAGGGCCCTCAGCGTGGTCCTGTCTGAACATCAGTTTCCTTTTCTGGAAAAGGAGGACAACGAAATCTTCTGTATCCTTGTATTTCCTCATCTAGTGATCAGAAAAAAGTGTGACAAACAACTTTAAAATGTGCTGCAGATCAAAAAGCGCTTAAAATATATGTAACACTATTATGGAGAGAACACACATCTCTCCAGTGTCTACCACAAGGGAAGATGTAAGCAGAAGGCAGTTTTCATGGCCTTGCTCAGCTAGTCCAGAAGAGTGGATTTTCCACTCTGAGGGTTGGGGGAGAAGGGAGCGGGGGCTTTTTCCTCTGACAGCCTGTTACCTTCCATCTCCTCTCTGTCTTCCTCCCCATCCACCATCTGTAACCCTTGAAGAAAGCGAAGAAGCATCTGTCACATGCTTTGAGTGGTTGTAGATCTCAGTCCCAACCATGCAACTGTTTAGTTGGGTGCCACTGGGCAAGCCTCAGTTTCCCCCTGTATAAAATAGGCAATGACTTTTTTAAGGTGGAAGGTGCTGAAGATTGAATCCAGGACCTCCAGGAAATAACTTTTTACTGGACTATTTAGGGGTTTCAGTGAACTCTTATGTGCATGAAGGGTCAGTGAATATCAAGGGATCCTGGCTCAAGGGCAGTCCCACCCAGTGTCTTGAGATAGGAAGATTTCTTGTGATGAGTCAGAAGTGTAAGAGACCACACTGGGGACTTAGAACCAACTAGCTAGAGAGACCCTGGCCACCTGGGAAAGGCTGATTCTGTCTACTGCACTAACCCAGCCCTTTGCTGTCTGCAGCAGTTGGGGTATGTTGGCCAGAGGAGACACAAGTCTCTTCCTCCACTGGCTATGGAGTCCCACCGGGATCCATGCCTGCTCCCAACCTTTTGTACATGGCTTCTTTGTCCCTCCTGGCCTTGCGATGCTTCACTCACATGCCCAGTCACTGCAGGAAGGGGAAGAGGGTAAAGCGCTTACTGCCCAGCCCACTTCTGAGAGCCTGTTAGGAACCCAGAAGGGACAGCACAGGGCCCTGGTGCCCACAGCTTAGTAGATGAGAAGCATGAGCTCTCGAAGCTATCCAGAGGGAACTGTCCGGAGCTCCTCTGTGACGTGGCTGCCTGGGCTTACAAGGGCAGGTCTTCCCTGTCCCCTCTGGTTCTCACTTCCACTCTCCAAGAAGTGTCCTGTTGAGGCAGCTGGAGCTCCTGTTCCAGGCCACCACACAGCAGCTGCCCAGTGAGCACTGCAGGTCGTAGTTCGCATATTGTGCAAGGCCTGTCTCAGCTACTCCAGCCCTGGCGGGCCCTGAGGATCCCAGAGGGGTAAAGCAACTGCCAGCTGCTGGTGTCTACGCAGGGGGTCTGCAGTGAAGGTCCAGACACCAAGGCCCCCACACTGCCCCTTCCCCACCCAGGTGTTGCCCAAGACCATCTGTGTCTGGGGACACCCTGCTAGCCTGCACCCTCCCTGACATGGGAGGCCCTCTCTATTACTGGAGAGGAATGAGTTGGCGAGAGGGTGCGGGAACCCCCCTTGTTTCCCCTCCTCCGACTGTTTCAAGATCAACTTCCTCCCACCCCTATACCACAAGGTCCCCTTGCCAACCTGAATGGTTGGGCTACTTTCAGAAAGGTTTCAAAGACAGTGTTTCTAGCTGCCTGCGGAGTGTGTGCGCGTGCGTGTGTGCGTGCGTGTGTGTGTGTGTGTGTGTGTGTGTGTGTGTGTGTGTGTAAACTGACTGCCCCAGAGCTGAAAATTAGGCTGGGTTAATTTCTTTTCTTTCTAAAAGCTAAATGGCTTGGACCAGGGAACCTAAGACATTTAGGCTGCTGAGAAGATACTGCGCAGGTTGGAAAGCAGCTTTTCCCCTCCCTCCCACCCAATTAAGCTGGAAGATCAAAGACTTCCTTCAGCTTCTGCTCTTGTTCATCTACTCCCTGCTTGGGCTGGACTCTGGACACATGATTTCCTTCCTTCTGGCTCTGACCTCTCAGTGGGAAGACACACTTTCTGTTTGCTCTTACAGCTGGTGAGGGGGGTGAGAGGGTGTGAGACAAGAGAGAGAGAGAGAGAGAGAGAGAGAGAGAGAGAGTTCAGTTATGGTGACAATACATGAAAGGTGCGGGGAAGTGAGTTCTGGTGTCCAGTTACTATGGCAACACTAGATCTGTGGAGATTCTGTGTGTGACGCAGCTCCCCATGCTACAACAAACATCTGCACCTAGGAAGTCCAGCTCCAGCACTAAGAAGGGGTGCCGAGGGATGGAGAGAGGGAGAGAGAGGGCGTAAGGGAGAACATGAAGGAGACCATAGCTAAGCTCCTGGGAAAGGCAGCAAAGCTGGAGGAAAGTAGGAGCGAGGAGATAGAGACTGGATCACTCCGAGGTTGGACAGGGTGTGAGGAAACTCACTGGAAGAAGGAAGCTTCCAGATCCCCTGTCCTCTGGGCTTACCTGAGCACACCTGCCTGTCCTCTGGGCTCTGGGTCAGGCTTTCTCTTCCTCCCCACCCTTTTGGTGGAGCTGTGGCAGCAGAGAGCCAGCTAGAAGCTCTGATCTCCCAGTGGTGTGTGCCTGTGTGTTTGCCTGACTTTTTCTTCCACCAGATTCTATTGGGGTGGGGAGGTTAGGTTAGGGGGAGGGAGGGGCAGATCGCAGGGAGGGAGAGGAAGAGAGGAGGGGGGCAGGGAGGGAGGGAAGAGAGGAGGGAGGGGGAGCTTGGGAAAGGAGGAATGACAACAATAACGTCTTTATTCGGCAGCCAAAACTCCGACGACTTCATCCACACACCATGCCCACTAACGGACTCACTTTAATAACGTTTCCTTCTGCTGCTGCTGCTGCTTCTGGAGGGAGATTGTTTGGCCGGCATTTGGAAAACATGCCAAATTAACAGAGGGAAGGCGTGCGAAGCAGACTTGTGCAGGCCTGGGCTGGACAGATGGGTCCAGCACTGGCCTGTTGAATTCCTCCTAATAGTGGCTCACTC
Organism: Hydrochoerus hydrochaeris; assembly: GCA_004027455.1. Lineage (NCBI taxonomy): Eukaryota > Metazoa > Chordata > Mammalia > Rodentia > Hydrochaeridae > Hydrochoerus > Hydrochoerus hydrochaeris. The sequence continues at coordinate 370,199 of PVLA01001053.1, forward strand.
CCTGGTGTTAAATTCCTGGACCAGTCAGGGGTCTGGGATGCTTCCTGTAGCAGTGACAATCCTTCTTCCTGAGGTGCCTTCTCCAGGGGAACACTGAGGCAGTGGGGTCTGCTGTGCAGGGAGCTGAGAAGCCAGATAACTTGAATTTGCTTGCCCAAAGGTTGGTGGGAGGACCAGAAAGGGAAAGTCTGGCCTAGGGTCACGCAGCAAAGTGAAGGCAGAACTCCGGTTTTTATTCGGCACGTCTTTAGTGCATGAGGACAATGCTGCAATCTTCCACTTTCTATATCACAAGAAGGTGAGATTTGGGGTCATTACATAGATTAATGGGTAAACCCAAATTTCTCCAACTCACGTTGACATCCTAGAAGACCTAAGCAAGTATTACTGTCTATAAAAAAAAACCACAAAACACTTGCAGTTAAGTACCAGCCCAGCAAAATGTCCTGCTTTCCCTGGTAATGACTGAGAAATTTCAATTAAACTTACTTCTCTGCCATTAGGACCATGATGAGCTGCCAAGCTCCATGACAGGGGGGTCCTTCTACCCCTGCCCTGGGCTCTGCCACCCAGGAGCTGTGTGATTTGGGACAAAGAACGAGGAGCCTGTTTCTTTATGTCTAGAACGGGGAATAATGTCTACTTCCCAGGCTGGGATCATTAAATGACATCTGAAGTGTGAAGTGTAATCTTTGTCATCCTAGGGACTGAACTGGGCCTTCATACTGAGCTACATCTCCAGTCCTGTTTTTCAATTTCTTAATTTGAGACAGATCTTCCTAAGGTGTTAGGTTACCTAGGTTGGACTGGACTTGGACTTGAATCCCCCTGCCTCAGCCTCCCTCACTACCCCCACACACGCTAAGGCAAGCTCTTTACCGATGGAGCTGCATTCCCAGCCCTGCGAAGCACTTTATAAACCAGGAGGACGGTGTTTAGGGAAGAGATGACGGTGACTGGTAATCAGACTAGCACAGGGACAAGGAAAATTAAAACCTGCATCTTCTGTTCAGACCCTCTGCCTGCAGCCCTGGCCGTGACGCCCCCTGCCCTGCATTTCTAGACAGATGGGGCACAGCTTCGTTCCCTTAGCATGGTGGGTGGGCCGAGGGCAAGAAAGGTGGGCAGGTACAGTGACGTGCAGACAAGACGGTGGGTCCAGGGGGCGGACAGCTGCTGGGAGGGCATCCTCCCAAATGCCAAGGAGTGTGTGCTCTTGGCCATGGCGACGGTCACCTTCCAAGCCCTTGCCAGCCAGTGTGTCCCAGGCTCCCTCCATCCCTACCCCTTACCCCAGGCCAAGCAGATGGAGCTGGGGTGAAGGCAAGAGGTCTTCAGGGAAGCTTAGAGTGCAGTCTGCTAATCGGTTGCCAATAAGCTCTTCAACAATGCACAATTAAAGAATACTTCTATTCTGGAAATGTAAAGGCATCTACACATTTACACAGGGCACTATTAATTGAATAACCCTGTCACTTAACATCTGGCTTCAACAATGACCCCCACTCATGGCCAATCTTGTTTCTTTCATGCCCCCTCCCTCGAGTATTGGTGTATTCTGAAGCACAGATTTTTAAAAACATTGGATTTGAGTGTCTTTATTGGAGAGCAAACATTTCCCTATCCCACACCGAGGCTGGTGGCTCTTTATGTCGTTGTCATAGAGCACAGGGCCTGGGTCACCTCCCTTGGGGATTCATCTGAGAACTCGTAGAAGCAGACAGGGGAAAGGACACTCCTGGCATCTGTGGTGTGGGAAATTGGGAAGCGGTTGCCAAAGGGCACTCGCTTTCAGTTGTAAGATGACAAATTCTCATGATCTAAAGTATGGCATGGGGACTGTCACTAGGAATACTGTATAATTTACTTAAAATTCACTAGACAAATATATATATAGCTAATTATGCCTCAGTGAAGCTAGAAACAAGAAAAAACAAAAGCTGACTTACCTGCCTATCCGTGATGACACTGAGTTCACGGTCACTGGGCCAGAGACCGCTCCCGAGAAGTGGGACAGATCAAGGGACACTAAGGCAGAGGGCGCTGGATCATCTCCACCAACCCGCCTTTCTCCAGCCCGGGCCCAGGCCAGGTTCCTGAGACCCGGCTCTGTCTCTTCTAGGCTATGTGACTCGAAGATGTTCTCTCCCACTCTTACCTCAATTTGTCACCTGTAAAATACAAGTTTATGCGAAATGACTGCCAAGTTCTCTGCCAACACCACCATGGAGAGTCTGAGATCTGAACTCAGGACGCCAGGGTTAAACCTCAGCGCTGCTGCTCTCTCGCTATGCGGTGAGCAAGTCTCATAGCAAGTGTGAGCCTCAGTTTCCTCATCTGTGTTTGGAAGGTGGCAACCTTGTCCTGTCTCCCTCTCAGGGTACACCCAGGGTCAGGTGAGGATCACTGATGGGCAGCATGTGCTGTGATTCCGGGTGTCACACAGCCAGCCCCTGAGACCATGTGGCTCCTCCAGGAGGTTACTCTGCTCTCCTGGAGCTGGGGTCACCCTGTGGGGTGGTGTCACCTCAGGGGAGGTATTTATTCCTTCCTGGTATGATCAGAGGACCCCCTCAGACCTGGTGTGGTGCTGGACAAGTCATGGGAGGCAGATGCTGGGATTGCTACGGCTGCTGCCTGCTCCCTGGGGAGGGTGGGGGTTGGGGGTGGGAACAAGGCGGGAGGGGTTGGGGTGGGGGAGGCATTGCGCTTGGAGGGCTCTATCAGGAGGCTCACTGTTCCTCTGCCCCTCACAGTAGCCACTGCCTTGGTTACAAGCAGCGAGTCCTTACAGCAGCAGAAGAAAGGGCAGATTGTGTAGTGCTTCTTCCATACGTGCAGAGGGAAAGCGATTCCAGCTTCCCACCTCCTCAGCCTGCCAGGAAGGGCGATGTGGGCCGAGCAGTTGGAGCTCTGACCACCCAGTGGTCACTGGGCCCCACAGAGGACCCCCACCCTCACCAGCCTGCACTGGCCGAGAGGGCAGCAGCTGTGGGAGTTCTGTGGTTGCCCACCCTGCTGCCCAGGGTTGCCTGGGGTGAGTGGGCTCCTGGTGGGCAGAGACAGCGCCCTGTTTATGCTGCAGAGCCCGTAGCCCCACTGGAACTTGGCACACCTGACAGCTCAGTAAGGGTCCCTTTCATTGACTTTAAGAGGGTTGAACAAGGACAGTCCCTGTCACTCGCCTTACGATTTTTTGAAAAGATAGTCATTCTCTTGATTCAAAACCCAAAAGGTCTAAAAGGTTTGTAGGCAAAGCTTTCCACTCTGGCCCAGCTTTCCCCAGGACCGCCCCCCATGACCCGGCTTTCCCCAGGATGGTGGATATGCTGCTTCCTGTTTGTCTAATGCGTGCACAGCATTATTTTCCCTTAGTAGTAAATTGTAAAGATCATTTAATATTGGCACACGAGGCTCCTTCTCACTGTGTTTCTCATATCCCTGTCTTTTTTTTTTTTTTTCTGTTTGTTTCTTTGTTGAAAAGTAGCGCTGAGGATTAAATCCAGGGTCTTTGTGTTGAGCTACATCCCCAGTCTTTTAAAAACTTTAATTTTGAGCCAGAGTCTTACTAAGTCTCTAAGTTCCCCAGGCTGGGTTTGGATTTGTGATCCTCCTGTCTCAGCTTCCCCAAACCAGCCCCTTTTGATGAACATCTAGGCTCTTACTTTTTTTTTTTTTTTTTTTTTGGTACTGGGGATCGAACTCATGACCTTGCGATTGCCAGGCAGGTACTTAAGCTAAATCCCCAGCCCTAGGCTCCTACTTTTACAGTAGTCTGGGGTGGGCCCGGAGTTTCACAAATGAGGTTCCCGTCTGATCGTCTGATGGTGCCTCCTCTCCACGCTGGCCCGATGACCTTGGACCAGCTGGTGTTCTCCTGAGCCTCGGTTTTCTCATTTGCGTGCATCAGGTGTTAATTGTCTGCCAATCTGACACTGAAAGAAATAAATATAACTTTGCCTTATCCTTTAGCTTTCTTCTATAATTTCCGGACCCAACTGTTCGCTTCACTGAGACAGTGGAGGCCTCCATCTTAGCCCCTGAACCCCTCCTCCTCTAGGTTTCTGCGGCAGCTAGAGAGGGCTTACTGGGTGCCAGGCAGGGGCGGAAGGGGGACACACAGGTGGCGCCTGGCTGATGACACTGCAGGGTGTCCCTTCATCCCGCAAGCCTCTCTGGCTTGGCAGCTCTGGCTCTTTCCAGGCTTGTGGAGGGAACAGAAACCTGCGGGGCTGTCATTTCTGACTGGTCCTCTCTCTCCCAGGCTCCACAGAACTCCCGCACATTCCCCAAGTCGAGCTCCAACAAGGGGCCGCTTTTCCGCAGAAGAAAGTTTCCTTGTCCCCCTGATTTCCGGCCAAGACATAGGGTCTGTGGTCAGAACCCCCAGGGACCTAAGCTTGTGAAAACAAGGCCAGAGTCACATGTAGGCTACTTCCACTTCCTGCCTCCTTCCAGACCTGAGTGCAGGATTTCAAAAAGAGGAAGCCAGCGGGCAGAGACAAGGAGGGAGGAAATTAGATGGATCTCTGGGCTGCAGCCCCAGCCCTTTAGTTTTTATTTGAGACTGAATATCACTAAATTGTCCAGGCTGGGTGCAGACTTGAGATCCTCCTGCCTCAGCCTTCCAGAGTGCTGGGATTACAACTGTATGCCACCACATGTGGCTAAAATTCAAATTCTTTTTGTTTGTTTGTTTGTTTGTTTTGAGACAGGGTATTGCCATGTAGCCCAGGCTGGCCTTGAACTCACAGCTATCTTCCTGCTTTGGCTTCCTGCATGCTGGGAATACAGGAATGTGCCACCATTCCCAGCTTAAATATTCGAATGCTTTAACCTCACCTCTAAATTTATGTAGTCTTGTGTTGTTAGGTATTTTCCGTTCTTGCAAGTCCAACTATTATCACATAATTTTTTTTTTTAATACCAAAAAGAAATCTTCACACATGGAGCTGCGGGGAGCCAAGGATTTAGATTTCAGTGTCTCACCCTTAGAAGGGGAAATTCCTCTGCCTTGCTAGTCCCAAGGGGATTCCCCAAGTTCTGTCATTTCTCCTTCATGGTTTTTCAAGCTGCCTATCTCTCTTGCTGTGGCTCTATGGCTCCAGGCCCTGTCCCCTGCCACGGTGTCCTGAAAGATGTCCCTGCCTGCTGTCTGCCCACCTGTCCTTGCCCTCTACCTGGCTCTTCCTAAGGCCTGGATTGAACCAGGTCATCTGTCCATGCTCTGGGTCCCTGCAACTGAGGTTTTTAGGTCCAATAGGCTGCAGAGTCACCCGAGGCCCTGTCCCTAGATAAGCTGATTGTAAGAAATGCCTGTGTGTGTGTGTGTGTGTCTGTGTGTGTGTGTGTGGTGCTGGGAATCGACCCAGAGCCTTGAGCATGCTAGGTGAGTTGGGCCAGGTTCCCCGCTCAGACCTCTGTTTTTACAAGCAGACATCGCAGGTGACTTGGCCAGGTGTCCTTGGCTGAGAATGAAAGTCCCGGCTCTCTCCTGCGCTCCGGCCCTGCCCACCTCTCCAGCCCCTTTGTCAGACTCTGAACTTCATGCTGTCTGCAGGCGGGCGCTGCCTCCCTGCCACAGCTTTGCTTGACAGAAAGCTCTTCTTCCACCTGAACTTTCCTTCTCCTGGGTGGGCGCTGGCCTGGGGAGCTGAGTCCCTCACCTCCCCTAGCGGATCCACTGTGGGACTGGGCCACCCCTGCCTGCGTCTGTGTCCTGTGTCCTCCTCTGCTAGCACCCCCAAGCCTGTGTCCATGCACCCCCGTCACGGCAGTCAGTCTCCCGCATCTGGCACACAGTAGGCATTCAGAGTCCACCCTGCCCAGGGACAGCCTGGCAGGAGCCTGCAAGCCCTGGAGGGGCTTCTCCTTGTGTGTGTGCTGGCCTGAGTCACTGCAAAATCTTCTTTTTCCTGTTGCTGCTCCTGCAGTCTTCTCACTATTTCTCATGACCCAGCAAGTACGTTATTTTCAAAACACAATGACCAAGTAATCCCCTTGCTTAGAGATTCTGCAATGTCACTGAGTTGTTTATGGAATGAAATTTAAATTCTTGCAATGCTGCCAAACTTCCCTGCCATTCTTATTTCCTTCCACAGTTTCTAAGCACCTGAGAATCAGACTCCCAGAACCAAGGTTTCCTGGATTTCTTCTGTGTCTTTAGGCCTTTGCCCAATCACAAATTCACAGCTGCTTCTTCTTAGTCTCCATTTTGGAAACTCCTATTCATTCTACAAAACCCTATTCAAATGTTACCCTCTATATGACACTCTTCCTAGTTCCCATAGGCCGAGAGAGCTTGCTCTCATCCATGCCCTGCTAGGCCTCAACTCTGTTATAGCATTTACCACAGAGAACAGCTACACTGTTTCCTATCTTCCTCTTCCATATGATTAGAGGGTTGTCAAGGCACAAACCTAGTTCCCGACAGGTAAATAATAATGGTCAGAATCACTAAGTCTTGTCCAGGTTTTACCCCATGTCGTGCATGTACTTGACAGTACACCCATGGTTTAATCCTTATGACCAGCCCAAGAGTGGGCACTATCATTCTGCTGCGGAGACTAAAGCAGTGCGTTGCATGGTCAGCAGGTGAGAAGGCCTGGGACTGTGCAGCCTCTGTGTGTGTGTGTGTGTGTGTGTGTGTGTGTGTGTGTGTGTGTGTGTGAACAAAACACGCTGGGATTCAGTCTCTGCCCACGCCATCCCCGTGTCAGGCCGGCTGAAAGCCTGCTCTCCTGAGCCTGCTCTGGGGCTCCCTGTGAGATCACAGAGCTGTCACTTCTTCCAGCAGGTGTCCCGGCCCTTGCCCACTGCTCTCCTGCCTCCCGTGTGCCCGGGGTGCTTTCTCCCTGTTCCCTGTGTCCTGCTCTGCTCGCCCAGTCGGGGAAAATGGCTGGTTGGCCTGCAGCTCAGCAGCTCAGCAGCTCAGCAGCGGGCCTGGCCCCACCCTCCGGGCCCCCTGCACGGCCCCGGCCTTGTTCAGAGCCAGATCACAGGCCGCAGGCTGAGCCACGTGGCTGCCCACCCTGGCTTCCTTCGGAGTCGGGAAGCCTCCTGGTGCCGGCTCTGCCTATTGGAAGGACCCAGCCAGAGGCAAAGCCCGAAGCCAGGAGTGTGTAAGCGCTGGGTCCACTCACTGTCCCCGCAGCCTGCAGCCGCGGGGTCGCGGCGGATATCACCTGCAGTGCGCTCTGCCTTGGAAAGACTTTGTCTCTTGTCCACTCCCTGGGGGTGGTGGCAGCAGGCACTAGGCTGAAGTAGAGAGAGACAGAGAGAGAGAGAGGGAGGAAGGCCATAGCTGTGATGTCACTGTCCCACCTGTCCACGGGCCGAGGCTGCAGTCTCACCATCCTGCCTGGAACTGTGTCACAGCGCCCTTGTTCCCAGGAGGGTGGCCACCTGAGCAGACCCTCCCGGACACTCGCCCTCACTATGGACTCCTGGGCCTGCTCTTTCTGTGGCGTGGCTCTGCCTGTGGGCTCACAGCTCCCTGAACCCGTCTGCTATAGTGTACCCCAGCCAGAGACCGGCCCCATGTGGGACAGGGACCTTCCCAATGGCAGAGAGAGAAGAGCTTATGCCAAGCCAGTGGCACATACCTATAATCCCAGCACTCTGCAAGACTGAGGCAGGAGGATTCCAAGTGTGAGTCCATCCTAGACAATCACAACTTAGTGAGAGATTCTTTCTCAAAATTTAAAGTTTTCAAAGGGCTGAGGACATAGCTCAATGCAAAGGCCCTGAGTTCAAAATTCCTAGTACTGGAAAAAACAAAAAGAAAGAAAGAGAGAGAGAAGCTTCTGTCATGTGCCGTGCAGGAAGAGGAGCCGTATTTGCCCTTTTCTTGTTCTTTTTCCCCTCTCAGTGCCCAGGAAGGGTGGCAGAGGGCCTTGGATGTGCTCCATAGAGCAAGTGAGGAGACTGTCACTCTGTGCATTGATCTCCAGGCTACGTGGGGCCGTGCAGACACAGACGGGCCATCCAGGGCCGTCTGGAGACCCAGAACCACGGTCTGGCCGGAGGGTACACAGAAAGGAGTAAATACTTTTTATGGCTGTGGCTCATGAGACAGTGTCACGGAGGGATCCAGAGCATTGTTCAGAGGCGCCCTCGCCAAGAGACATTGTGTTTCCTTCAGTGTTTACACTGACCTTGGCGTCCAGCGATGGGGTCCTTTGCCAGCAGGGCTCAGGCCGAAGGCCACGATCTGGGGAAGTCATTTACTGGGCACAGATGCTGCCCCTTGGAGCCAGTCAGCTCTCTGAGTGACCTCACACAGCTGCCCCTGGCCAGGCCTTACAGGCTGTTTTGGGTGCCCTGTTTTGGGGAGGCCCTAGGTGGCTGGACAGTGAGACTGGATCTTGGTGCCACGGCCTCCTGATGCCTTCTGCTCATGTGGCACCTGGAAGCTGCCCCTTGCTAATCCTGGGCTCAGGCCTGCTGTCCCCTTCTAAAGGCTGTTCAGGGCTCTCGGGCTGGAAGCCGATGCTGGTGATGGAGCGGCCCATCTTGGCCCAGCCCAGGTGTGGGGAATTTTCAGGCCTCACGGAGCCAAGCCACAGAATGAAGGCAAAAAGGCAAAACATGTTTTGGAAGGTGGCTGGCAGCTGGGCTGTCTGCTCCATGGGCCAGGGCTCCATGCAGGCCCATAGAGTGAGGAAAGGGGTGTGGGGTTTGGGGCAGAGGCAGCCAGGGCTAGGGGCTGTGCTTTCAGGGAGGAGGAAGGCTACCGGCCGGTGCTGCCGGATGAAATGACTTCATAGGGAAGTTCTTTCTTCCATCCACCTGGCCACTTTCATGCTGAAATTAGGGTCCTTTCTGATAGTCGGATGCCTATGGGAAGACAGAGAGACCCTCCGGGCCTGAGGGGACTTGCGTTTGAAGAGAACCTTGGCTCCTGGGAGGCAGGTGCTGGGTACAGGCAGGGTGTGGTCATTGGAACCGCTGTATCGTAGCGTTACTTGTAAGTGGCTCTTTCTGAATGTGGAAGCCCTCTGGGCAGGCAGCTACCCCCTCTGCTATTTGTTCTGGAAAGAGGAAAAAAGAGGAGGGGCCAGAGAAGCATGGAGAGGAGTGGGCAGGAGTTAGGAAGAGACCTGGGGATGTTAGAGGGGAGCCAGGCGTCCTCATCAAGGGGCTGGGCGGGTGAGCAGCCTTTGGATCATGAGGCTGTCACACCCCCCTTGCTGTACACAGGCGCCCCCCCCAGCCTCTTCCCTGCTTTCCCTCACCTCTGCCACCTGAGCTCTTCTCCTCCCTCCTCCCCCTTTCTCCCATCCCTCCATCTCCCCTCCTCTGTCTCCCCCAGCTGCTCACTTTGCTCTCCCTCACTCGCTACCGCTGCTGCTCTCTTCCAGCCTTTGGGCTACTCTCGTGGCAGAGTTCAGGGAAAGGATGCGACATTCACTAGCTGCCACATCACGGCAGGATGAAGTCATCCTGGCTGCGCCTCCCCAGAAGCACAGTCCTCTCTTCAAGGCTGCTCACTTTCCAGCTTCCCCTCCCAGGAGTGAAGACCCCATCAGGCCCTAGGCCCTGTGATTGACCAGGAGTTCTCGTAGCCCACCCTGTCCTCTAGTGCCCCCACTGTCTTCCGGTCAGGGTACATCGGCCAGCCCCCATCAACCTGTCCTCTCTGCCTGCCTTTTCTCTCTCCTCCATGAGCACCTCAGCTTCCTGAGTGCTGGGATCACAGGCATGCACCACCACGCCCGGCTCTCACAGAGATTTTGAAACTGGCTTCAGAGGAAGATCTGAATTACCCCAACCCCACTTTATGTTAAAATCTGAGCAAGGGCTTGTAATATGTCCCAGTGCTACAAACAAAACAGTCATGGAAGGGGCTGGGGGATTTAGCTTAGCAGGTGCCAGGTTGTGAGTTCAATCCCTAATGCCAGGAGAAAACAAACAAACCAACAAACAAACCAGTCATGGTCCCCACCTTCCTGGATAGAGATAAATCTAAGCAACATCAGATGATGGGATATTCGGATTCAGAGAAGGAAGAAAAGGCCAAATATCGCAAGCCCACTCTCTCCTGCTTTATTGGCAGTGTGGGGCGGTCCAGTTGAAAGGAGTCAGTGTCTCCTCAAGAGAGGGGCCCAGGCTGCTTGCAGGACAAGGAGAGCATCTGGTGTTTATTGATTTGCTGGGGTGGGCTACTGTCCATTAGCCAGGAGCATTATTTTAAAAAACATTTCTTCTTGTGATGGACTCGGACCAGCAGATGGTTACAGTCAACTTGTCTGACAGCCTATTGAGTTTTAATGTAGCTGGCATCATTGTCCTGCGTGGAGCATCTGGCTTGTGGGTCTGGATATTTTTTTTGTTTTTTGTTTTGTACCAGGAATCGAACTCAGGACCTTGCACATGCCAGGCAAGTGCTTATGCCTCTGAGCTAGATCCCCAGCTCATGGGTCTGGGTCTTATGAGGGTGACTTCAGGTGATTTGGTTGCTGTAGCTGCTGGGCATGAGGGTGCAGAGATAAGGGCAGACAGAAAGCAGAGTGTCTCCCGAGATCCAGCCATGTTGAAACTTGGGGGGCTTAGCAAAAAAGCAACGAGCCCTCCTTCCTGGTAAGCGGCGGTGTGAGTGAGCAGTGGGCGTGCCAGGGAGAGAACAAGCCAGCGTCTCCCGTGAGCCTACCTGCACGTGGGCTGAGACTCAAACGTCCCATCCTCCCAACCCCAGGTTAGCAGCTGAATGGCGTGGAGGGCAGCAGAGCTGATAGAAACTGAGACTCATACAGCAACTAAATGCTGGTATTATTGGGTTGGTCATGCCAACCTGGGGCCAGAGGTCTGAGCATCTCTTGGGAGGGTGACGGTATGCGATATGGCAGATACGGGGGATTTCCTTCTGTCTTCTCTTTGAAGGCAAATATTGTTTTCACTGTTTTGCTTTGTTCTGATCATTTTGCTCTATTCATCTTCTGTTTTGATAGGTTTTATAATGTTCTGTTTTTGGTTTGATTTTGCTACACCTGATGGAATGGATAACTATTGTGAAGATAATGAAACATGTTATAGAACCTATTGCTGTTATCCCAGTATCCTGCTGTGAAGTTCTGTACCAATTTCACTGCACTGTCTCAGTTGGCTTTGTTCTGTCTTGTTTTGTTGGATTTTACTACCAAAAAAAAAAAAAGCAAAAGCAGAGTCCAGCGCCCATGGGCAAGAGGCCAGGCTGTCAGCTCTGTGTGCAGGTCTGGGGCTGCACATTTTTAAAATGATCAACGTGGCTTTGTACAGAGCTGAGTAGTGTCAGACCTCAGGGCTAAGACAGGTGCAATACGGACAGAGACGTCAGGCCTTTCATCCTATTTTAGTCACCCTTGGGACATCTGCAGGCCTAAGTGAAAAGTCGGGATTTTAGTAAATGCAGCCCTCAGGTCCCTGGGAGGTTACCTAGGCAACTGTCACCACAACCCCTGTCAGAGGCGGCATCTGTAGCACGGCTGGTGGGGAGCCACTGCTGCAGGGCCCAGCTGTGTGACCTGCAAAATTAGTAGGTTTTAAGTCTCCGAAGGGCAAGAGGAGCTGGAGGGCCTGTTTAGGTTTTTCCTTGGTAACCATTTCCCCCTTCAGGCAGGCGCTCTGCCTCTGAGGTTTATCAGGATCTCCTGACGGGTCTGCTGAGAAGAACACAGGGCCAGGAAAGCAATACTCTGGGTCTAAAGGGCCATGGTTTGCTGTGCTCAGGCTTATTTTGTCACCTCAGGCTCCTTTCCCACCACGGTGGTCCCAAACTGTCTTCTCGGTACATCACAAACAGTGGCAGGGCTGTGTAGGCAGAGGTCTCTAATGCACGTTCATTTAACATGTGAATGATGAATTAATTCCAGCTTTTTTTCTCATTCTCTTTCCCCTCTGCTTCTAAGCCTGAAGGCAGGTTTGGTCTATACTACTAATTTAGAACTATATCCTGTTCTAAATTATTCCTTCATTTGTTCCTTTTGTATTAGTCTGGTCTCCCTAATAATAATAATGATAGTAATAAATTTCCATGCATTATATGTCTACTATGTGCCAGGCCATATGTTAAGAGCTGCAAGGTACTGGTTTATTTCAGTTTTTATTCCTGATTAAAGATAAGGATGCCAAGTCTCAGATTCAATGGTTTGTCAAAAGCCTCACAGTCATAGCAGGGCCTGGTGGCACACATGGTGGCTCTTCAGGAGGCTGAGGCAGGAATAATTGCAAGTTCAAGATCAGCCTGAGCAACTTAGCAAGTTGCAGTCTCATAATGAGATAGAAAGAGCTGGGGGTAAAATGTTCCTGGATATGATTTCCAGTACCAAAAAACAAACAAGTGAACAAACAAAAATCCCACAGCCAGCACCAATAGAAGATCCATATCTTAGACTTTATTGGTGGCACTCAAGCTCAGGGTCCCACAAGATCTCACAAGTGGAGCTGGAGGACCAAACCAGTGGGGAGCAGGGACCAGGAGTCATGGGCCTTGCTGGCCCAGGGAGAGAGGGCACAGCACCCTTCCTTCCCCTTTAACTGTCCTCCCTGGTGCCCTCATACGCAGGCCGGGTCCACGTCTCCCAGAACCCTGCCCGCCACCTCCACCTCTGTCTCCCTTACCTCTTTGCTTTGCTTCCCTTGGGCTAACGCGGTGGCTTCTTTCCTGTGAGATGTGGCTATGGTCTTCGAGGAGGTGTCTCCCGGAGTGTCCCAGCCATCTCTAGTTCTTCTGTTCTTCCAGATCATTTCCGTGAAGCTCTGGGCTTATTCTGACAGACAGTTTCCCTCTGTTTTCTTCCTGCTGGCTCATCTTAACAGCTACACAGGCTGATGTGCGCTGCGTGTTTATAGACAGTCTCTCTCCCACCTCCAACCAGCCACCGCCTCCGCTGGGGATACCGGGCCGGACTCTATCAGGGTCCAGCAGGGCCACCGCCCTGCTATCCTCCGTCTTCACTGTGGGCAAGAGGGACTGTTTTGTCCCTTTGAATCAACTTTTTCTGAGTTATAAGTTGCATAATGACAGGAATTCTTCTGAAGTATGCATTTGGATAAATGTTTATCTTTGACAAATGTTTATACTTGTGTAACTGCCACCCTGATCAGTCTGTTGAAAACATTTCTGCATTTTAAAGTGGACAATAAAAATTGTATGTGTTTGTGGTGTACAAAGTGGTGTTTGGATATATGTATACATTTGGATAGTTAAATAGAAATGTCGGAAACAAAACAAAAATAAAAACAGGAAAAAAAAAAAGAAATATCCTCACACACCTACTGGCTTTTGTGATTTTTTTCAAGCATATCATATACTAGTATTAGCTGGTACACAACAGGTCTCTTCAACTTATTTTTCCTGTCTAGTTAGAATTTTGTATCCTTTGACCAACATCTGCTCATCCCCAAGTGATAATCATTCTGCTCTGCTTTTACGAACTCAAATTTTTCAGATTTCAGGTGGCATTTCATTTTGCTCTTGGCTTATTTCACTTAACATAATGACTTCTAGGTTCAGCCGTGTTCATGCAAATGACAGGATTTCTTTTTAAAAAACATAATTAGTATTTGCCTGATGGTTAGTGATGTTGAACATAAACCACTCCGAAGTAAAATACTTCCACCTCCACAACAAATTTCTTGCTGTATACTCCTTTACCCCATGGAATAAATTTCCACTAATTGTGAACTAGCTTATTTGGAGAACATCTATTATTGAAAAATAAGAAGGTAGATAAAATACTAAAACTTTTGCTGAAGAAACAAAAGCTAATAACAATCAGAAAGGGAGAAAGCCATAACCAGGCAAAAATCAAAGGAGAAAAAAATGAAACTCCAGAGACAGAAACTGAAAGTAAGTTTCTCTGATGGTATTTGCTGGTCCCAGCAAATTTTGACTTTTGCTTTGATACCAGCAAGGACAATGATAGAAATCAAAGCTAGGGGTTCAAGAAGATGGAGACCTATTCCCTCCTGAGCAAGGGCCAGGAAGGACTGACTATGCCCCTGGAGTAAAGGTGAGCTGGAAGTAAGGGTCACAACGATTTGGTAGAACTCTAGTCGCTGTGTGTCTGAGGAACCTCACTACCGTGAGCGTGATTTCAGGTGGGGTTTCAGATCAACACTGACCACAAGTTCTTGGAAAAAGCAAATAAATAAATAAATAAATAAATAAATAAATAATAAAATAAAAGTACTTCTGGCTGGGGATTTAGCTCAGCAGCACAAGCACTTGCCTGGCAAGTGCTAGGTCATGAGTTCGATCTTCAGTACCCCCCCCCAAAAAGAAAGAGCTAAAATTGCTTCTGTAGGGGAAGACACCCTCACCCCCTAAGCCTAGCATTATTCCATTAAATTTATTTTCAAGTCTAATCATCAGTAAACAAACAAAAGTAACCAAATATGCTAGGAAACAGATTCCATGAATAAGAACCTATTATACAATAGACAAGAGAATCTAGCTGCAAAAGCTTTAGGTTTTGTAATAATCAGACATAGACTTTGGAATAATTATGATTATTACTATGTTTAGAGAAACAAAAGACATACTTGAAAATATTTGCAGATGATAGACTATAACAATTGACTTAGACTTGGAAAAAGATCAAATCTAGAATTACTAAATTCAATTAATAAAATAAAAAAGCTGTAGCTGGAGAGAGGTAATAAAGTTGGACACAGATGGCATTATTCAAAATTTAACACAGTGAACAAAAAGAGAAACTTTAAGATTTACAGAGAACAGAACAAGAAGAGCCAACTTACCATTGAATTGGAGTCCTCAAAATATATGAGAAATAAACCACATGCAAAATAGCAGAATGTTCCAGAACTGGCGAAAGAAAATGTTTCACCAGAAGACAAATAATCTCCAACAGGATAAAGAGATTTTCCCACCTAGACACATTATTGTGAAACTATAGTAACTTTAAACACAGAGTAAAATATTCAGTATAGATTGTCTTAGACAAATTCTCGATATGGTTAAAGAAAATGACTGCACTTACTAAATATTCATTTCTGGATGGAAACACTTTAAGAATGAGGATGAACCTGGCACAGTGACACATACTTGTAATCCCAATTACTCAGAAGGCTGAAGCAGGAGGATTGCAAGTTCAAGGTAAGAATGGGTGGCTTGTGAGACTATCTCAAAATAAAAAATAAAATGGGCTGAAGGGTTGGAGACGAAGCTCAGCAATCCTGGATATCAAGCCCCAGCCACACAAGCACACACACACACACACACACACAGAAACACAGATGCTTTCAGATGATAGAAATAAAGGAAGAGAAAAAGAAAAAGAAAAAAAAAAACCTGCTCACTAAAGAAAATTTTATTCTTCCAGCAGAAGAAAATGATTCTAGAAACATCTATGAGGTGGGAAAGAATGAAGAGCAGCCAAAGTAGCAAATACGCAGATGGATTTAAGTGAAAATTGGATAAAACCATAGCGGTCAAAGATTATGAGATTTAAATAGCAGCTAAGATGGTTTCCTCAGACCTAAAATGTCCAAACAGACCTCTGTTCCCTAATCCCAGTGTATCTCTCCCCATCTAAAGAGATGACAGTTAATTGTCCCAAATTGGAGTCTTCTTTTTTCTTTCTCATGTCTCACAAAGCTGGCCTGTAAAAAGCTGTTTTTAGGTGCACTCTCGTGGCTGCCTTGATGACCAATCTATTAAAAAATATTTTCCTTTCATGGTCATTTTGAGTTTGGAGAAGAGCCACAGTTCCATGGTACCAGATCTGGTGAACAGGCTGGGTGAGGACATGCTGCGATGTTTTCACGCGCCCGCCTCCCGACAACACAGCAATCAGCATCAGCATTCACCATATCTTTTCTCATACTTCACAAAGACATAAAAGAGAGCTTGCAGAACTGCTTAGAAAGTGGCAAGAATGAGGGGACAAATGTGCTGGAAGCCAGGGAAGGTATTTTGTGGATTAGTGGCAACGTGTCTCGTACTGTCTTAAATGTTTTAATTTCAACGTTCGCTCTGTATTTTGATCGACCCTGTCCCTCTGGAATCTGATGGCTTCTTAGCACCTTCCTGGCCACCCCCCTGGTGCTCGGCCACCATCATGGCCTCACCCAGATTATTGCAATAGTTTCTTAGAATATTCCTGCTGCCGCCCTTGTTTCTTGTCTTCAGTCTGTTCATAACACAGCAACAAGAAAGATCCTGTGACTCCTGTGGCTTCCAATCTCACCAGGGGTGAATCCAAAGCCCTAGGTACTTTGACTTCCCTCTCCCCTCTCATTGGACCTCTTGGACCTCTAATCCCATACTCTCCCATCACTGTGCCTAGCAACCCTTGCTCTCTTCTTGTTTTTCGACCAGTCTAGTCTTCTGGGCCTCAAGACCTTTGCTCTTATTATTTCCTCTCTCTGGATGCTCTGATGTCTACCCAGTACCCTCCCGCCTCTTCTCAAGTGCTGGTTCATTTCTAGCCACCCTATGTGAAATGGCAAAACTAGAACAACACTTCGTAACTCCCTCTTTGGATTTAGTTTTCTCCTTGACAATTATTAACACATTGTATACTTTATAAATTTATTCTTACTGTGTCTCTTCAACTAGAATACGGATTGTGCTCCATGAGGGTGAGGTTTTGTCTGTTTTTGTTAGGTATATGTCATATCCCCCAAAGTAAGTCTGGCATAAATTAATAGATAATTCCTTTCCATTGACTCTTCTTTGAGCCATCTCAGGGGCATTTGTGTGCTTTAACTGGACTGGGCAGAGCAGGGGTTTGTCCCATCCTTGCTGGCATCTGGGAGGCCCTGAGTGGACCCAAGTCTGGAAGCCTGGATCTGAGTTCAGCACAAGAATGTGTTTTGTTTAGTTCACTAGAACTTTAATAGAAATTTAATTACTTGTCAACATTTAAAAAAATGGGAGATTTCACATTTTTAAAGAATCCAGATTTCCAACCTCTCTGGAAAAATCCAAAGCTCTCAAAATCCTGGGGCTGCATTCCCACCTGGCAGCAATCAGCCGGCTCTCGCCAGCTCCTCCTGCTCGGCTCCCGACCTGCACGATCCCTTGGCTCTGGTTTGTGCCTGTCTCTTGGTGAGGTCCTCGGTGAGACTGCTGGGCGCTCCAGCTCCTGGGGTGGGCACAGGTAGTGACTGTGCAGGGTGGAGGGCAGTTAGAGGCAGCTATGGGGGGATTGTAGGGGTCGCAGAGTGAGATTTCATGCCGATTTCATGGCTTCTCATGTGAAAGCCTTGCCTGGGCTCGCCCATGTGTCCTGGGGGTGCCATCCTGCTGCTCCCATGCCCACAGAGCGCTCAACCTCCTGGGCTGTCCCAGGACCCTTCCCCAACCCCGTCATGGGCAACCAGCTATCTCAGGCTCCCTGTGTGGCCTCTGCCATGGTGTGCGCCGAGCCCGCAGAATGACGCCTGCAGATAACAGAGGGTCCTGCGGCCTGCTGAAGAGGGGCAGGAGGGCTGTGGCCCTCCCCATACGGTGCCCACCAGCACTGCCAGTGTGGCTCTCACTGGGCTCCCTGCCTGAGACCAGGGGGACAGGAGTGTGGCGGGGAGCAGACCGTTCCCGGGCCCTGCCAGGATTGGGGTGGGAACATGGGCTGCGGCTGGGAGGCGTCTGGAATGTGCGGGAGGCCACAGGAATGGCAGGACTGGAGGTGGAGGGGCATTGGGGATGGACACCAGTCCCGGGGCTCCTCAGCACACTAGCTTGGAGTAGCCCTGTGGTTACTCATGAGCTGTGTTACCTGAAGAGAGTGACTTACTTTCTCTGGTCTGGCTTTCCTCCTCTGTGAAGAGGAGCTGTTCCAGTGTTAGGAGGGCTCCCCGAGATTATGTGAGAATACGCTGTGATCACGTAGCTGCTGCCGTAGGGCAGCCGTGAGCGAAACAGTTTGTGTACATCACTCTGAGTCCCGGGAGGTGAGAGATAGCACCTCCATTTAATAGATAGGGACACTGAGGCCCAGAGAGGTTAAGGAACTGCCTATGAAATTACAGTTAGTAAGGACAGAGCAGGAATTTGAACCCAAGAAGTCTGGAGTTCAGGGCCCTTTCAAGCACTTGCAATGTCATGTCCCTGAAAAACTGTGCTTGACAACTCTCAAATCTCCGTAAAAATGTCAGGGCGCGTGATTCTCTCGGCTGGCCGTGATGGGATGTGTGTAAGGAGGTTTGGAAGGCTGTCAGTAAAGGGCAAAGTCAGGCTGTTGAAAATCTTGAGTACCATAGAGACCTTATGATTGAAAATACTCTCCCAGTCGCTTCCTCCCAAGAGAGCAGATGGCAGCTAGAGACTGGGTTTTGGGGCTGGTGGCCGCGAGAAGGAGGCAGGAAAGCCTCCTGCTCCCTCCCATGGGGCAAGAAAGCCGCCTCCCTCCTTTGGAGGCCTCTCTATTGTTTTTCTGAGGGAGGAGCTGGTTCAGGCTATGTATCCAGGGCTTATAGAGTGGGTGTCTGTCAGTCCTGTCTGATTCTGCCACCTTCCAAATAGGTTTCTTTTCTAGAAAATAATCACACCTGTGCCTGGCTTCTACTTTCTGCCTCTCTGATGTATCGGAGTTGGTGTTTTTACCCCCTAGCTTCAGGGGCTCAGAGTCTGTGCTGAAATCTTCAGTGCCCCTTCACATTGCCTATGTAATTCTCACTTGCCACGATGGCTCCTGAAGGTATGGACTAGGGCTTACGTGCGTTTCTCTATCTGCCCCAAAGAGCCAGTAAGATCTGAAGCCTGTGACAGCACGTTTACTCAAACCTACTGCATCAGTTCATGCGCTATGACAGAAACCCAAAATTTAAAAAAAAAAAAGATGTTTTAAGCAAAGCAAAATCTTTCTCATATAAAAAGTATGACAGTCCAGATGTAGTGCACACCTGTAATCTCAGCTACTTGTGAGGCTGAGGCAGGAGAATTGTAAGTTCTAGGCAGTTTAGTAAGTTCCTGGGCAGCTTAGCAGGACACTGGTGGGATTCAGTGGCAGGCAGGGTCAGTTCCCAGCGTCTCCCCATAAAGGTGGTCTGCAGAGCCTACAGTTTCCTGAACACCTACTGTCTTGTCCCCTCCTCCCTAGCTGTAGTGTTCGTTTGCATGACCCAGGCTTTACAACAAATTGGGGTTTCACATTTATCCTGACTTCCAACTGGTGGGAAGGGAAGGGCCTGTTAGGCAGAAGTAATCAACACCACCAGTGTTTATAGCCCTTCAGCCACCTCCACCAAGGTCCAGGCCTAGCTGCAAAGGAGGCTGGGAAAAATCGTCTTCCCTGCACACTGTGGATAGAACCCAGGGCCTCACACATGCTGAGCAAGCACTGTGTCCCTGAGCCACACCCTCAGCACTCAGAGATGTAGCTTTTATTCTCTGAAGACAGAGGAAAGCACATTTCAGGACACACCTCATAACCAATGTTATCCTTATGAGCTGAGAAATCCGAGTTTATTTTAAAAATATATATGTTATACAATGAGTCATATTCAAATTTCCCTAAAACAATCAGCCCTCTGGAAATTATGATACACTCATTCATTCATCAAACATCTCCTGCTTTATAAATGGGATTAATGGTATACCTCACAGGGAATCCTTGAGGACACTAAAGGAGATAATGCATGCAAAGCCTTTGGGACAGGGCCTGACATAGAATAAACCCAGCATCAGGGTTGAACTTGAGCTATTCACTATCCTAGGGGCCAGGGGGACTAGAGAGTTAGCTGAGACAAAATCCTTGCTCTCAAGGAGTTATTGTCTAGTGCCATAAAGAAACATGAACACAAAGGAAGCCCTGCGATTGGGGTGGCTATAGAGGGTGTGTCTGGAATACCTGGGACCTCCTCCCTCATAATTTTGGATCACTGGTACTGAGGCAGGACTGGGCCATCTGCACTTTGTTCAAAAGTGCACAGGAGATTGTGAGGCACACCCAGGAGGAAACAGCTGCCTTCCTGGATGGGTGGAGAGGCTGGTTGACTCCAATTGGTCAGTCAGGGAGAGCTTCCTGGAGGAGGTGCTGTCTGAAGCTGTAGGCAAAGAGGGTGGGCAATGCCCCATTCAATAGATGGTACTTTCCAGAAACTGCCCATGGAGTATGGATTCAGGAGCAGTGAGGGCTGGAGGAGATGGGACGATGTCAGGAGGTGAACCAGAGCAAGATGCCGGGCTTGACTCTGTAGGTCAAGGGCATCTTGTTTTTCAGCTGGGATTGGAGAAAGAAACTGCACATGTGCACAAGATCTCACCCATGCTTTCAGGATGGTCACAACACTGCCCCCTGCCCAAGCCCACCTAGCCAATGTGATACACTGAAAACAGGCACTGAGTGTGACCCATAGAGCTGTGTGACGCAGGGAGGACTGGGTATGCCAGGAGGACGAGCTCACTGCGAAACAGGTGCGCACTGGTGTGGTGTTTAGGGAGGCGTGTGCAGGTGGAAGCCAGCTTTGGGTGGAGTGCAGGCTGGGGGGGCAGCCGGGAGCAGCTGGAGGAGGTGTGTGGGGTTAGAAAGACAGAGGTCAGGCCTGAGTGTGGACTTACACGCCAAAGACCTAACTGCTTTCAGAGCACCTCGCTAGGGGAGGCCCAGTCTGATTATAAACTTTCTATAGTAGGACAGTTAGGGATGCTACCTATGGGGGTAAGGAGTAGAGCATAGACAGTGTTCAAGAGGGATGACACGGGTAGTGTGGCTTCTTCAAGGTCAGGCATACCTGACCTGTGCGATCATTTTAGAGTCTCTCAAGCAAGTAGGAGTCCACAGCTCTATGGCCAAAGGCCTGGCTGTCCCGGTGGGCTGAAGACCCAGGAGCATGACCACTGCCCCCAAAGAGCTGAAAGTGCTCAGGGTAACTTCCCTTCCTCTCGAGAGTTTCTGAGAAGCACCTTATTCCAGCCAGCATTGAGACGCAGGAACACATACTCATCACCAGGATGCATCTCTCTCTCTCTCTCTCTCTCTCTCTCTCTCTCTCTCTCTCTCTCACACACACACACACACACACACACACACACACATGAACAGCAGTAGTGAGTGCTCAGGGGTTCTCCCACCCTCTGCTCCCTTGTATTCTTAGTACGTCCATGTGAAAGGTCCTGACAAAAGACGCAATTTAAAATATTTATCTAGAGATTGAACTGAGTCTCTTTTTTTTTAAAGCATAAGAGTTCTCCAGTTGGGGACTATCATAGAAAATATCGGACACATGGTCACCATATGAAAGGCTTGAGTGTTTAGGTGGGGCAGGAAAACTGTCTGAACGCACGGCCCCTCCCAGTGTTTCCTTCTGCTCTTTGGCCTTTCTCCCCAAAGCCTCAGGGCAGGGCTGTGTCAGCAGGGCAAGACACTGCCCAGCTCATCCTTGTATCCTGCGGGTTAAATAAAAAATTGGGGAGAGAAAGCTAAGAGTTTCCTCCCGCTGCCTTATGGGAGCATGGAAGAGACATTGACAAGTTTTGGAGAAGTGGACTCTGCCTCCATTTCTTCAGCCAGTGATCAGGCTCAGCCCCAGGGAGACACAGAACCCCAGGAGATAAGAGGGACTCAAAACCAGGAAGACTTCTGTACCAGGCAGCTCCCAGAGAGAGCGCAGCAGAGAACAATCAGGGGGGTGCCCTGATGTCAGGAGGGAACCTGCAACTGCCCAGGACTTTTCTGTGTGTTCCAGCAGGTGAGAGAGCTCCAGAACTGCCTTTGAGAGGCAGAGAAATAACCAAGAAAGGCACTATCTGATGAGACCACAGGGTGAGAATGACAATGGCTCCCTGAATCTGAGGGGCCCACCCCAAGGTGAGGTAGAGAGGTGGAGGTCTTGTAGGGTGCTTCTTCAGGTCACGCTGGGATCAAAGCCTGGGCCCACTGCACCCCATAAACTCACTACAACCTTGAAGAAACAGGAGTCAATCCTGTATTAAGACTAAGATTCCAGCAGTCCAACTAAAAGTCAAAACAAAAATTAATTTCTTAAAGAAAACAAAGCAAAGCCATCTTTCTTACACACAGGCATTTGTGAACCAAGATTCATACATTTAAAACCATTATATGTATAGATTTCCCAAAAAGAGCTTTTTTAAAAAACTGCAACATTTTTTAGAAAGACGGGTTGTCACTGTACTGCAAACCTGAGCCTTTAGGTGGCTTTCAAAAGAAAAAAAAAGTTATTCCAGTCCCTTAAAAAAAAGATCAACCAACAAACAAACCAGGAGAAAGAGAGTCATTGTGATATTAGCAGCCATTTTCCAAACATTTCACTGAAAAAACATTTCACTTGAATCTAGTCATTCATTCATCTCTGGCAAATATGGAAAAACTGGAAGAATGACCAATGCAGAGAGAAGTTACCAGAACAGGGGCACAGGATGGAAAATGTTTCCCAGTGTCATAGCCAGTGCTGCTCTGTGGGCGCCGTGTGCTTTGGTGTCTGCTGCTAATGGGAGCCCAGACACTAGTGAGCCTGAGATCCCCACTGCCTCCATGTCTGGACGAGCTGCCTCACCCTAAGTCCTCTGGAAGGGATCCTGGAGAGTCCTGGCCTCCTCTCTCTGTCCCCTTGACAATTTCTGTGGTGCAGCCCTCAGTCCTGCTCCATCAGAGGTCTTCCTGCCACGGTGCAGATGCCAACCTGGAAAAGGCTCCCACTGCGGGACAGGGGCTGCCGCTATCTGCTCACTGTCTTGGCATCTTGTAAAGAAGACAGTAGCTTTGGCTGCAGAAGGACAGATTCTTTCCAGGACTGTAAAACCCGTTTTGTGTCCCCAGGGCAGACTGGGGACTTCCCTAATCCTTGGGTGGAAAGGATCAAGTCAGACTTCCTGGAGGCAGGGGTGACTTGCTCTGTTCCTGCCACCTCTCTGAGTGGCCTTTTCAGGCGTCTCCTACTTTCAGGTACCTCATAAACAGGCACGTGTGCGTGCGCGCACATGCGCGCACACACACACACACGCACATGCACACATGGGCAGAGGTATTTGGGCTTCCAACCCTCTAGGGGGTGCCTCAGGAACTTCAAAGTCAGCGTTGCTCTTTAAGCCTTGCCTTGAAGATTTTTCTCTGACCCTGTGAGGCAGGGAACCGAGGCTGGAAGATCTGTCACTGGAGCAGAAGGGACACCGCAGGCAGGACAACAATCCTCGCCTCAGGCTCTCTTACCAAGTTCAGCTGCGTGTCCGGACTCACTAGAACATAAACACACTGGGCCATGACATTCACCTCTGCCCTCCACTCCCTAGTCCTCAAACTCTTATCTTCAGAGAAAGGAAACAGAGAAGAGGGTCAGTGCAGAATGACCAGCGCTCACCAAGACACAAAGGTCTCAGTAGCACTTCCCAGCATTCTCTGTGCGCCAGGCTCTTGATGGGGTTTATTTGACTTAATTCACAACAATCCTGTCAGGGGAGGATACAGTCAGTCCTATCTATTAGAGCAAAAGCCCAGGCCAGCGAAGCCCAGGCTCCGGGTCCATCACTTACTCGTCTCAGGCTGCATAGGCAGGAAGCGGTGGCTGGGGTTTCAGTGCAGATCCCTGCTCCAGAGACCCCTGGGGGTGAAGTCCTGTGCTCCCCCTCTCTGCTCCCTCTCCCTAGGGAGAGTGCAGAGACACACAACATACATAAATCCAGGGAGATGACTAGACCAGCGCAGGAAAAGAGAAAGTGGGGATCTACTGTAGGACTGTATGAGACAGTATCTTTGGGGGGAAGTTGGAAATTGTGGAAAATGATGACGCCATCCTCATGTCTAGTAAATTCAGATGCGGAGGTCATGACCGCGCACAGCTGGTGGAGGAGGGAGGTTGGAGCAAAGGAGTTGAAAAGTTTGGGCTGTACCAGCTTCCTCTAAATGTAGGAGGGACAGAGCTCCTCTGTGCTTTCCCTCCCCAGCTCAAAATCTAGGTCTGATTCCCAGACGTCCTTCTGAGGCTCACTCCTTGCCCTGTCCAACCCCACCAAACTCCACATGAACCATCAACTCACAGACAAACAGCAGGATGGGACGTAGCCCTGGATGACAGCTCCAAGGGATACCGCCGTGGCTACCCTGTCTCCAGAAAGCCAATAGGAAAAAGGATGCAGATAAGAGGGAGCCTAGCTATGCCCTGGGGAGGGGGGAGCTAAGCTTTGGGTCCAGTCTACCTGCGGACACTTATCTTGAGGCCTCCCTGAAAGGTCACAGCCTGAGAGGGGTTTGGTGACTCAGGGCAGGGGCTGTAGGAATTTTGGTTAAAGGCTGAGTGAGGTAGCTTGTTGCTTAGGAGACAGGCCTGGCTTTAAGCAGGGCTGACTTCTCCAATTAGCCCTTCATACATGTGACTTACAAGCACAGCCAAAGAACCTGCCCACAAGATGCCCAGATGCCAGGAAGTCGGACGGAGGTCCATCCTCTCCGAGGCAGGGGTACAACAGCAAAAGCAAGAACAGGAATTGGGACAGCAAATGGCCCCTGCTCACTGGCAGAGGGACTGTGGTCCTCATCTTGTCTTAGTGGGCTTGGACCATCACAGCAAAACGCCTTGCAGTGGGTGGTGTGTCACCCTCACTTCTGCTTCAGTTGTCACCCGTCCTCTCTGGCTGTGATTGTCCTGCCTGACCCTGTGCTTACACAGGGCTCACCTGGATAACCCAGGATCATCTCCTCCCCTCAGAATACTGAGCCTTGTCATATCTATAAAGCCCCTTTCACCATGTAAAGTAACATATTTACAGGCTCTGGGGACTGGGACATGGATGTCTGTGGGGGGTGGGGGTCCTGGTTCCCCTACTGTTGAGACTGAGCCAGAACTAGAACACAGGCTCCTGGATCCCTGCTCATGAGCTGCTGTTCATGACAAGTGTCTGTGTCCAGTATTTATTGTCTTAAAAGCACGGCATAACTGACCAGCCCCACAGCTCAGGGCCTTAAAACCGTAAGAGTCTATTCTGATCACGATCCTGCAGGCTGCCGTCTGGTTCTCTCTGTCTCTGCCCACCTTGCTTACATACTGTGGGTCAGCAGACCTAGGCTGGGGTCACAGGCATGATAGGTCTCACATCCCCCCACGGGGCCCAGGCTCATTTTTATGGTGAAGGCAGAGGTGCTAGAAGCCAAAGGGGAAATGTGCAAGGGCTGCAGACAGCTCCACCCAAGTCACGCCTGCGGTCCTGTGGTCAGGGCCAGGATCGAGATAGGAAGGCACCACGGTACTTGCTGGACAGGACGAGGGAGGGGTGAAGAATCAGGAACTTACGTTATTTTTTTCTTTATCTCAGAAGCCCTGTGATAGGATTGCTCAGTTCAAGGTGTCAACAAATACTAAGTTCACCAAAAAGCATGTGTGTGGGCTCAAAAGACTCAGCGAGCTGGGCGTAGTGGCACAGGCCTGTAATCCTAGCACTGGGGGACTGAGGCAGGAGGATCATGGTCAGTTTGAAGCCAGCCTGGGCTATGCAGTGAGTTCAAGGCCCTGCTGCATTGTGAGAACTAAACTATATAGTGAGAACCTATCTCAAAAAACAAAACAAAAAGTCAAAGATGCTGTGGCCACCCCATCTACTTACTCCATCCCACCTGCTCTTGTTATATATGACTGATACTCCTGTCACTGAGAGGCGGGGTTTATATTTCCTCTCCTTTTAATAAGTGGGGCCTGGGTTTATTCCAGCCAATGGAACCCAGCAGAAGTGGCAACCCATGACTTCTAAAGTTTAGGTCATGAGAAGGATCCGATCTGCCTGTCTTTCTCTGTGGACTCCAGTCACCATGTTGTGAGGAAGCTCACGCTCTGTGAAGAGGTCCTCTTGAACAGGAGCAGAGGCTTTCCCTCATAGCTAGCACCACTTGCCAGCCTTGGAGTTGAATTCTCCAGCTGCATGATGTAGCAATTCTGGGCAGCATTTTGAGTGCAGTTTTATGAGAGAGCTTGGCCAGAACCACTCAACCAAACCACCCCAGATTCCTGATCCACAGGAAGAATGAGGTAACAAGTGATTGTTTCTATTTTAAGTCACTATAGTGAGGCTATTTGTTATGCAGCATCGGTTGACTAATGCAAACCTGTTCATATGGCTGAGGACAAAATGGAAATGGAAGCAGTTTAGCATCTTGAGGAACCTACAGTTTGCAGGTGACCTACAGACACTAATAGGATCAACAGCAAAATGACAAATATTCAACACAGTCAGCATGCACTAAGGTTGCTAAAAGGAAAGGTAGGAGAGAGATACACTGGCCATATTTCCCAACTGAAGATAGGACAATTGACTGATGAGCCTCCCATTGTAGTCCGGATTTGGAACGTAATGACCGGAAATCAGGGCTGATCAAAATTGTCTTGGAGGTACAGCCATTTGGTCAGGAAATTGTTCTGTTCAGTCAAGGTGCAGAGAGAGGAGCTCTCTGGAGTGACAGCTATTGCGATGAAAAAAATTACTACTGTGTGAGTATTTCTGGCCCTTTCCTCCTCCCCTACCTAGCAAAGAGGATACTGGCTTTTCTCAGTCACCTTCTTTCCCTATCACCCTCTCCAGGGAGGTCTTGCCTCCCAGACTATGGAGTTGGGACTTTTTGTCACAGGATCAGGAGGAAATGAAGGAGAAGGATTATGTGGTTAGAACTAGAAGATAAGGATCTGGGGAAAGAGAGGTGCGCATCCAATGTGGTACAGAGAGAGCTAAGTGGAAGCTGGGTGCTACAGTGCATGTCTGTAACTCCAGCTACCAACTAGGTCAAGACAGATAGATTATGAGTTCAAGGCCAACCTGAATAACTTAGTTAAGACTTTGTCTCAGGAAGAATTATAGAGGGCTGGGGATGCAGCTCAGTGGTAGAGTGCTTGTCTTATATGCACAAAGCCCTGGATTCAGTCCCCATTAGTGGAGGGCTAGGAGTGGGGTGGGGTGGGGTGGGGTGAGGGAGAGAAATAGGACAGGGAAAACAAGCAGTGGTTTTGGGACTGGGCCGAGTGGATGCCAGCTTTCTTACGCGCAGCCCTGTGATGTGATGTGATGTGCACCAGAGAGCGGTGGAGCCCAGTCTGTGAGTCCAGGCAGAAGACACCGCTGGGTCACTGACTATGAGAAGAGGCCAGAGGCCAAGGAGCTGCTCATTTGTTCCAGGACTGGAAGTCAGCATGGATTACGACCTGGAGAATTCGGGCTGCCACAAGTCCAGCTGTGTCCAGATGCAGAGCC
Organism: Hydrochoerus hydrochaeris; assembly: GCA_004027455.1. Lineage (NCBI taxonomy): Eukaryota > Metazoa > Chordata > Mammalia > Rodentia > Hydrochaeridae > Hydrochoerus > Hydrochoerus hydrochaeris. The sequence continues at coordinate 397,329 of PVLA01001053.1, forward strand.
CAGAGGCTCAGGCTTGGTCAGGACTTGTTTATTTGAGGCTCACTGCCCACTCTGGTGCAGCTTCTTTAGTGGCTCCAGGAAGGAAAGGGCCAGGCCAGACCTTGACCTTCTGTCTCCCAAAACAGAGGGAGCCAGGGCTAGAGCGAGAAGCATGAGGTTTTCTGGGCTCACAGTAAACTCGGGAGAAAACTACTGAGAATGAGGAGTATGCAAAGAGCTGCCTCAGTTTCCTGGAAGTCCCCCAAGAAATTATCAGCCCCAAGGGCAGGGCCAGCTTTTCTGCACATTTGTTCTTCAGACTTCACACCATTCCTGACAAGTTGTAATTGCTCCATAAATCATGTTAGAGAGAAAGAGAAAAAGAGAGGCAGACAGGAATAGGAGGGAAGAGGGAGGGACATCGGATCTCTGATTTCCCCTCAAAATTAATTGGTTACCTAATTAAGACACAACATTATTCTGACTAAATGTAATTTCTCCTCGAGGGAGAGTTGGTATATTTCAGTACTAAGATTTTGGAATTCTGGACCTCAAGTCCTATTATCTCTACGGGTCCAGCCTCATCTCTCCTGGTGAACTGCTGCTGGTGGACTAGGGAGCCATCTGGAATTGGATAGATCTGAGTTCAAATCCCCACACCACCATGTTAGCCGTGGGACCTCAGACTCATTACCTCAGCTCCTTGCATAAATTCAGTCGCTACCAAAGAAGCGAGCATCCTTGGTGCAGTGAGGGATAAAGGAAATAAGGTTGAGAAACCACCCCCAGCCTCCAGGACACGGGCTTCCTAGAGCCCATGCTCTCCCCAGGGGCCTCTGCCTGGTCCTTACGCTCTGGGCCCTCCAGCTCCATTTCCCGTCTCTGGAGCTCTGGCCCCGCAGCCTCTTCACTTTCTAGGCTCAGTCCCTGTTCTCTGTGGCATTTCTCTAGCTCCAGCTTAGCCTCCCAGGCAGAACCTTGGCAGTGTCTTGTCTAGGAGGTCAGGAGCCAGCAAAGGACTCAGGGTTGTGCCGCAGGGACAGGATGATTCATGCAGAGGTTTCTAAAGGGTTAACACCCCCTCTCCTTCCAGCCGCTGCACCCAGTTTATTATCTGAAAAAAAAAATACAGTAAAAACAAAAATAAATGGATGCGCCTAGTTTCACAGCATTTCAGGACCCTGCCTCAACCTCCCAAAATCCTGTCCTCAAGACTTCTGCCTTGTGCCTGCATCCAGCCGAAAAGCTTCCTGATTCCCCAGTCCCTCTGGCGCAGCTCTCCATGCCTGCACCTGGAGCCCAGGGCCCTGTCTGGATTCCCGGGGCTCAGATAGTAGCAGCCTTGGTTTCTGGTGGCACAGTGACTCTTGAAGTAAAGGCTTTAGACTGATCTCAGAAGAACCCACCAATGGAAGCAGGTCTACGCCTGCTCCGGAGGAGGGTGATAAGGGACCTACATTGACAGTAAGTGTGCTGCTGTTAGACAAGAGCCCAGACAGGGGGCTCAGTCACACATCAGAGATGAGGGAGGGCAGGGGCCTTGCTCCAGACGTGAGGCACAGCCTGGGCAGGGAAGGGACTGGCTCGCAGTGGAGATGGAGGTTCCGAGGCCTCTCCTTTCATGGGCACAGGGGAGTGCGAGCTCTCTGTCCACCGAGGGGCAGCCGTGCACCGCGAGGGAGATCAGTTAGCGTGTGGCTCTGTCCAGGATAAGGAGTGAGTGGCTTCGGGAAGAGCTGCTATCAGTTGCCCCAGCCAGCCCCTGTCACATCCAAGGACCAAGGACCATAAACCCCAAGCTTGGCCCAAGGCATCTGGGGCTGGCACCGGGCCCGGGTGTTTCCTCTCCTCCCATCCCATGTCCCTCTGTTCTCTTTCTGCATCCTGGGGCCAAGGGTTCTGCTGGTGCTTCTGTCTCTCTTCTCTGTGGAGGGGCTGTGCTGGGATTAGGGAGGAGAAGGACTATCTACATAGCTCCTCTCTGAGTGCCATGTGAAGGAGCATCAGAGACATCAGAGATATCTCCAAGGCTCCACGCCACGAAGCTCACTGGTCAGGGCCTCATCTGCTTGGTCACCACCTCTGCTCATCATAGCACAGGACCCATGGGAGGGGCCTAGAACATATTTGTTGAATGACTGGATGAATAAATGGAATGGGGTGGTCCAAGAAGTCTTCCCGAAAGAAAGGGAATCTGAAGGGGACCTTCACAGACAGGTGGGATTTGGCGAGGTCAAGAGGCAGGAAGCACAGCTCCTCCACTGCTCTCAGGATAAAGCTGAGGACCCCTAGCATTGCCTAAGAGATGCTCCTAACCTGGCTTGGCACCACACCCATACTATTCCTTACGACACTACCCTGGTCCTCTGTTCCCCAGCCAGCTGGAGGATTTATCTGCATTCCCTGGAGCAAGCCCCTGGCTCTGGCTTCTCCAGGCCTGTGAGCATTCTTATTCCCTCTGTCAGGTTGGCCTTCGAACCCTGCCCCCCCAAAACCCCAGCTACCCCTGGTCTCCTTCTCCAAGAGTCTCCCCCTGAGTCAGGTTAGCCTAAGTGTGACCACGCTGCCCTCTACTTGCCTCAAGTTCATCCTTATGTGAACTGTTTTTCCTGGTCTGACTCCCCCACTCCACCTCTCCTGTTCAGACAGCACCAGATTCTCCCAAGATCACTAACCACAGTCAGACGACTGATTATGACCACTGCAACACGGCAGAGGCAGCCAACTTCCAGGGAAACGAGTATAGCCGTCAAAACAGAGACCACATCACCCCAGATTCCTCAGCACTGGCTCATAGATGCCTTTCTTTTTCATCTTTAAATGGAAGAAGCCGGACTGCAGCGGGCCTGGCTTTGAAGCTGTTCTGCCGTGATTTCAGACCACAGCTGGAACATCCCTGGCAGGCGTGGTTTCATTAGCTGTAGGCTCTTTGGGGCTGGAATCTTGTCTACTTCTCCTTGGTATTGCTGCACTACTAATTAACACCACATCAGACATAGAGCTAATAGATATTTGGTTCATTAATTATTAATTGAGTAGACTCACTCAGAGATGATGTCATTATCATTTCCAGTCTCTGATCTCCATAACACACGGGATGCAGAAATGGTACTTGCAGCTGGTGATTCTACTCACATGACATAATATCAGAGGTAGGGAGTCAGGTGACTGCAGCAATGGGAAGAAGGGGTCCCGACTAAAGAAGGGGTACTCAGCAATACGAACAGCTTCAGGGTGCACCTAGCTCAGGCCCTTATTTTAGTATGATACGGAAATTACTTGTTCAGGACCAGAAGACACCTCTGCTGTCAGATCCAATGTCTTACCCGGCCTTCAAGGGCCAGCATTCTCTCCACTAACCACTCCACAGTCCTCCACTGCAAGGGAGCCTCTTCCTGCTTCCTGTTCCCAAGACATGGGAAGACCTGAGTTCAAATTCTAATTCCGCTTCGAGTGTACTTAGTCATTGAGTCTAACATTGCTCGCAGTGGGACGGGAGGCCTAGCTGGTGTGAGAATAACAGGTAAAAGAGAGTGAAGGTCCCATTCTTGGGAGCTATTCTTGCTTCTCTGTCCTCGTCCTGGCTCTGAGAAAATCCTGGTCTACTTGCCACTGCACACTGCAGGCCGGCGTGTGTTCAGGGCCCGCGCCTCTTCTCTCCGAGGTGTCCTGTGCTGGGCGAAAGTCGCCCTGCGGAGTCACAGTGGATGCATTAGGTGGGGCCTCTTCCTCCTCCAGCTCAACACAGCACTTCCTACTGCGGTTCAGTGTAACACCATTCTCTTTATTCCTCTCTTCAGGATGAGGTGAAAATCTCCTTCCCCTTCTTCCTTCCTTTTTTTACTGTTTGGGTTTTTTTTCCAGCATCCTGATTTCTCCCCCTCCTTCCTCAGGGCCTGTGTAACTATCTCCACTCTGCCTCTTGTCCTTTGTGTGCAGATGGGCAGGTGCCCAGTGCCTCCCTCAGTCCCCTCACCAGCCCCGGGCCTCTCTGCCCTGCTCCAGCAGCCCTGGCAGAGGCTTATCTCTGCCCACCATGCACAGCCCCCGCAGCTGGTCCGGGGTGAGAGGTGGGGAGGGAGGGAAGCTGAGCAACTGCTGTGAGAGTGTGGACTGGCTCTGCTGCCTGCTCTGGGAGGAAGAGATGGGGGCGGAAGTGGAAGTGGGGGCCTTTGGGGCAAGTACTCCTGGATCTCCTTACCCCAGACCTTCTCCCTGGGCTGTTGCTAGGCACTGCCGGGAATTTCAGGGCAGGCCAAGGCAGTCTTCCTGGTAAATAAACCCGGAGCCGAGCTCTTGCAGAAGAGGCCAAAGGATTTCAGTTTCATCCAAAAGCTGCCAGCTCAAAGCAAATCTCATAAATCAAGGAGATTTTGTTGTTGTTTTTAACCGTCCTGTCCTGTCCTGTCCTGTGTTGGCTGGCTCCTGTCCCCTTTCTGCCTTGCTCTCCCCTCTGCCCATCCTGAAGGTGGGGAGGGGAGATGGGCAGATCGGTGGGGGTGGGGGGTAAGCATTGGGGTGGGCATCGATTGAGCTCCACCCTCCCTGACTGTAACCTTCAGTTTGACCTTCAGAGGCCTCACTAGCATTTCAGTCCTGGCCAGCTCGGAGAACAGCAGCAACAAGATGTAATCAGGGGGTGCATTCAAATGCCTTCAAACACCTTCACTGCTATGAACCTTTTTTGACCCTGTGGAGGCCACAGAGGGCCCCTGTGTCCATGCTTGAATCCCTCCCAGCACACAGGCTCACCAGGCCTCCAGAGCCTGCCCCCTGCATCTCTAGTGGCCTCTGCAGAGAGGGCTGTCTTCTGCTGATCCAGAGAGGGGATTTCCAGAAGGTTCCACACAATGGCCTCATATGGAGGCGCAGCAGAGCAGACTCCAGTCAGACTCCACCTCTGCCCTTTACTGACTGTGTGCCCTTGGGTAAACTCCTCGGCCTCTCTGGCAACTCAGTTCCTTCTTGTCAGACAGAGGCGATGCCATTACCATGCCTACCTTGTAGGTCCTTTGTGTGCACTAGCTCAGCTGATGTGCAGGAATTGCTTAGAGCAGTGCTCGGCATGGAGTAAGTATCTTATTAGTGTTTGCTAAATAAATTGGTCTCAGCTCTGACATACAAGTCACACCGATGACAGCCCATCTCTCAGGTGTGGTGAGCTCTCTTGGACTCCCAGGACCAATTCTTCTCCAAACCCTTCGTTCGCTTGACAAATATGTACTCATCAAGTGCCTCTGTTTGGATATGGGTTTGCTATGGGAGCAAAATAAAATGGTCCCTGTGCTCAGGAAATTTACAATAAATGTGCAGATGAATACGGAGTTTCTAGCTGTGCTGTGTACAGTGAAGGAATCTAAACCTGGACGCTGTGGGCAAACCTACTTGGAGCCCAGGAACTGAGGAAGCTTCTGTGGGCAACTGACATTCAAGCCCAGATCAGAAGGGTGAGAAGGGGCAGCCATAGGACCTGGGGGTGATGGAAAAGCATTGCAGATAGTGGAATGGCGCGTGAGGCCTCCCAGCCAGCAGGAGCAGAACATGCAGCAGAGGCAGGAGGGAGGCCAGCCCAGCTACAACCCCAGGAGTAAGGGCTGAGGGAGAGAGGGCTGGACAGTTAGGCAGGGCCAGATTCAGTGTGGTGTGCAGGGACAGATGAGCTCAGGTCAGGTCAGTGCAATGGCGTCACCGATGGTTTTAAGAGCTGACTCTGACTGTCGTGTGGCCAGTGACCGGAGTGTGCCATTAAGTAACAGAGCAGTTGGCAAAGGTCTGCAGACACTCCGATGAGGGATGCCCGTCCCCTAGGATAGAAAGTGGTGATCAGGATGGAGGAAAGTGGGTTCATATTGGGTAGGTGGTGAAAAAAGAAGGCAGGGCTTGAGGTGCCACAGCTGGGAAGGTATCTGGGTTTTAGGGGTTTAAGCTTGGTGACACTCAAGGAGCTGGTAAAGGGTGGGTATTGGGGAAGGGATTTGAAGGTGGCATCTTGATGACTCCCCACGCTGCAGGCTGTGCACCTGGGAACTATGGGGGAAGGAGGATGCCTCCTTCCTTCAGGGTGTCTGGGCCGCCTTCTAAGTGCACCCCACATTGCCTCTGGTGAAGGCCTTCAGTGCTGTTTTTGGAGCAACACAGAAACATTTCAGAAGGCTCTCTTCAGCACACAGTAGTACCTTGTCACCACTTCCATTCTGCCAGCTGCCAGGGGCTGGGCCCAGGTTGATCTGGGCTGCACCTCTGACCAGCCATGAGACCTTGAGAAAGTAACCTAAAGCATACTGTCCCTCAGTTCCCTCTGCTGAAAAGTAGAGATAACAACGCAGAACCTACCCAGAGGTCACTCAGGATTGTGTGACCGGGCAGTGCTGAGCACACTGCAAATGTTATCATTTGGACAGCTGGCGGGCAAATGCTCTTTCCTGCTCTTGCTGGGTCTCACCACCCCATAAAGGCCTACAGCGTCTCTGCAGGAGCCGCTTCTAAGCCCGGCCCCCCTCTTTCTGTGCTCACACAGTTGGGTTTTTAAGTCCAAGGTCAGGGTCTGACATTTATCTCCATTCATTTTCATTTTGTCAGATGCAGCCCACGGTGCCAGCTTGTCAATTTTCTTTCTGTTTTGATGAGGGAGAGGTTGTGTGAGGCATGCTAAGTGCACTTCTGTGACCACAGAAACAGCCAAGGATGGTGCTTGTTGTCTTCCTGTCTCAGGCTGAGTGGCCCCAGTCGGGGGAGGTGGAGACAGGGCAGGCTGGGGCTCAGCAGGAGCTATGTCCCCAGAGCATGCTGCCTTGGCCCGAGGCTGAGCCTGTACCACTGTCCTCTTTATCCCTCAGGCAGAAGTTGGCTTTGGGTGGAGACAGAGGGCCAGGGGGACCTGTTCAAAGCCACTTAGTAGTTGGCCAGTGACAGGGCCGGGGCACCAGCCACGGCTCATCTCTGTTTCCCCAAGGTCCCACCACTTTATGATCTTAACACTTTCCAAAGCACACTCATATTCCCTGGCCTTGTGTGAGAGAAGAATGTGGAGGCCAGGGGCAGGGGACATGCTCTGAGTATAGTCACCTTCCCTTTGTTCCCTGCTTGATCCGCCGTCTGCAACCCACCGTTTCTGTGCTCAGTGAGGAACACAGCTCCTTCCATACTGGCCGGGGGGATGTGCTCTGCCCTCTCATCCCCCCTCCTATGACCTTTCCAAGTCCCTGTCCCCACCTAGGAGCAGATCACTGTGTAGCCCTGGCATGTAGCTGTGATATTTGTGTTAATGGCCTACTTTACTGAGCTGTCTTTCTGTGTGGGTTCCCTTCCCTAACTTCCTAAGGGCAGGGGTCCCCATCAGGCAGAGAGAAACTCCAAGAGCAGGAGCTATGTATCAGTGAGTTCTTTTCCTTGTACTGTTCTTCAGGCCCCCAAGGAGGGAGCTGGGTTTAACTCAGCACAGGCTGGAAGGGAAGACAGACCTGGAGGCCTTGTGAAGCGACAGCCCACGGTGCCACCATCCTCCAGACGGCCGAGAGCTAAGGACACACTCAATGCCAGGTTTGTTGGCTGCCCTCTCTCCAGCTGCAATGGCATGCCTTGGTTCCAGCTTCTGGGACCAATGGGTTCACTGCCCAGTGCCCACGACACACTGCCTTCCCTTGTTAATATGCCGCTTGCTCCACATGTGTGCTTGGAGGAGATTTCTAGAAGTAGCTTCTTGGGAAAACTGAATTTCTCTAATACACTGCTTTGCAAATAACTTGGAGAGCAAGTAAAGAGGGAAGGCAAGGAAGGCAGCTCCTGTTGGATAATACACTGCTACCCCACAAATAAACTCTTATTGGGGCCGCCAATCCAAACTAGAGAATGGGGGAAAAAATGTAAAAGATTCCCTCTTTACCCAGTTACCCATTGTTCAAATAAACCTTGTTTAAATTTTTCTCTGGTAACCTGTTGGTCTGGCTTGGAGAAGAGATATAAAAGGGTTGAGATGAAAGAGAGAGAAGGATCCTTTATATTTGTACGATACCTTATATCTTTTGAAAGCACTTTTGCCTATATAAGCCCAATACAATGGTGCCCTGGTTCACAAACGTAACTCATTCCATGATTCTGGAAAAGATGGCCATGGTCGTTTCGGTCACCCAATGCAGAATTTGCAAACCACAACAACATTTTATCAAATTATTTCCATTTGTGAATCACAGTGCTGGCAAACAAAAGTGTTTGTGAGCTGAGGTACCACTGTATTCATTTTATAGTATTATTATGTATCCATTCATTCATTCAACTTTTAATTAGAGCCGATATGCCAGAAGCTAAGAGAAATGGGAGAGAAAATTAGAACTGGAGGAGATAAAAGCCTATGTGAGGAAACACAATAGACAACTTGTATCAGTCTGTTTCCCACAGCTATAACAAAATACCTAAGGCTAGGTGTTTTACAAAGAAAAGAGGTTTTATTAGCTCACAATTTTGGTGGCTGAAAGTCTGAACAGCATGGCTCCAGTTCTGTTGTGGTTTCTTGGCTATATCACATCATGGTGGAAGCATGTGTAAGAGGGAGAGATCACATGATGAGATAAGAAGGAAGATAGTGAGGAGAGGCCCATCTTACTCTTTTATACCAACTCACTCTTCACATGAGTTTCCATGAGAAACATATCAGACCCTTCTGAGAGCAGGGCCCACACTGTCCTACCCAGTTTCACCAGGCCTCTTACAGGTCCCATAGCCTCCCAGCAGTCCCACTGTCCTGTACCAGCACACAGCCCACTGGGAACACATCACGTCCACTCCATGGCACAAATGAAGGGGATTTAAAGTGGAAAAAGGGACATCAGACCCTCTTTGGTGGGGGCTACAAGAGGGAACACCAGCCTTTAGTAGATACAGCTAGAACTTCACAAAGGAAGCAACAGCAGATCTGAGTTACTTCTGATGGAGGAGAAGGGAGGAGATGTAATGGAGAAAGTTCTTTGTTTTGTCTGGTGCATTGGTCTACAGCTGATGACCACTGGTAAATGGCAGGCACCCTGGTGAAAGGCTTAGCAGCCACTATGTATTGAGAAATGATGAAGGAAACTTGGGGTTTGGTTTGGAGAAGAGATTTGGAGAGGAAGAACATTCAGGTGGGTGAAGACGGAATGGGTGTTCCCATGACTTCACAGGGGAGAACAAAGGCCAATGAGCAGAAGAAAAATATTCAGCTCAGAAGAAAACACAGTGTGCCTCCCCTACACAGAAGGACATCTGGTAATGTCTGGAAAAAACTTTAATTGTCACAGTTGAAGGCAGAGTGATAGCAGTGTCCGGGGGGATTCAGCCACTACACACCCTGTGGTGCACAGGGCAGCCCCACCGCAGAGGTCAGTGATGCCAAGGCCATGTAGCTCCAATGCAATGGAAAGAGCACACGCTTGTGGTTCTAATGTCTCATACCAAGGGTGCTGACCATTAGCTTCACAATCACGGGCAAATTTCTCAGACTCATTGGTTGCCAGGATCTCATCTGTGAGATGAAGATAATAGAACTGAATTTGCAGGATCAGAGTAACATTCCTTGGAATTTTTCTGAATAGTGCCCAGCAAAATGTCTGATAAAGAGAAAGTATGCAATAGTGCCCCATAGTTATGTGAAATGAGGAAGATTTTTTTTTTCCTTTTGGCTAACAGAATTTCCCATTAATGGTTCAGAGTCCCAGAGAGGTTAGGAGTTGTGATGAACTTTCCATCCCTGGTAATTCTCCACCTCCTGCAGGGATGCTATGGAGTATTCCAGAACAGGTGGAAATGAGGCTGGATGATAACGCATCAATCCCTTGGTCCTGCCACTCTGCAATTCCTCTGGAAGGGGCTCTGGAAGTCTGCTTGTACTTCAGCACCTCAGGAATCAGAGCATTACACTTTTCAAGAAACCAAAGAATTGACTGAATGAAGACTGATTAAAGCCAAATCTAGAACCTTACTCTCTGGCCCTTAAATAATGTTCTGCCCTCCCTGGGTCAGTCAGCTTTGCAGCATTATGATCAAGTACCAGAGCTAATCAGCTTGCACAGAGAGAAGGTTTGTTTGGGCTCAGGACCTCAAGGTTTTGGGTGCTACCACTCCACAGCTGCTGGCTGGCTCGTGTGCTTTTGGGCTTGTGGTGAGGGAGAACATCACAGTGAAGAGGGCCTGATGAAGCAGAGCTGCTGTCTTCATGGCTTGGAAGTGAACGAAAGAGAGGAAAAGGAAGAGGAGGGCCCGGGTCCCCTAGTTTTCCCCAATGGCCTGTCCCTAGCAGTACACGCTCCAAAAGGTCTTCCACTAGATCCCAGCTCTTAAAGTTTCCACCACCTCCCAGTAGTACCACAGGTTGAGGGCCAGGCCTTCAACACATGGGCTTTTGGGGTACAGTCCAGATTGGAATTAAAGCACCAGAGTATCATGGCAGAGCTGGAGAGGTGGGGCAAGGCTGCTCAGCTCATGGCAGCCGGGAAGCGGATGGGAGCGTGAACACATCAGTGAGATGATCCACTGAATAAGTGAGTGTCGGTCACTTCCTTAGAGCCCGTTAGCTGGCAACCAACTCAACACAGTGAGCCCGCTGGGGGACATTTCAGATCCTAACCATAAGAGAGATTTACTGATGACAGCCCTTGGGTTCAGTGACTCAGAGAGGTGTCTCCTGGTAGAGAAACCCAGGCATCTATTGACATACTCATAGAAGACAAGGCTGCCTCCCCTACCCTTTCCATGTACAGATCCCATCTCAGGAACCTCTGGGAAGAGTCACACAAAGGGCTGTCACACGCCTGAGAGCTGGAGTCAGCATCATTGATGCCAATCATTCTGCATAGCTCTCTGCTCTGCCTGGTGCCACTACCAGTCCCTGTGGCCCTGAACAACTGAGACTAGACAGAAAGAGTGACAATAATAAACAGACCTCAGGCAGGAGCCAAGGGATATAGTTAATTCAACAGCTTATTCAGGAACAGTGAGGGACAATGGGTTATCCTGGGGGATGTGCACTGGTTTGAGACTACGATGGGCCCACCCAGCAGCACTCTGCCCTCTGGTTGTCACTGAGGTTGACAGGAGATTCACGTCATTTTCCTTTCCCTAACTTTTGGTCCTGTCTCATGGCAGCTGATCTTGACTTTCAGTTGTTTTGCACTGTCTGCAACTACTGATTCCCTGTCACCTGACCCACTGCTGTAGAGGGTACATCTGACAGGGGGGCAATTCCACAAAGCCAGGCAAGGCCAGCTGCCCAGTCCACTCTCCCACCACTCACTCCCTGAGCTCCAGTTGCACTGGTCTGCTTGCGAGCCCCCCCCCCAACACTCCCGCCTGAGCACATTCTCCCACGGTGCAGGGCTCTGGTGGATGCCGCTAGTTCCTGACCTTTATCTGTTCTCACTTAAGAGTACATTGATTTTGTTTGGGGAAGGAAGATCGATGTCCTCATAATATTAATTTTTCCAGGATGCCTTGTTACTAGGAGTGAGGATGTGATACAATTCTGGCCAATGGGATATAAAGTTTCTTAAAAATTACAAAGGAGGAGTCAGAGCTGGCATGCGTCATTTTGCTCCTTGGAAATTCTCTGATGTGATGGCCAGGCATGAAAAACTGGCTTTCAGCCAGAAGGATGACAACCACATGTCAAGGAAGCTGGCCTGGAAGACAGAAGGGGCCAGGGCCTTTTGTGACATCCTTGAGCCCTCTGCAATCCTCCCTCCACACTCCATGCTAGGAGAGGCAAACCTCTGTCTAAGCCTTGCAGTTAGGTCTCTTTTACACAGGGCCGGATGTAGCCCTGACTCATGCAGAGCCTTGTTCCAAAACCTACCCTCTGTCACCCATTCCCTCTGCCCTGCTGGCTCTCCGGCCTCTCTCAGGGCAGCTGGCCCACTCTGCCTACGAACCTTGTTGTGAACTTACCAACTTTAATGTGATTGCCTTAAAGGAATGACCCTCGGCCTCAGGAGATGCTTGGTAAAAATTGGCAGAGTAACCAGCACTGTCCCCCAGATCTCCCAGTGTTGCTGCTCCACTGAAGATTATTTTGTGATGATTCTACCATGAGTCTCTCCATTTACTGACCGCACCCCTGAGTTTGCCCTTTCCGCTTGTCCAAGTTTAGCAAGGCACACAGGGGAACTGTCCTGCCCCCTCTCCCAAGGGGGGACTTGGAGCTTGACCTCCTGAGGGCCATGTCCCTCCCCACACCCCCTGAGACTGCTGGATGAGGGGGAGGACAGACTCAGCGCCTCCCTAGGGGAGTCTTTCCTCTATTTAAGATTCATGGAGCAGGTAAGGTCATCTGGCCTCCTGCCCACCCCAGGCAGAGCAGAGAGAGAAGGCTCAGAGTCCCTCTTCCCCTGCCCAGGCTGCTGGCATTTGTCCCATCTGGGCTGAGAGTTGTTGAGGCTGCTCCTCGGCTTGATGGCATGCACAGAGGCAAGCAGATGCTAGTCTGGGATCTAGAACATGTGCCCTTGAAGGGGGGCTAGAGAGAGTTCTTCATGTATCTCTTCACTGATTTGAAAGCTCCATCAAGACAAACCATGTTTTATTCCTGGTACATACAGGGTACCTGGAGCGCGCGCGCGCACACACACACACACACACACACACACAAATCACTCAGTAGGCGTTTGTAGGAGAAAGGATGGAGATGGAGAGAGGAGATGAGGAGAGAGGATGCCTGAGATGCCAAACTCATGCACATCAGTAGCCAGGCAGGGTCCGAGCCTGCCCCTGCCCAGCTCAGCCCACCGTCCTTGGTGCCACTGGTCTCAGGGTGTGGACCTGGTTCCCCCTATGCTTTCAGGCTGACTTGGCCACACCTTCTCCCCGCACCCTGACCTTTTGGGGAGCAGAATTCATCACTTACTGCTCCCACAGCCTACTGGACACTGCATTCCAGCTGAGTGAAACGGATTGGGTCTCAGCCTCCTCTCCTCACTGATGGAAGGAGTTAGGATCCATACTTCTCCCTTAGCCTGTGTGAAGGTCCCCAGGCCTCTCAGGTCACAAGGCTGCAGAACATGTATCTAAAATAAGCTAGAGGCAGGACTCCTTCCTGCACAAGGAGGGAGCAGGCCATCTTCAAGGAGGGCTGGCACATGGGCTGGGCCAACAAGGTGCCTTCCAACCAGAAAGAGCGTGGCATCTGGATGGGCGTGGTTTCCATAAAGGACTCCAGGAGCCAGCACCCAGCCTGAGGGCAGGAAGGTGACCACACAGGGGCTCCAGGCTCCAGCACATGGTAGGGGAGCTGGGCCTTGGGGATTTCCTAGGTCAGTGGTCCGAAAGTGCATCTCTGCCTCATTCTGAGTCCACAGAGATAACCAAAGAGAACCTGGGAGATAGTTTCAATCTTTCAAAATAGTAGGATATTTATCCCGGGGAATGGGCTATGCTAGAAGCTCCATTTCCCTTGCTTTAGGCTGGAGTTAGAGCAACAGAGTCTCCGCCTGGGAACTTATATTATTTGGTATCTGCAACTCGGTAGATAAAACATTTCAAAATGCAATGTTCTTTTTTTTTTTTTTTATGTTTTAGAAGTTGGAAACCACTGAGGTAACTGCAGTAACCTCATTCCACAGATGAGATGGCTGAAGCCCAGAGAGGCCACACGGCTGGTAAGGGCAGGTCCCACACTAGGACCGAGCTGGCTGGCATCTTTAGCTTGTTCTTTGGGCTACATGTGCCTCCCTGTGGTCTTTTGTCTTCATTACTCCTGCTGACATAAAAAGAGAAAGTAATTCCAGGATAAAAAAAGAAAAAAAGGCTTATTCTGAGGTAGCGCAAAAGACTACATCCTGACAACAACAGGAGCCCCCAAAGGACACTGTTATCTGTGGATGCAGCTTCTGGAAGGGTGAAGCACCTGCTGTGAGGGGACCACACGGGCCTTTACAATCCCCACAGAGAATGAATGGGGTGGGTGTTCAAGGAAGCGAACTACAAAATGATGGGGAATCAGGGATTTAGCTCAGTGGCATAAGCACCTGCCTGGCAAGTGCAAGGTCCTGAGTTCGATCCCCGGTACCAAAAAAAAAAAAAAAGTTTACAAAATGATGGGGAATCTTCCATAAGATCCAGTTGTGGTTTTTAATAAGGTGGGAAACTGCTCAGAGAATTCATGTGCCCACTTCTGCCCAGCTGCAAGGTTTAGTAGAGGCCAGGGGTCCATCAAGCTTAATATTCATTTTAAGATCCTATCTAGTAGTCACACAAAAAGCACTAGGCCAGGCCCTGAGGTCCATGAAAAATGTCTCTCAAAGGGCCCCAAATAGTCCAGTCCAATGCAGGCTTTTTAATTTACAACATCGCGTCTCTCTCCACAAGGTCAAAACACTCAACTGAGTATAATCCAAACAATCCAAAAATTCTTTCTGTACAAAGGCAGCCTCTTACTTCAGCTCACACTCTTCCCACAGTCAGGATCCTTCGGATCTGCAGGCCCAGCATCTGCTGTTCTCCTGTGGGACCTCTGCGGTTGGACACCCACATATTCCCTGGGGTGCTCCACTCAGTCACCTACTACCATCAAGATTATTTATTTCCATAGCCACCTGGGGATGGGGCGTGGATGCAGGAATAGGGGAGTCATGCCAGTCAGTCTTTAGTTGAGTAACACAGACCCTAATGAATAGTGGCTTAACTAAAAAAGTTGTCCCTCCCCTCCCCTGCCCTTCCCTCCCCTCCCCTCCCCTCCCCTCCCCTTCCCTTTTCCTTTTCCCTTCCTTCCTTCTTTCCTGGACAACAGGCAGCCTTCAGGGAGGCACTGGGCCAGTGCAATGGCCAAGAATGTCATTAAGGCACCAGCCCTTTCTATCCTATCCCATCACCGTCAGTGTGTGGCCCTGCTCCTC